>CM076581.1:461045912-461536129 GCA_034641835.2 Pinus albicaulis
ATATTTCATGGATACCAAAGGGCTTTAATTAAACAAATGGACTCCAAACTTCGATCCAGAGCTTGACATCCCCAATGTTGTCCCAGTATGGGTCTGTCTCCCTCATCTCCCTCTCCACTGCTAGGGAGATGATTCAGTGCGAGTGATTGGGAACGTTGTTGGAAATTTTATTAATCGAAGCGAACTGAAGGATAACATGCAAGATTGTGCAAGAATCTGCATTGAGGTAGATCTGGGGAAGGGTCTTCTGGAGGCGATCAAGCTAAAGGTGGAAAAATATACTCATATTCAGCAGCTGGACTACAAAAAACTCCCCTTCAAGTGTAAGGTATGTCATGAATATGGTCATTTTGCTAATAAATGTACAAAAGTCATTAAGGTTGAAAACCTAGACCCTGAAGCACAATGGGAAGTTATAAAAAAGAATAATATTGTGCCAAACCCTAGAAACACTGGTGCTCCATCCTCCCATCCACCCTCTCACTTAGCCAACCCCTCCATTTATCCTCATCTGGACCCTTCTCCAAACTCTTTTCAAACACCTGATCCTCCATTTACCTCTTCCAACCCCTTCTCCTCCCTTGCCTCCTCTGAAGAGGATCCTCCCCAACCCTCCATCCCCTCTCCTCATTTAAATCTTATCCCTCAACCCTCTCCTTCCAAGTCATGTCCTCCATATTCCTCAGCAAAGCCTTCATCATCTCAAATTGTCACCAGGAATGCAGCTAAGGAGCAGGGGGTTGTCTTGGAAACTCTCAAAAAAACAGGCCCTAGAAGAAAGTCAGCCAAACACCCGGTCGAGATGAAGCAGCACACAAGGATATTTCCCTTGGTACATAGCATCCAATAGAAACCTTCATTGGAGGGCTTATAAGTAAATAAGTCAATCAGCATGAACCAGGAGGGAAGACAGGGTCTCAACCTGCATTCCTGAAATAATGAAAGCATTCACTTGGAATTGTAGGAGATTAGGACACCCTTCTAAAAACATTTTCCTAAGAGACCTTTTCAATCAAGAAAATCCTGATATAGTTTTCCTCCAAGAAACCAAACAAGGAGAAAAAGGCATGGGGAATATCATAAGTAAAATGAGGAATTACATGGGCATCATGATGGAATCAAGAGGTGCCTTGGGAGGAATAGCCACTATTTGGAATCAGAATAGTTAGAAGCAGTTGGCAGTTGTAAAGACTCATGATTGGATTAAAGTCAAACTGCAGAACATGCAAGAGGACGTTATGATAACTATGTACAATATATATGGGCCAAACCATTACAGAGACAAAGAGGTATGTTGGAGTACCATGAAAACTGACATAGACAGTGAGGACAATCTTAATGTCATCATTGGAGGGGATCTAAGTTTTATCCTGCATGTCAACGAAAAATGAGGAGGCAGTTTTAACCCCAACCCTTCAAGGGAGTAGTTGGAAACAATTATTCAAGACCATGATCTGGTTGATATCATTCCTAAAAACCAAAAATTTACTTGGAGCAATCAAAGAATCGGGGATGGAAATATAATGGAAAGGCTTGATAGATTTCTTGTTGTTGTTCCTCTCATTGCTCATTTTTTTGTTGCTTCCTCCACCCTTCTGCCATGTTCTGCCTCTGATCATTATCCTGTCTCCCTTGTCTTCGGTGATCAATTCTCCCTTGGGTCTCTCCCTTTTCAATTTAATCCACTTTGGAGTGATGTATTAACAGCGAGACAGATAGTGAATTACACTTGGCAGCAGCATGTAGAGGGTTCCCCAATGCACATTTGGGAGACCAAGCTGAAGCTGGTGCGTATTGCTCTCAAAGGATGGGCCAAAATCCATTATAGAGAACTTGAAAAAGTCATAAATGACACCAAGAAAATGTTGAAAACTATCCAAACAGACATCGACACTCATGCAACAAGAAAAGATAAGCAAGATCAGGAAAAAGAGCTATATTGGAACTTGTACAAAGCAAACAGAAAAGAAGAGGAAAAATGGAGGCTCAAATTGAGAAATATATGGTTGCAGGCTGGGGATAAAAACACCTCATTTTTCCACAAACAAGCCATTGTCAGAATTTCAAGGAATAATATCACAGCTATAACAGATGAAGCAGGGAATATGCACACAGATCAGGAGACTATTAAAACAGCTGCTCATTGCCATTACAAAAATCTCCTAATCGAAACTGCTGAGCAGGAGGACTAGAGTGACTTCTTGGCTCATACGCCCAATCTGATCATGGATGAGATCAATTCTTCCCTCACCAAAGAAATCGAGGAGGCTAAAATCCTAAATGAAATATGGACACTCCACCCCGACAAGTCTCCGGGTCCGAATGGCTTCACCATTAGCTTTTTTAGGACATTCTGGGATGTTATCAAAAAAGAACTCACCAAAATGATCCATTGGGTCCAAAGAAAAAAGAAGATCTAGGAATTCACAAACTCAACATTCCTTGCTCTCATTCCCAAAGAGAACAGGCCCACTTCCTTCTCTAGATTTAGTCCTATTTCCCTTTGCAACTCATCGTACAAAATCATTACAAAAATCCTCGCCACCCGACTCAAAGCTCACCTCTCGAACCTCGTCTCCGACAATCAAGGAGGGTTTATTGCCAATAGACAAATAACTGACTCTATTCTATTGGTTCAAGAAGACATTCATTCTAGCATGATGATATCAGAGAAAGGATTCATCCTGAAACTTGATCTACCAAATGCGTTTGACACAGTGAGACACTCCTTCCTCCTCTCGGTCCTTCAAAAAATGGGATTTGAAGCAGACTTCATATCCCTCATCTACACCTGCATATCCAAACCTTGGATCTCTCCCTTAGTCAATATAATACCTAGAAATTACTTTCAATCCTCCCGAGGCCTTAGACGAGGCTGCCCTTTATCTCCCTTCCTCTTCATTCTTATGGCAGAGTCTTTCAGCAGGGCCTTTGATCACAAACACAGAGTTGGGCTAATCATAGGTATCAAATTTAGCAATGGAGTCAAAAACATGAATCACTCTCAGTTTGTTGATGATACTCTCTTGATGTGCGGAGCCACCAACATTATACCTCAGAGATTCAAATCGCTTCTTGACAAGTTTATGCACTATTCTGGAGGGCAGATAAACTACCATAAAAGTTGTATCTATGGGTGGAATGAAACAATCAACACCATCCACAGTATAGCTCAAATATTTGGGGTGTCCTACAAGTGGAACTGGACTCAATTTAATTATCTGGGGATGCCTGTTAGTGCAAGTCCGTTGAAAACTGAGGTTTGGAATATCACCATCCACAAAATGAAAAGGAAAGTCCAACAATGGGGATCATCTTGGCTCAATCCGACTGGGCACATTATCCTCCTAAAAGTAGTTCTCTTTGCCTTGCCTCTGTATCATTTCTCCCTACTACAACCCCCCATCAGCATACAACACAAAATTGAAGCAAATTTGAGACAATTCTTATGGCAAGGAGTTAAAAAGGAGAAGAAGAAATTCAACTTGGTCAAATGGAGACAGGTTACACAAAATTATGAAAATGGTGGTCTTGCAATCCGTATCCCTAAGCTATTAAATATTTATTTTGGGGGGGAAATTGTATGGTGCCTAATAACGGGACATTAAACTTGGTGGAAGCAAGTGCTGGAGTCAAAATACCTCTCCACTACAAGGAAAAATCTCTTAAATCAGACTATCCCAACCATGCCATCCCTTTCATCAGTAATAACATTTCCAAAGTCCCGCATGGAGGAGGCAGCATAAATATTTGGGAGGATAAAATTATGGGGTAGCCCCCTCTCCTAAACAACCCAAGAATTCTACGCATTCAAAATTATCTCCGAGATCAAGGGATAAATACTTTGGAGCAAATTTCTAGCTGGGAGGAGAGCTCCAGCATCTCGAATGGATGGACCTTTCCAATTATGCCTCCCCTCCTCTAAAATTATCAAATAATCTTGAAATTCATCCTCCATGGCACAACTCCTCTATCAAAAGGCAAAGATGATAGCTTCAGATGGGATCCCTCTGGATCTCTCTACACTGTTAAAGCTAGATATGAGTCTTTCCTCAAAAAGAAATTCCCCACTCCTCCTTGGGCCATCTGGAAACTAATTTGGAAATCAGAAGCGCTTCCAAAGGTCAAAATATTCATATGGACCTTGCTCAAAGGGAAGACATTAACTGCTGAAAACCTAAAAAGAGAGGCATCCATAGTACCTCCAGATGCCCCCTATGCCTCAAGGCCGAAGAGACAATATTCCACCTCTTTGTTGAGTGCCCCTTTTCTAATCAGTGCTGCCATTCTCTTGTGTATCCCTTCCAAATTGATCTAGGTGCAAACAGCTCGGTCTTAGATCAAATTACTAATTGGAAAAAGAATTACCCATGGGGAAAAAAAGCAAGAATGTAGCCAAAAGAGTCTAGGACACCCTCCCCTATGTATTGTTGTGGAATATTTGGATTGCAAGAAACAAGGCTATCTTCCAAAACCAAAATCCTAGCATAAGGAAAGTTCAGAGTAAGACTTAGAGTCTTACTATTGAGACCATCCTTTGCAAAAATAAAAGCTACCTCAATCTCAATGATCTGTAGACAGAAGAAAGAATCTTCCTTGGAAGTGCTCTAGACAATCCCTTGATGTACAGCAAAACTCCAGTCATTCAACTCACCCACAAGGATCAGTGGAAGATCATACTCAAAGAGAAAGAGTTTATTGAGTGGCTTGACGGGCTCAAAAGGCCTGCGTTCTTCTTCGATGGTGCCTCAAAGACAAACCCTAGGATTGCAGGGGCAAGAGGCTTCATTATGGATGGGCAAGGCTGCATTGTGGCTTCCTTTGAATAGGGACTTGGTCATTTGTCTAACAATAGAGCTGAAGCTTACGCTCTATTGAAATGCCTTCAAATCATCAAGGATCTTAAAATTCAAAATGTTATAGTATTTGGTGACTCTACAACCATCATTAACATGATGAAAAATTTATCGCAGACCCCCAATATAGCACTAAGCAGGCTCATTGATAGATGTCGCATCCTGAGTAAGGATATTGAAGATATTTCCTTCTTTCATGTTCTCGGGACAAATAATAGGAAAGAAAACACCCTAGCTAACAAGGCTTGTAGCAAACCAACCGGTCAAATCCTATTCCAAGAAGACATAACATTTTCTCCCTTGTCATGATTCTTCTGCCATGCGCAATCTCTGCCTGCCCGATTCACTGTGCCTCGTCGATCCTGTCAGGGCAGGACTGTCACTCCCAAATCTCTTTCAACACTATTCTCGTGACCTTATCTCTTCGTGAATCTCGGATTGACTCTCCTCCCAATCTCTTTGCTACCCGTGCCTCTTCTATTTATTTATCCCCTATCTCAACTATGAAACATCAAATTTACAAATGTGATTGCTACGCATTCTATAATCCCGATTCTCTTCGGAGTTTTGTGATCTTTCGAATTTAACCTATCGAGCCCTGTCTCCCTGGTCGTTTGGTTATTCCCATTCTGTATTGTTGAATTCTTGTAGCCATTCCTCTGGACTTATTTCCTCTCTCCCGCATCGTATCTGCTTCTGCGTCAATCTCGACTCAACCTCTTTTTCTATCTTCCAGCATAACAGAACATGCATCAAAAACTCCGCCTCCATCAGTCCGTTGTATGCTCCCCTTCATAGCCAATCCATGCCACTTCTTGCCATTTGAACTCTCACTCTTCTTCCTGCAAACCTAACCTCTCCTCCCTTTGATATCATGAGGAATGAAAATTGTTTTCATTGTGCCGATCTTCAAGCTGAGATGGATCTGATAAGAGGTCAGCTAAAGATTATGGAAGAGAAACATCAAGTCGACACTGCCTTCCTTCAACATCAAGCACAATCCTTCCAGGAACAGTTAAGGGGAGCCAATAATCATTGTACTCATGTGGAAGAATCCTTGCAAATCTTGTGCTACATGCTAGACAAGCATTCTGCACCAAGCTCCAGCTCGAACAACGTCACCATTGGCAATCCAGACAATAATCAAGACAACACTGATGATTCTAATGGTTGGAAAATCAACAAAGACTAATCCTCACTCCTCCATCTTTCCCTTGTGATCATGTCATTTAAGTTTTCACTTATGCTATAGCAGTTTGTTAGAATATATCAAGAATCTATTATTTAGTAGTAGTAATAGTCGCCACAAAGGAGACTCGGTATTTTGCCACATCAACCCTCCATGGTTATCCACTCCATTGTTCGAATGTAACTAGGAAATCCTTCCCCTCTTTTTTTTTTAATATAAAATAGCAACCGACTCAGTTAAAAAAAATAAAAATAAAAAAATAAAATAAAAAATATTATTAAATCCAACAAAACCAAACTTTGCTTGAAGAATAATTGGTTAAAAAAGTTATAAATGCTTCCAAATGCAAAATTATATATTCTATCCAAAGAAAGTGGCAACATAAATGTACTATTTGATATAGAAATTTTGGGAAAAAAGAAATCCACATTGTAGCCATATGCCACTAAATCATTTCCCTCACTAATAACAGATACTATTCCACCTTTCTCTGGCTCCAACCTAGACAAGTAAGCTAGTTGAGCATTTGCTTCATAAGGTGCAAGAAGAAACTCAACCCCTTCTGTCTTAAGGATTTGAATCAAGGAAGAGTTCAAAATTTCAATCAACACAAAGCTTCAAACTAGCAACATCTCAAATAGAAACGTAGATGGCAGAAAAACCTATGAACCTTTCTGGAAACATCAAAAGCACTACCTGAATTCGTTCATTTTCGATGGATGGTGTAATATGTACTACCCTACGTGAAAATAGATGAAGTAGAACACCACTAACTATAGGCAAGTATAACTTCAGCACAAGAAATAGTAACAATAAAACAAATGTGGTTCACATGCACTTCAAATCCATAATTTTTTATTTTTGGAAAAAAATACTGGAAGAGTTCAATAGCACCTTTAACATCTCCCTCTGCTAATTTGGTTCTAGCTTGTTCTATGAAAGCATCTATCCTTCTAAGAAAGATAGAACAATAAATAATTACAATAGATGTATATGGTAAGGCCATATCATCAGTTCAATCCACCAATAGCTAAATGCGATTAGATTTTACTCACATCTGTAAATGCACCCATACATCTATAAACCGAGTAGTTTATGTAAAAGAATGAAACACTTCATATTGCAACATGGAATTTGGGTAAAAGTGGCAGTAAATGTTGACCCCTGGCAAGTGGCTTAGGGACCAAAAGTAATTCACTAATATGATCCCATAGAAAAACTCCAAAAATTATCCCAACAAAGAATAAGATATCCCTAAAATCTTCATCTAATAGGCATGGATTTGTACTTAATGCCATATTAGTTTCCTGATGAAGGATGCAAAGCAAGCTTGCCATTGATACTTTAGTCGAATCAAACATTAAAATACTTTAGATAACCAACTTCAAGATCAAGTGTTCCGATGGTGATTATAGCATTCGGCCACAAAAAGGGTTAGACAGATATCAGAAATTTGGAATTTGCAGAATCAAAATAAGTCAGGGTTTCAAATTTATTGGGATCATTGGAAAACATCGTATGTCATTATGCCAAAAACACACGTATTGACCTGATTGTCATTTCTATAGCAGAGCTTTATTTGACCTCCCCCACCCCTCAAAAATTTGAAAAAATAAAAATTTGAAGAAGGTATGGAAGGGTACATACCATTCTGTCTACGATTTCCTCTAGCCTGCTAGCGGTGGCCATTTTGGCCCTCTCCATGGCTTTGTACGCTTTTTCCCCATTTTACTATGCAGTGACCTTCACGTTGAAAAGGATGCAGTTGGGTGTAAGGTGATTCTATAGCGAGGGCCTTGACATGCGAAATTAAGAACACTGTAAAATATTTGATGTAGATATTTTCGATCTAGATACCCTACATTTCTAACGAATTTTTTTTCAAATGGAACCAGAAAAAAAAAAAATGTGAACGTTTCCTGTAGCCACCTAGGGAAAGCTTCAAATTCGAAGTCCAAATCCCTGAAATCTGAAATTGCAGTCAGCTCGTGAGAAGTCCATGACCCTTCCTCTTGTGCGGCCACTCCGAAAATTTATATGGCTTTTATTCGAAATCGAGTTGGGCTAACATTAATGCAAAATTTCCACATTTGGTAGCCTAACCACGATTCTGGTTTCAACGAAGACAATTCATTATGGTGGGAGGTCTTTTTTTTTTTTATATAATGTTTTAATTATGGCGGGAGGTTTTTTTTAAAGTTTTTTTATATAATGTTTTAATTATGGCGGGAGGCTTTATATTTATATATTTATATGTGATTTTTAAATTGGTAGTTATTTTCCATTGCATGTTCAATATTTTTTATATTTTGTAAATTCAAAAATATTGATATAATTTATATAATTTTTAAATATGGTAAATGGCATTTAAATTAATTTAAATGTTTTTAAAAATTCACACATATTTAGTCTTAAAAAAATATAATTATATTTAAATATGATTTTTAAATTGGTAGTTATTTTCCATTGCATATTAAATATTTTTTATATTTTGTAAATTCAAAAATATTGGTATAATTTATATAACTTTTAAATATGGTAAATGGAATATAAATCAATTTAAATGTTTTAAAAATTCACACATATTTAGTCTTCAAAAAAATATAATTAATATAAGGATGGATAAAATTTCAGGGCCGGAATGTCCTAAAACTGTTTTTATTTCACTTATAGCTTATTTTCTTCAGATGTGAGGAAACAAGCTAATGACCCAAGACCTAGATGCATATGGCAGAAGTGAAATCATGCCCCCTTACGAACCACCAGTGGGTAACATGTGGCATATTGATTTAGTAAAAGGTCATCCTCATGCCCACTAAAACTACACCCCAAAAAATGTATGTTTAACTTACGTGTGGAAATGGGCTTACCTCCCTTGTGAAGCCATGAGTAAGCATCGATGCCCACCTGACAAAAAACACAAGAAACATTATTTAGGAATAAGTACAAGTAACCATTTCAGCTGACTGTAGTTATTGGGGATTGCATAGAATATACTAAAATGGCATCGTGCTTACTCATTTTCCTACATATTTTCTAATGTGGATAGCCTCAATGTAAGGCTTCATGACCTTGAGAAGCCCTATATACCCATGCTTTTCAATAGACAATATGCACAGAGGGAAGTCAAACTATAATGTTGTGGGAGTGGAGACAATATGTCCTTTAAAAATAACCCAAGCAGGGTATAGGTCATAGAAATGATAGGTATTTGAAGTCAAGAGTAGTGTCACTATCCTGTGTTCATGTGGAGGCATCCGTTTTTCAAATTTTAGCGGGGAATTATGAGTTCCTCCTTCTAAAACTTTATAATGTAGAGCCAAAAATCATTGACATGTTCTATGAGTGGGGATGGCGGAAGATAATTTTGCATACGGAAATTTATGTGGCATTCATTGATGCTCATTATAATATAATTATAGTTTAGTTACTTCTCATTATAATATAATTCTAATGTAGTATATTAACTAACCACCTAGTGTAAGACTATGTTGTCTCCATCTATACCAACTTCTTGTTATTCTCTAAAGGTAATGTACGTAGTGGCAACAAGCTTCCACTTACTTTCAATGCATTCATCAACTACATTTCCTTGCCATGGCTAGCACACTATCAAACACATTTCCAGATTTTGTGATCCTTTGGTTACTTTGTGTTGCAACACTTCATTGATCATCCATACTTGTTATGCTAGACATCCTTCATCCTCCTAGTCCACACCAAACTAGTACATCATCCTAAATGTCTCAGGGATCATTGTGAGTCGGTATGAGGGCTATGAAACATATAAATTGGTCATGCACCCTTTATCATGTTTGTTTAGCATGTTATATATGATAACATTTCCAATGGCACCTCGAGGAAGGTCCTTACATTCTTCCCAACTTGAACTCTTAACATCTTCGTCAGTACAACCCCATCAAATTCTCTAATGAAATGGGTGTGGATAGTGAAGAACAATTCCACAATTTTGCATTCAAACATGGATTCAATACCATTTGTCATGGGGCTAGAATTTTAATTTCACTTGAGTGTTTAATACCACTCACCAAGCATCTTCAACATGACCTTACTAGTTAAGCATGACGACCAACCACTTGTATCACATGTGTTGCACTTAACTGGCACGTCCTAAGCAAAACTAGGCTAGGTACATCAAACATGAAGTAACCGACCTCAAGCAATCACATAGATACTCTTTAAGGGATATTTAGATTTCAACTTGGATATGGGAACCATGGCATGTTATTCTACATAAAGAGCCACAAGAATTGCTAGTATGTATGGTTTTCTAATAGTAATGTGTGCACATTCTAAGAATGTGAAAGTACTATTAGAATTTGTTCATATTTATGTAATGCAAGTATCTGTAAAATTATTTAAAAAATAATATGGCTTTATATTAATTGACCAAGATAATAGTTTCGGCCAGCCCAGGGCTCGAGCCCATTTATTAGAGGCTGCAAAAATCTTACTCGGGTTGTCTAACTTTGAGTTTGGTTTCCCTTTCATCCTAGAGATTGGAGAAAGACATGCAATTTATTATGACTTTCTTATGGTTTTTAGAAGATCCATAAGTTACAAATTTCTCCAGTTTGTTTTTTTTTCTTGTCCTTCATGTTAAGTGCCATTGGCCTTTCCCTCCTTGGACGAACTGGGGAAGGAGAGCCTTGCCCCGACGACGAAGGAAGGTCAAACTGATGTTGAGAATATCTAAATCCATCTACAGTGTTAAAATTTAGAGACAAAAGGGTATTTATAATTTTAACACTGTAGATGGATTCAAGGACCCCTTTGTCTCTAAATTTTAACACTTCAGATGAATTTAGAGACCCATGTAGTGAAATGAAACACTTCAGTATCAAAATTGCAATTTTCCATTTCCGGAGTGACACAATTAAAAATTACTAACATAAATGACTAATTCATATACTTGTTGTACTTATTATTTGGTCATATTTTTATCCTTGGACTATAGTAGTCATTTATGTTAATCATTATTAATTTTGTCACTTATTATCTAGTCATATATTTTATTCATAAACTAAATTAGTCATTTAAGTTAGTCATTTTTAGTTTGGTCACTTAAAATTTCTCAAATTTAGTAGTAATTCACTTAAAATAATTGCGGTGACTAACTTTTTTAGTCACCTAGTCACTAATATCATCATTTTATACTAGTGATTCAGCTTGGAATAAGTGTCTCATCAACTGTGGCTATTATTTTTTTACTTTTATTACATGGAATTTTCACTAGGGCTATTACAAATAATACATATATAGATAATTAGGCAAATTTATGGCTATTTGACGTTGGGTTAATCCAATGTCCAAGGGAAATAGTGCCCCCCCTCCATGATGTTAGCAAGGGGACGGTCCACTATATTAGCTCCAACATAGGGTTCTAACCCCTACATCAAACGATGGTCATTTAACGAGTTGAATTTACAACACATAACAATTTGGGCTCCAATCTTGCATAGTTGTTAGGATGGAGCTATACCCCAATGAGATCAAACAACTCCAATACATCTTAATTGGTGGTTTTGATAACCATAAACCTCCAAATTGCTCGACCATTAACAGACCTCCTACAATCTGATGGGATCCAACCACACTTCCACCACTTACGATTTCCAATAGTTTCGCTTGTATAACCTTTCAACATACTCTGCCCACGGACTTAATGGAACAATGTTGCAACACACTCAATGAGGTAGGCAGGGGTTCCACCCTAGAACCCTACCCCCAATTAAAAAAATAAACTCCCTTGTATGATAATTAACAAGCTGCGCAAAAAATTTAGTCCTTTGAGGCTAAATTTGGCCATTTTTCGATAAATTTCTTTCTCCTCTTGCATTGATTATGTCTTTTTGAACCTCTTCAGGCACTTGTGCCCTTTTATGGGTTGGATTTTAATCATTCCCACCATTGTGAATTTCATTAAACAATTGGTGGACAACCTGAAATTTTCTCAATCTAGCCCAATTAGGCCTAGTGTTGAAAATTTGACTCTAACATCGCCACCTTGTAACGTCCCCAACCCCATGTCAGGAAAATATACTAACCCAAAAACAAAAAATCACCAAATGTGCTAGCAGAAGCACATAATTCTTGGTTCTAGTTATAAAACCCCAATGCACTGCCAATGCCCCTATAATTTTGTGCAAACCCTGCTTTAATTATGTTACCTCGGTATAAACCCTAGCTTTGAAACCAATAAAATGTGTATAATTAATAAATATATAATGAGTGTTTTAGCCATTAACATTCAGACATTAATTAGGGTTTACACACAACAATTCAGAGTTAGGCACGACAATTATTTTAAATATTTTTAACACAAAAAACCACCTAGTAACATCCCCAACCACTTGTTGTAGAGGTAAATCCCCTCTGCGGACAGAGGCGATCCCTACCAGCCCAGATCGGGTCTAGCAACAATCGTATCACGCTAAGGTGCAAGTTCCTAATTGCAATAAACCAAATGCGAAGAAGGCTTACCTCGAATCCAACGTTGTTGTTTGTGGAGAAGATAACGCTCCCGTTTCCTTGCTCCAGCAGATCACAATCCTCCCGCTTGCCGCGATCGAACACCTGCACACACAAGAAACACGACAAACACAAGCGTAAAACCCAATATATGCAATTATGTATCAGTCAGAGAAGACAAAACTCATGATCATAATGAACAATACGAGTGGAACCATAACCAAAGTTGCTTATCATTAATTCATACAAAGGAAAATACAACCTGGCTCTGACGCTGAATCTTCCTTCGGCGGGTCGTCAGCGGAATACGTCTCGGTAAAGCTCGTCGGGGATGGGACAAGCCTCTCTCTTCAATCGTCAATCTCCTTGCTACTGATTTGGCTCTATGAGGACTATCAAGGCTCTTGCAACATTCTTTAGGCTATGAAGGTTCTTGGAGATTCAACCATTCAGCCCCTCAGCTATTCAGCCCCTTCATCAATGGATGAAGGCTATATTTATAGAGGAGAGGAGGAGGTTGGGATCCCTACAATAGTGGAAGGGAGGCCTTATCCCTTGGGAGGTTCCTCATAAGGTGGAAACAAGAGGCCAAAGGAGGAAGGTCGTGGTTATTCAGTCGAAACCACTCCTCATGACTCATCCACGAAGTTGTTGTAATCGAAACTTCGCCTCTTTTTTTAAAAAAATTTCCATAAGCAGATTGGCGATGGTGCTCAACTAGGACAGAGCGCCAATTGGCGCAGGCTCAGTGTTAATTTTCCTCATTGGCGTGAGTACATAACGGGCTACCAGCGCCAAGGCAAAAACAGGTGTTTTTAGGGGTCTGCTCAAGAAATGATCAATAGAAGAAATGTTGTCCTCATGGAAAGGGATGCAATGATGGTATTTGCAAGGTATGACACTGCTTATTGGTCACAGAAACGACCCTCCAATGGGTGAGATGGGGATTGCAGGGATGGTGACAAATTACTGTGTAACACCCCTATTCACGCAACACTACATAATGAGAACCCAAACTTCACCGATATTCCTTGCAAAAGCACATAGTTTATGGTTTCAAATAATAATTCCCTAGTTCAATTCTTGAACTCTAGCACATTTTAGAGCCCATGTGACCATATCAATCCAAGACTGGTACTTAGTAACCACTTAGTGCACTATATAGGTATCAATTTGGTTTTACCAATTCTATCAAGATGAATGCACCTATATTTGGTTTTAATTGTAAACTATAAATTAACATGCATAATGTCATGAAATACCCAAATGTCTGTACCATGCAATAATTAGCCATTTATTTACACATTAAATAAACAATTATACTCATATGAGATAAACCATCCACAACAAAAATACAAGATAATTAAAGACATTAAACACAAAACCATAAAACTAAGGTTCCACCATAAATTCATTATTCAACACAGAAAAACCCTAATCAACCAATGTAGTTACTTAGGTTACATTGTCCAAGATGATTCATAACAATTAACCTTAAGGAGTGTGCTTAAGGTTGATTACTACCTTGTTCCATGATATATGATCAACATTGGGTCTTCTTTCAGTAGACTAGATCAACTTTGGAGGGACATATCTATTTTTATAGTGAAACATGCAGAGGAGTCTTTAATCCAAAACAATAAGCTCCAAATGCATTAGAATTTATTGCTTAATGCATTTGTCTATGCTCAACATTGTCTTTTTATTTGTCGTGGTATTTACAAATTTGAGCCCAAGAGCTAGCACGAGGTGAGGGGATATCAACCTAGCCATATATAAGGGATTTTGTCCCACAAACTGACTTAGAGCATAGGTGGAAGACACCTAGTGATCAAGTCAATTTTAAATAATGGTTTTGACTTAGGACCATTATTAACTCAATGAGAATAAATTAGATGATGTGGCATTATGGGCACTAATAATTCTTTATTGTTGGCATGATGATTTGTCATCATGGTCAAGTAGAGGTATATGCTTAAACATAAGTGTGAAGTTCAACACTAGTGTATGAATTATGTAGTAAAATAACTTGGGATAGAGAGACAGAGAGAGAAAGTGAGTGAGAGAGATAAGGATATGCATACAGGGAGAGAGAGAGAGAGAGAGAGAGAGAGAGAGAGAGAGAGAGGGTGGGAGGAGGAGGGAGAGGGAGAAGGAGGGAGCTAGAGAGTGGGAAACAGTGGGAGTGAGATGGAGAGTAATAAGTGTAGGGTCCTTAGATATAGTTGAGGTCATCATGCAAGATGACATCTAGCATATTCTTTATGCCACTCACATAAGTGTACCTTCCATCATTGTCTAGCCACTATCCATGTGTTGAAAATGCAACAAGATGATGGAGCTTAGTGAAAAGAAGTCGCCTTCACTAAGTGGGCCCGCAGGCTATTTTTGGCGCAAAGTCTATTTTTAGACTATGTCTATTTTTAGACATATGGATAATGGTCTATGAGTTGCAGGATGCTATTTATGGATGATTGGTCGAGTTGGTAAAAATAGATGGACCTCTATTTTTAGACATTGGGCGGTTTCTATTTTTAGACTGCCGGGCTAAAAATAGAACAGTCAAATATTATTAACTCTTAATAATATTTAGACTATAAACATTATCTTATCCTCTTGGAGCACTTCAGTTTGATGCTTGGATGTGGCACATGCAGCTGACAGAAGGAATTACGCTATTCCTAGGGGTTAGTTGAGCTATTGCATGGTTGACTTCAGTTAGAACTCATGTGGCAGAGTTTGGTGGAGTTGATGAGGCAGTTGGTGGAGTTGTGTTCAGTTTAACTTAGTTGAACTAGTTGTATTTAGTCTAACTGATAAATACAATAGTGATGAGTGGTGTGAATTAATTAGTAATTAATTCACTAATTATTAACTCATAAATCAACTAAAGAACACATCAGTTAACTGCAATGCATGGACAGTTCAGTGGAGACCAGTGTTGGAGGTGGGTGAAAGGGTGAGTCTACTATCAGTTGTGACTATGGCTGTGCATGAGATTTGCACACACATTGATTGAGATTTCCAATGAGGATTGCGCAGTACAAGCCAGTGGGATTTGAACTTGGATCTCATCATTATTCATCTTGGATTGCGCAGTAGAGGCAGGCAGACTTGTGGAGGAGATTTGAACCTGTGACTTGTTCATCTTCCGTGCTAGTTTGTGTGTAGCATGTGAGATAGTGCTGAGAGCTTTGAGAGCTTTGTGCTATGTATTGTTACATGTTCTCTATCATTATAATATACAGATAGTTGGGGGTTTTCAGCTATTGCTTTCCCCATTACATACTGTGTTGATATGTGTGCTTGATTATGTTTTAATGTGCGCATGCGACTGCTTCTATTTCCGCATATTGATGATCAATTGTAGAAGAGGTTATTTATTATGCATGAAGCTTAAATAGTGTGTAATCAGGATAATATCGGTGAATAATTCAACTATTATTCAAATTCACATGGTATCGGAAGCGAAATTGATCATCGGATCTACGACGGTGAATTACCTTTATTTTCTTGGTAGTGTAATGGGCCGATGGCCTCAGGGATTCATCCTTTAGTTTCGAAAGGCGAGATATACGATAACGCCTACGAGTCCAAATCTGTCCCAGAAATACCTTTGTTCTCACATTAAGATCGAACGAGAAGCAACTCAGTTTTAGAGTGGAGGTGGAAAAGAATTCGAATTTCTGGGCGGAATTTTCCTGGCAGTGTCGAAAATTCGCGTGTCTTTCAACGGATTGCGATTGGAGTATGCCCTTGAGAGCAGCTCGAATTATGTTGCATGGAAGGACATGATGGAGGCAGTGTTAGATGACAATGGGTTGAAGGAGTTCATAGATGCTGAAGTCCCAAAGCCTATTGATGTTGCTCAAGTTGAGGCTTGGCAAAAGAGGCAAAATATGGAAGGTTGCGATTTGGAGAGCGTGAAAGGTTCTGCGATGTATCCGACACATGGAAAACCCTCTGTAACGTGTGGAAAGCTTTGACATATTTATTCCAAAGCAAGAGCGACCAGAGGAAGTTGGTGCTCAAGGACAAACTCAGGAACATAAAGATGGAGAAAGGCGACAGTATGCCCAAGTACCTCACGAAGTTCACCCAATGCAGGGATGAGCTGGGAAGTGTGGGGGTGACTGTAGATGAGGAGGACTTGGTGGACTTGGCTCTCCTTGGTCTTCCGAAGAGTTGGCATTCCTATCAGGACTCTGTCAATGGTCGGGAGAAATTGCCAGGATGGGAGCGACTTTGGTCGGATCTCATGCAAGAGGAGATAAGGCGGAGTACCAGGGACGGACCTTCATCAAAGGCATTTGATGAAGAAAATTAACGCTGGCTGCCAAAGCGAAGGGGAAAGAGCAAAAGCTTCTCATTAGGTGCGAAAGCAAGCAGGACACATGTCCAAGGTGAAGTGCTTTCCTTTGCTCACCCGAGCACGGACATTATGCCACAAGTATCGCGGAGAAGAAGAAAAATAAGCAAGGCTGTGGATACTGCGGCGGGAGAGGCCTTAGCCTCGCGGTTTGGTGGATTACTGCTTTGATCGCATGCTTGGTTTCAAGTGTGATGGGATCGGTTTGGTTCTTGGACAGCGGTGCGTCATTTCATATGACGGGAGATCGGGATTTGTTCTCAGATCTGGAGGACAAAGATTTGGGTGTGCACATCGAGATGGGCGATGATGGTAGATACGGTGCGACTGGTATCGGTACCATATCCTTTCAGAGGGAGTCTGGTAAACCCTTTGTATTGAGGGATGTCATGCATGTACCTGGATTGAAGAAGAACTTGATCTCTGTGGCGATGTTGGAGGATAAGGGGTATGATGTGGTCTTCAGCGAAGGAAAAGCCTTCCTGCGCAGTAAGACTACTGGAGAGACTCGGAAGATAGGGGTTCGAACCAAGAACCTTTATCAGTTGCAAGTAGATGGTTGCGCAACAATGGCATGCAAGGCGGGAGAAGTGGTGAGCCGGGATGATGAGGGCGAACTGTGGCACAGGAGATTGGGCCACCTTCACCATGGAGCTTTGAAGATACTGCAGCAGATTTCTATTGGGCTTCCTAAGGGCACTCTTGCGCAGTCAGATCAGTGCAAGGGGTGTACTTTAGGGAAGTATGTGAAAGCCACCTTTCACGAGAAGGATAGTCGCGCCACGACGATCCTTCGAAGGTACGACGTGTGTGGGACCTTTCTCGGTAGCGACGGTAAAACGGTACTATGTGATCTTTGTTGATGATTTTTCTCGGAAGTGCTGGATCTTCTTCATGCAAAAGAAGAGCGAGCCATACTCAAAGTTCTGTGAGTTCAAGGCGCTGGTGGAGAAAGAATCAGGGAAGCAGGTGAGGGCTCTTAGGAGCGACAATGGTGGTGAATTCATCTCTAGCGAATTCAAGGACTTTTGCAGCGCAAAAGGAATTCGGAGAGAGCTCATAGCACCCCATAACCCACAGCAGAACGGGGTTGCTGAGCGGAAGAATAGAACAATCGTGGGTGTTGCACGGGCGATGTTGCATGATCAGGGCCTACCCATTCACTTGTGGGCGGAGGCATGCAATACTGCAGTATATGTGCAGAACCGTTGTCCTCACAAGATACTTGGCATGAGTACACCCGAGGAGGCGTTTTCTGGTAAGAGGCCTGATATTTCCCATTTGAGGATTTTTGGTTCACTTGTCTACATTCATGTGACGAAGGATGCCAGGAAGAAGCTGGAGTCGACCGCAGAGGTTGGGATATTTGTGGGGTACACTGATACGCCCCACAACTATCGTGTGTATTTGCCAGACAGTGGCAAGATTGTTGTGTGACGGGATATCAAATTTCAGGAGGAGAAAGCCATGAAGTGTTCACTTGAGAGGGAGCCACACTTGCATGCAGAGGAGGAGCTATTAGTTCCTAAGGATGAGCTTCAGGATGTGGATCAGCCACATGAGGAAGTTCATGGAGTGGAAGAGACCACTCATGCAGCGCCAACCATCAGAGGGCGGAAGCGCACTACAGAAGCTGAATGACTGGCTCAAGATGCAGAGAAGGTTAAAGGACCACCTACAGCACAGCGCAGACAGAGACAGTCACCGGACCGGTACACTGGATACATGGCTCTTGTGAGCAAATGTGTCGTGACAGATCCATCCTCTTTCGAGGAAGCTGTGGAGGATCCCGCATGGGTAGATGCCATGGTGGAAGAGTATGATTCGATTGTCAGAAACAGTGCATGGGAGATTGTCCCAAGTCCGGAAGGGAAATCAGTGGTGGGTTCGAGATGGATCTACAAAGTGAAGCAGGCAGCTGACGGGAGTGTGGAGAAGTACAAGGCAAGATTTGTTGCCCGAGGCTTTTCACAGATTGAGGGGATCGATTATGAGGATACCTTTGCACCTATCGCAAGGTATTCTTCCATACAGACGATTCTTGCTCTCTAAGCGCAGATGGGGTGGCACATTCATCGGATGGATGTGAAGACTGCATTCCTCAACGGGGTCATTGAGGAGGAGGTGTACATAGAGTAGCCCGAAGGTTTCAAGATCTTCAGCAGCGAGTTGCATGTTTGCAGGCTCAAGAGAGCGATGTATGGGTTGAAATAAGCACCTCGTGCTTGGTACACACGGATAGACAGTTATTTCACCGGACTTGGATTCTCCAAGAGTGAGGCAGATCCGAACCTATACCAGATTGTGGTTGAGGGTAAGTTGCTGATCATTTAATGCTTGTATGTAGATGAGTTTTGACGGGTGATGAGGTACATTGATACTTTCATGCAAGGAGGATCTTGCTAGAGAGTTTGAGATGAAGGGACTTGGGCCTCATGTTATTTCTGGGATTGGAAATTTGGCGGTGCGGTGATGTTTGTTGTTTCTCAGGGCAAGTATGCCCGGGAGATTCTGGAGAGATTCAACATGCATGGTTGCAAACCTGTTGACACTCCTCTTCCTGGTGGTTGGAGGAAGGAGGATGCTACTTCAGTGGAGGTAGTGGATGCCACTGTCTATCGACAGTTGGTGGGGTCGCTTATGTATCTGGTCAATACACGACCCGATATATGCTATGCTCTTAACCAGGTTTCACAAGCTATGGTTAAGCCTACAGAAAGCTCTACTATAAGGCGGGCAAGCATGTATTGCGTTATCTTAGAGGCACATCGGGATATGGCTTGGGAGAGGTACAGAGACGAGGAGGGTGAGGTGAAGCTATGTAGCTTCACGGATGCGGTGGGCGAGGGCTAATGGACGGAAAAGAGCACATCTGGAAGGGTCTTCAGTATCGGATCGATAGGGATTTCTTGGTACGGCGGGGAAGCGAGAGATCCGTGGCACTTTCCCCGGTTCGGCGGGCGAGAGTATATGGTAGCATGGGGTTGCGTGCATGCGGTACATATGGATGAGGAAGATCCTCGTTGGATTGTTCGGGTTGCATTTGGAGCCTACAGTGATTTACTGTGATAACCAGAGTTGCATTAAACTCTCGGCTAATCCGGTATTTCATGATAGATCCAAACACATCGACATCAGGTACCATCATATCAGAGATTGTGTGCAGCGGAGAATCATGTTACTTTCATACATTCCCACAGAAGATCAGGATGCTGATATCTTAACGAAGGCGCTCACCAGGAGAAAATTCGAATACCACAGAGGCAGGATAGGGGTTGCAGATAATCCATATCTTGTTGAGAGGGAGTGTTGAAAATGCAACAAGATGATGGAGCTTAGTGAAATAAAGTCGCCTTCACTAAGTGGGCCCGCAGGCTATTTTTGGCGCAAAGTCTATTTTTAGACATATGGATCATGGTCTATGAGTTGCAGGATGCTATTTATGGATGATTGGTCGAGTTGGTAAAAATAGATGGACCTCTATTTTTAGACATTGGGCGGAATCTATTTTTAGACTGTCAGGCTAAAAATAGAACAGTCGAATATTATTAACTCTTAATAATATTTAGACTATAAACATTATCTTATCCTCTTGGAGCACTTCAGTTTGAGCTACGGATGTGGCACATGCAGCTGACAGAAGGAAATACGCTTTTCCTATGGGTTAGTTGAGCTATTGCATGGTTGACTTTAGTTAGAACTCATGTGGTAGAGTTTGGTGGAGTTGATGAGACCGTTGATGGAGTTGTGTTCGGTTTAACTTAGTTGAACTAGTTGTATTTAGTTTAACTGACAAATACACTAGTGATGAGTTGGTGTGAATTAATTAATAATTAATTCACTAATTATTAACTCATAAATCAACTAAAGAACACATCAGTTAACAATAGTGCATGGACAGTTCAGTGGAGACCAGTGTTAGAGGTGGGTGAAAGGGTGAGTCTACTATCAGTTGTGACTATAGCTTGTGCATGAGATTTGCACACACATTGATTGAGATTGCCAATGAGAATTGCGTGGGATTCGAACTTGGATCTCATCATTATTCATCTTGGATTGCGCAGTAGAGGCAGGCAGACTTGTGGAGAAGATTTCAACTTGTGACTTGTTCTATATCTGAGCTAGTTTTGTGTGTAGCATGTGAGATAGTGCTGAGAGCTGTGAGAGCTTTGTGCTATGTATTGTTACATGTTCTCTATCATTATAATATACAGATAGTTGGGGGTTTTTCAGCTGTATCCTTTCCCTATTACATACTGTGTTATATGTGTGCTTGATTATGTTTTAATGTGCGCATGCGACTGCTTCTATTTCCGCATATTGATGATCAATTGTAGAAGAGGTTATGTATTATGCATGAAGCTTAAATAGTGTGTAATCAGGATAATCTCGGTGAATAATTCAGCTATTATTCAAATTTCTATACCATGTTTCTCTCTCTTCATTTTTGTCCTTTTTTAACAATACTTTTTGAGCTTTTTATTTTGTAGTCTATTATATTCATTCAAATTGTTTTTTATTAATGTAAAGTTATTATTGAAAGGAATTTCTTGTGACAAACTAATACTTTAGAGGTGGAAATATATCATAGGCTCTAGAGCTAAATTTGTTCCAACTTAGCTATATATTGAACCACAAATTGTTGTTGACCTTGTCAATATGATAGAAATTTGGTGGCTTATAGGGTACTCTTGTCATGAACTAAATAAAGATACTAGGTACATATGAGGAAACGTTTTTGTGGAAGTTGGTCATAGAAGGAACATTTATCTTTGCATAATTTTTTAAGGACAAATACACATAATGAATTATGATTGTAGGGACATCACTTTAGGATCTATGATAGTGTGCAAACACTAACCAATGGGTCATTAATCAACCCCACAAAAGTATCATATGTGCTTCTAGAGAAGTATGGGTTCTTGTGCTCTCATTGGCTAGGTATGGTTAATGAAGATAGAGTAAGAGAAGGATTTGACCACCTGTTTTTCCTATAATTTTGGTCCCATTTTTTAGCATCACCCTTCTTAATATAGTTGTACATTTAGAATTGAGAAGGCAAACATGAAATTAAGACAGGGTTTGATGGATCCTTTTAGTTAATAACTACTACTAAGCGGAGATATCAAACATGTTTTAGGAAGAGTATATAGTAATGTGGCTATGCGAGAGTTATGAGTGCCTAAAATTGGTATGCTACTCCTCATGTATAATATTTCCCCATGGTTATTATAGTTATCATCTTGTGTAATTGCAATGCAAAACCAAGGGAATATTAGAGGTCTTTTTTATGTATGCTAGTCCTAGCATAATAAAGCCACATATCCAAAGCATGTAAAAAGAAACTTATCTACTTAGGATCATCGTAATCCAATATCTAGACAAGGGGAGCTATCATAGGTAATAAGTCATACTTAGTAGGTGCGAGTTTGCCGCGTGCTACAATTTTTACCTTAGGAAAGATGAATTTGTCACTAATTCATGATGGTAACTGGAGAAGTTAAAGACTACTCAAGTATTGTCTAAATGGATAGAGGAGGATAACGTGTAGTTAGCCATATTGGGGTACTTAGCTCCCATTACTGAGCCTGACATTTTATTTTAGGGTAAAGGTGGTGTTGTATGCCAAAGACCTTACAATTATAAAAGTATTAGACTTTGATATTAGAACAATTGATGACATTGTTAGGTAGAATATACTGCTTGAGTGAATTATTAAAACCCTATGTTCTAATTGAGATAAATCCTTGATTGGAGAGAAAAGCATATTTAAAGATGTCCATGGTAAAGATGAAAATCAAACATTTTGTATAATTTTCCAAAAATTATATTTGTAGTTGGCTTTTGTATAATTTCCCCAAAATTATATTTGTAGTTGGAAGGAATACTCTATACCTACTTTCTAGTGTTCATGAAAATGATTATATATCATAATAAAACAAATTAATAACTAATAATTCTATCTCTATTTTAAAGATTGATTTTATAAAAATAATGCATTTGAATTATATATATATACTATTAAATAAATGAGAGGAAGTTTTTATGAAGGTTGGTTTTATTCATTCTAGGTTTCATGGAATATGGCATTTTCATGAATAAAAAAAAATTATTTTACTGGCGTTGCAGGGTTGGAGAAGGAAGGGCGCAGCAATGCTATGGCAGGTCTGATACCATACATTTGATTGAATTCAAGAAATTAGATTCCCGGTGTCTCGTGGCCATTTCTTTAATCTGCACAAGGTTCCCCACACTATGGGCGATGGCCATTCCCCAAGCACTTCATCTCTGTTCGCAATGAAGCTGAATGGATGGGTGATAATGGCAGCGCCGCTGAAGACTAAAGGTGCCTTTCCGACCCAAAATCAGCGAAGAAAATAAGCGGAAAAGAGAGCAAGAGGAAAATCAATTTTCCTAATACCACAGGAGGTCACCAGGCATATGCTCGATGGATTATTATGAACTAATCGTCCCTAAAAATTCCAGAGAACCAAAATGGGCGTTGGATTGGCCTGGACCCCAGACTTTCGAGAGTCCCAAAGAAATAAATCGGATGCCAAGGAAATAGACGTGGACTTTGACAAGCAGTATTGGGGCTTCGTTCCAAAGGAGAAGCTTGTCGAGGCTACTGAATCCACTCAAGAGGTAGCTAACTGCATTTTACTTTATTGTTTAATTACAAGAATTACTGCAAGAAACTTGCCTATACGGGACCTCGGTGGCTTAGGTGCTAGGTCTGTATGATAATTTTTGCTGTCAAAATTGCCCGGGACTTGATTAAGAGTCATAAAATGGGATCACTCAGAGCTTGATTATCTGTGTGTTCTCAAATTCTAGTATGTATATGTTAATTCATTTTATCTTATGAAAATCAATTGAGACGTTAGCTTTCCAATTCTGGAAGAATGGAAATGAATTATCCACTTAGGAATATACTAGCCAGATAATTTCATAGTTACAATGGTCACAAATTAAATCAATTCAGAGTGACTGTGTCGATATGCATGTCTCGGTTCCAGTGGATGATATTATAAATCCTACAAACAATATAGGGACTACTGGGGACTTAAGCAGCCTCCAGAGCTTAGCTTATCATTGTTGCCTTATTTCTTTCCGCACATACTGCTTTAGCTTGTCATTGTTGCCTTATTTCTTTCCGCACATAGTGCTTTTAAATGTTACAAATTTCATTTTTGAATTTGCTATACAAGTGAATTCTATTCCCAAACCTTTGTCTGGTTAGGTGCATAAAATGCATACATTATTGCGAAAAACGTAAAGAGGAAAAGAGTGGACACATTATTGCTGAAAAATTAAAGAGCAAAATGGAATTGGAGGCACAGCTGACAAAAGAGAAACATCATCTTCTTCAAATGCTCAAGCATGTAGATTTCATCTTTAACCTTGTTTTTGTTAAATTTATGTTTCTTGTCACGTGCTTCTGTAGCGGGTCATATCAGAATAAGTTTTGGCTTTATTTTGTGGCATGAGAGTCACTTGATTCACAATTGTGAAATTTCATCGAAAGATGGTGATCTGTATTAGTCAAATTTTAATTTTAATGGGTAGACAGCTGTATTGCTATTTTATCTGAGCAGACAACGATTTTTAAACTTGTAACAAAATCTTAGTAATGAAGAAGAAATGAAGAAAAGAGGTAAGATGGTTGTCCTGTCATCTGCAATGCATGTTTCTGTTCCTTTTGAAGGAGAAGCTACAGTTGATGGATCCCATACAAGGTTGGTTGGCCGCAATTGTTATGGTGATTTAGAAGGAGAGCTGGAGGATTCTTGCACTCTAAGTCCACATTCACACAATATACATCATGTGCCTAAACCAACAGTCTTTGTAGGTTCAGTTCTTGGCTACCCACCAAATAGCTTGAGGATATCTTTTATCTGTAGAAATATCTGTTGGAGACTTACATTATGAGTGAATTTATAGAGGTAATTGAGGCATAGGAAAATAAGGCTCAGAATCATCACACTGATACAATGTTTAATGGGAACTGGATGTTGTTAGAAGAAAATATCTCTACTTAATATGTCGAATGTGGTTGGTTTGGGAACTTTTGAAACTACACTTTATATATGTTTTCTTCCTTTTTTCTGTTGATAAAATTTTCATATGCATCAAGGAGAATGACCCAGCTTAGCCAACAATAAGTGCAATAGTCTTTGGATTTGCCAGTTCTATGTAGCCTAGGAGAGCCTTACCATAAAAGAGTTACAAAATTTGTTCTGTGTGCTGTCACAATCTTTATGTTATTCAGTGCTATCTACTGTTAACTGGATGAATAAATGTGCACCACTATTGTATAATCTTTTCTGGAAAAACCCGACATGTAGAACCCTAAGGGAAAAAATTACCCTGGGGTATTACAGGAGACTTCTTTTGCTTAGGTATTTTCATGAACTCCATGAGAAGCATGAGAAATTTACCTTTCCCAGCTCATGCACCAAATCAAAAGCCATCGTTGATGCATTGGGAATAACCTGAGGAATGGGATCAACTTCTTGTCAAGAAAGTTACCAAGTGGCTGAATTGGTACTTGTTTATGTGATGTAGAGACCGACTAATTGTTGTTATTTTCATATATTTTGTATAGCAGTTAAAGTAGTTTATTATCAGGCAAGGTAACATGATTATGAAGTAAATTAATCACAATTTCGGCCCAGATTATACCTTTTCCAATGCTACCATCGGCTAATTTGAAATAGGAAACACTGGTTTCTACTGCTCTGATTAAGGAAAAAATTGCGTGATCAGCAAGAACTTCAACACTCACATTTTCTTATTTTTGTATCCAAAGTGTATTCTTCATTTCCGGTGGGAATTCTTGCTAACTAGACCCTACAATATACACTGCTTCTATTCCTGAAAATATTGACACCTATACTCACCAATGTGATGCTTTGCATGGTCTGCACCAGTATTGCTCAACAACATTATTAGAGCCAACTGGATAGGGAAGGCTTTCTACGTTTGTGCAGCACAAATCTCTTTTCCAACAGAAAAAATCCATCAAGAGAATAGGAATTTTGATAATTCCTTTGCAACCCAATGCACTGAATGCTAAGGATTTGTAGGGATCCTTTCATTGCCATCATCTTCTCTGAAGATTTAGCAATTGCATCATTATTTTTCCCTGCATAATTAGACTCGTGGCTCCTATTTTTCATGATAGGGGCCTTGAACCTCCCTCTTGGTTGGCTCAAATGAACTAGACATTCCAGCTACAAAACAAATTGCTTTTAATGCTAGCATCACTCTTATAGTGGTTGCCAAACCGTTCAAGTCTTTCGCTGTCAACATTAAATTAAAATCGGCACAAAAAGGCCCTAGGTACATAGCAAAAGAAACTTATCACTAGGTCTAGCATCTACATGCATCTTCTTGTAAACCCTTTCAAACTCTTCATTAATTTTTTTTGAAATGGCATTAATGCCACTGAACTTTGGAAGACGTTTACATGAGCCATTAGGCATATCATAGGCGTAGCCTTGTTTTCCAGCCAAATACAATCGAGGCTATTGAGCCATCTAATTTGCAGAAATCACTGAAAATAATTATGAAATTGATGAAGAACTCAATACGTGAATAAAAGAAAATATAGTCTGGCCAACTAAAGAACCCCACTATGTAGATATGATCCATGAATATCAAAACCACTGTTCAGGGTTGTTGATAATCAGTAAGAGCGATGTATCGGGATCAAACTAGATGATCTCCTTGGTGATCTTAGTGGACTTCCGAGATGAACAATTTGCAAGAATACAAACCATCCACCCAGTGTTGTGTAACCACCTAGCTAAAGATATCATAAAGCTAGACCCCGCAGCCCAGCAATGGCACCAAAAATGTTAGCACCCAGAATTGTCCTTTTGATTTGCCAAAAGATAAAGAAGGGAATTTAGACTGTAACAACAAGAAGCCAACAAGAAGTGGTGTTTGATCCAGGAGGATGAGTGCTTGTAGGACTGAGCCAGTGGATATCGTGTCGGCTCAGAGGGAGTCTAGCCTCAGAGGGAGAAGCCTTATGGAGGATTGGATCTTCAGGTTCAAATATGATGAGGCAGAGGCATTACTGAGATTGTCGGGTTCATTCCACAGGGTATGTTGCAGTGATTGATACTAGATGGGCTAGTGTCGTTGGTGATGATATTGATGGAGACTTAGTCTTGGAAGTACCTCCCTTGCTAAGAGGGAGTGTTGCTTTTTGTAGCTTGGGAGGTACTCCAAGCCTTTAGGAACGAAGGATTGGAGGAAGGAGCTCCACAAGTGGCCTTGTGGGCTTGAAATCCATGCTTGGGGTTTTGCACCCATCTATGTTTGGGTCAAAACCGTGATGAAATTATCACATGTGATGGATGAGGATGATAGTAGATGACGAGACGAATCCAACACATCGAGATTCATCGAAGTCTTAGTTGTTGTTGAAGAGATATTAATTTTTGAAGATATGATGGGTAAATTTGTCTAGTTGGGCAAGCTAGCTTGAGGTCAAAATGGTTCCCAAAGACAAATTCGTTGGATCCACTTGATGCATATAAATTTAGGTCAATTGTGAGGCATTTAGACATATCCAAGGAGCATTCATCATCCAAGAAACCTTTGCGATTTGGTGTGGATTTGAGGCAACGAGCAAGGGAAGGAAGAAGCACGTGTATGGAGAGGAGTATCTTTATTTTTAGGGTGTGGATTTCTTCAGAAAGAGGCCGCAGATGTCAGAGGCTTGAAGGTGACAGCGTGGAAGATTGGAGGCCTAACTCAAGATCAACATGACAACAAAATTCCTGCGAGATCATGCTGTAAGACCGAGGTAAGTATTGAAGACTGTTTGGTGTATCTGTGTGTGGGTGTTGGCATTGTTTTTAGCCGCAGGGATAGGATGCTACAACAACACATTGAGGAGGTTTGTGAGAGGGATAGAGATACCTTCTCTCCTAGCTGCAGACTTCTAAAGGAGGTCACAACCCAAACAATGGTATCTTCTTGTGCTATGGGACTTTTTTTATGTTGTTGTTTTGGGCAGAGTATAGGAGGGTGTCTTGTGAAGTTTTCCATGGCCAAGTACAGTGCTTAAGGAGCCTTGTATGGACAACATAGGTAGCAGCCAAATTGGAGAAGGAGATACAATCCAAATAATGGTATCTTCTTGTGCTACGGGACTTTTTTATGTTGTTGTGTTGGGCATAGTATAGAAGGGTGTCTTGTAAAGTTTTCCAAAGCCAAGTACAGTGCTTAAGGAGCCTTGTATGGACAACATAGGTAGCAGCCAAATTGGAGAAGGAGATACAATGACTTGTGTAGGGATTTGGGTTGTTGGATATGCCCTAACCAAACTACTACATACATAGATCCCAAGGCAAGGTGAAAGCAGTAGGGAGTTGTAGATGTCATCTTGGTTGATGGTTGGATGCTAGTGGATGGGTGTCCTAGGAGAGGACCGATTGAGGATTTTGTTAGAAACCATGTGGAAGGGTCTTCATAGGAGTTGAAATCCGTAACTAGGAGCAAATGCTACAACAACATTGGTCACTCTTGGTCTGTTGGAGGGCAGCGTGAGAGTGGACCAACTGTGGACATTAGATTGGGCATTTATGGTCTAGTGGAGGACAACGTGATAGTGCCCAAGTTGGAGCCCGATGTGCACCATCTTCATGGACCTAGGTGGTTGCTAGAGTGGAAGTTGTTGAGCTCACGGGTCTGATCAACCAGGAGCAGTTTGTGTGACCCTAGACTTGTGTGTGGAGAAGCACTTCTACAACAGATGATGGACATTCCTCCTAGCCCGTGTTTATTGTGGGAAATGGACATCTTGCAGTGATAGGTGGTAGCCCTTTGTGCCTTATGTTGGTCTTCATTGGAGCAGTGCAGGAAGAACATAGTGGGCTGAAGTCCTTGAGTAGGACCGGGCAAGTACAGGGTATGACCGAGAGGAGCTTAGAGAAGTAGACTACACTAGTCAGAGGGTCAGATTATCTTGTTGAGGGCAGATTGGTTGTTGATGGAATGACACCAAGCCCTAGTTTTGTATTCTTGTACTAATGGATGTATGAGGGTTATTATCCCTAGTACGGGAGCCCTAGACTATTGCATTATTTAGTTTCACTAATATAATGAAGTTGGGTTGAAATTGTAAAAAGTTGTCCATATTTTGTGTACTAGTAGATTTACTACTGTTTATAGTCCGTTGTGCAAAGTAGTATCATTGTGATTCTTGGTTTGATAGTGTCAGAGATTCTAAGATTCTATCCTAGACCCAAGATTGTGGAAAAACAACAAGGAGGTCATACGAACCAAGGTATATCCGATAGAGAGACTTGTCGGAGAAGCGAACTCGTGGTTTCTGTGGCATATCGTTCTTCATTGGAAGTCTTCGTAGTATTTTCTGAAGCTGAAAATCCACGATTCGGAATCCTTGATGGAAGGTGAGGATCCGTAACAAAATAATAAAGATTCTGTGGAAGCACAAAGACAGATCCCAATGCGGACCTGCAACAATACGATAGGGAATTTGTGGAGTTCCGTAGGGTATTTTTGCAGTGGACCCGAGCTTATTGGAGTGTGGACCTGAGGCACTTAGGAAGCTGTGTATTAAATCAAATTTCTGTTATCAACTGAACTGGTTGATGGGACATTCGCTTGGGTGTATTCTAGATAGTGGTAATAGAATAGTTTCAAAGTGTGGACCAGTATAGTTCAATTTTATGTGCACAGTATTTGAGCCTGTGGAATTCATTGTACTGAATTTGTGAACCTGGATGGTATTGGCATTTTTGGACTGTTGCAATATTGTTGAATGTTATTGTGAAACAATGGTATTGTTTTAGTATATTGTACCACTGATTGGATTATTTGTTTAATAAAAAAATTGGAATCCTAGTTATCTGAAAGCCCTAATAGAAAATTTCCCTAGTATATTAAAAAAAGAGATAATTTCCAGCAATAAAAATACTAGCCACTCTATCATGATACCATAAGCATAACCACTCTATCATAATACCACAAGCATACAGAAGAAAAGAGAGGGATGTTGGAAGCCTCACATATACTTTCTTGTACCTTCACTTTATCCTCGTAAAAGACGTTCAATTAGGATTAGAAGGGTTTCCTTATCAATTCAACCATGAATAACAATGGAGGGAGAAAATCCTTACATTGATTTGAGCTCCATTTTATTTGCAATAGGATATCATTTAGTGAGCTCGATATTCTTTACAGTAGAATATCATTTATTGGAATCTATAATTACTTGGACAATATCTTTAACTTCAACTTCTTCCACAACATCATCCAAAGATGAATATATCATATTTGCATCCTTTACATGCAATGATGCATTGATGGATTGCAAGAACAAGGTTCCTTTAGGGCAATCTACAATAAAGTTGATGATATTTCTACACCTCTAATTTGTCCACCCATCTGACAGTCTTGAGGAGTTTCAGAGGAGTCTGGGGGAGTGGGGAGTGTTATAGAAGAGTCTGCAGGAGTAACTTTTTTACAGTGGTGATTTGGCAAGACTCATGAGTCTGAAAAGAGTGTGATGACACTGATCTGCAGTCCTCCAAAGAGCCAAAACACCCTTGTAATTCAGTTGCTAAGAATAAATCCTGAGCAAATCCATTTAGTGCTCGAGCTTTTCCATTGCGTTTTCTCTAGGGAAATTTCTGTTATCTATGGGGTTAATTGTTGTGTGAACATTATTTTCTTATGCTTGATTAGCTCTTGAATTGATTAATTCTAGTACCATGATTTAATTTTGGTTGACACCCAGAGCATTGAAATAAATTCCATAGCATTGTTGGCTAGCATCTAGCCCATTCTTTCAATTGTAGATCACTGGTTTTAATTCATTGCTTGTATATTGTGTAAATTACAAGAACCAGCCCAGAATTGCATCGTTTTGTAGTCTCTGTTCACAGGAATTAGATCCCAGTACAACATTCACATATCATTTAATTTGCTGGTGCTCTGTTTACACTGTATTAGATCTTCTCTGCCCACTCTCTATACAAATGGTAGTGGGTACCTAAAACCCCTTTTATGTTCTGTTTATGATCAAGTGACTCATCCTTGATCACCGATCATACTGTGTATTAGCTCAATGCCAGCAGTTACTATTATTATGCTCTTCTTATTCTGAATATGTTAAGGTAGATAAGAAATCATTTGAATCTCATTCCTCGGGGATGCCTGGGTAACTAGGACCAAGCACAAGAAAATATGATTATAGAAGTAATTCCTATTATGTTGATGCCATGCCTGGGAGGTGCTTGGATGATTCATGTCAATTATGTTCTCATTTATTCATTTATTATGGATACTATTGCACTAGAGGAGTTATCATTTCGAGTTGATGATTCAGGGGTGTTTAGGTAGCTACTATAATTCCCAAGAAAGTATGATGATAGCTTTGATTCCTATGATTTGAATCTCATCCCTCATGGGTGTCTACTATCTTCTACCAAGTATGTTCTTATCTATTTTGTATATTCAATTACCTATTTGAATCTTGTGCCTTGAGAGTGCTTGGCTGCCTACTATTATGTATAATAAGGTTAGAATATTTGTGCTAATATGCCTATTGGCACAAGAATGTAGAGAGTGGTTTTTGAGTTGTCAATGTGGTCAATGAATGGTCATTCTCTGGCCTATGGGATCAATGAAACATATTAACTTGGTATTGTCAGTTGGAAAGTCCGCTTGGCTCTCTCCAAGACACTATTTTTTGTAGAGAGTTATTTAAGCTATATCTCGTATTCCTAGCCAAAGTACATGGCTGACTGCTTTCGATGTACAGCCTAAATGAAATTTCCAGACTTCAGTCTTATAAATTAAGATGAATTATAGCTTTATTATTCATCAGCTATAATTCATCATACTTGTGCTTCAGCAATTTTGATAGCTTACCTCAGAGTACTTGCAAAATGTCTGGATCAACAACTTCTTCTTAAAGCTAAAGAAAATATCAGCTCCCCTTGAATTATAGCACCCTCTGAATATTTGAAAAGAGATATTGCCTAATGAGACATCTGCAACTGGTTATTAGTCCTAATTACATGGACAGTTTTCTTAAAATAATCAATGGGCAAGAGGAGATATTAATTCGTTCAACTATTTCTGTATGAAGAGGAGTTGATATATAGTTTTTCCCAGTTTTCTGAAATACTTCTACTTCCTTTGAACTTTCAGAAGACTGTCATCAACTGTAGCTCAAGCTTAATAGCTGCAGCCATCTCCTTTCCTTGGTCGAGCCTGCAGATGAAGGCTTGGACAGAATCATAGCGACAAATTTTTTTTTCTTAATTGATTCACTTCTTTTCTTTATATCCTTTCAGAGATTTGGATATAGACATACCCACTTAGGTAGAAAGAGTCTGAGGTGCACTTTTTTTTTGTTATCTGCTTTTGTACTTCAGGCACAGTTCTCTGCTATATGCATCATTTTTTTTTCTTTATGAGATCTAAAGGTTGTATTCTAATCCGTTTGCTGCTTTCTCATCTTGTGATTCACATCCACTCTCTGAAGGTTAATATGTTACATAATATTGACAAAGCCCTATTGTCATACTGGATACTATTCCTTTGTCAACATAGTCAAAAGGTTAACGTGTCACTGCCTTGCCTTGCCATGCCCGAACGTCACTGTATTTAAGTCAAGAATACAGTCACTGCCTTATTTCCATATTACTGTCATCATGCCATCACTATTTGCAAGATTTCTGCCAACCTTTATCTCAGATTCTTGCTCAGTCTCATGTGACTTCATTCTCTTCCAATCATATAAAGCTCATCATGAGCAGTTTAGACTCTCAAAGGGTCATTTCAAATGGGCACTGTAAGAAACCAAATGTTTTTAATTCTTAGACTCTGCTCCACTTGGTCAATCTGATTTATGCTGCTTAAAACAACAGTTGATCACTATTTTAGTCACAATACTTCTGTCCTCTGCAACCCTTTGCTTGTTTGGAAACGAAATTGAAGGGGCTAGTTTGACTATCAATGGAAGTTTCCACAAGCCATAATACCCACTCTACACCCCCTCATTCTACATCAGCTAGTGGAGATAAAGGAAATGCAACTTTGTCTATATAAGGTGATGATTAATTTTGTGGAAAGGAGAAATATTGATTCCCTCTTTTGGTTTGCTACGATGGTATTAGTGATTGAGTAATTCTGCTAAAGGATAGATGCAATATATAAGGTGAACACTGATATAAAGGTATCATATATATGTAAATTAGTGGCCAAACCACAAGCAATTTTATGCCAGAAACGGAAGAGATCCCAAAAGATTGTGGAAAAAAACTTCCATCAGGATAAATAATATTAGTTTCCCCTGTTGCAATGCACTTCCACAAAAGTTTAAGAATATGGAGACACTGAATATGAAAACCATTTGACCACTGCAAGAATGTTCCTCTTAAACTATTATTGATTGATGTTGATAATAGTGGATAATAGATATACTAGACATAGCAACAATCTCAAATTAGTTGATATTATCAACTGCAGTAAAATAGCCCAAAACAAATGCTCATTACAGTTGACATATTTGAACATAGAAAATCATTATGAGTTACATAGTTTGTGCACTGGTCTTGAAGTTCAAGATATAAGAAGTGGAAATGTAAACAAAGAGTTAAAAGTTGTTCTTATTTTCTGCAAAGGTTAAGCATAATGAGAGTAGAGCATGGAGAAGAAGTTGAAGATGGTGAGCAAAGTTTAGTTTTTCATAGAGGGAATTCTACCATAGCCAAGGTTGCCTCAATTTAGAGTTTACTGTTGTTTATGTTACAAGCATACACAACTTGGAATTGATGACCATTGAAAAATGTTGCAAAAAATATTAGGGACCTCTGTTTTGTTTTGTTGGATAAAAAATAACAAATCACTCATTTTCCACTTGATAATGGAGTCATGTATCTGTTACATGGGTGTAGAAAGTTGAACAGATTTGACTTGTACTTAAGGCCTAAGAAATTTACATATACAAGACTTGGTTATTTTGGGAAAAGAATGCAAAGAGAAGGTGTATTCTCTTAGGTTTTATGGAGAATATGACAAATATCTCCTTGAACTTTCAAATGGATTATTAAAACTGGAGAGACTTGAAATGAGAGATTTCCATTTCACCGAGTTTTCAAAAGTGGTTGCAATGTTGAACCTAAACTCATTGAAGTATATCGGGGAGCAAGGATACAAAAAAATTAAAATAGGTGAAAAACACTTGTCTACATCATGACCATTTTGGAACATAGAGTTTACCCCACCTCTTAGAAATACATGGGATGAACTTGAATGAAATGGGAGTAATGTTTGGAAACTTGTAAATTTTTGTAGACGTTCTATGCTTGATGCAACTTTACTTTTATTACAGCAATCACACAAATGGTTAAGTAAAATGCTGATAGAACATATCAGTGGATCTTATAGAAGACAAACCAGAAACGGAAAAATGTGATGGTGCGTTACGGCGGTCAACAGGATGCTTCAACCAGCAAAGTCTCCTTGATCAGCCAACCCAGAATGTGTCACAACAGTCCTCCAATCAGCTACCGAGTCAACCCAAGTCAACTCCAGAAAAGTCAACGCTGTCCAGAAAAATCAACGCAGGGCAGCAAGCTAAAAGTCAACGCAGCAACAGTTCGGTCAACCTTTTGACCTCGATTTCTGTGCCAATGTGTATGGCCTCTCAAAATCGAATTCTCCAACAAAATTCAGCCTTTTTGGACCATGCATTGACCAAAGTCAACGCTGGTCAAACTTCCAGAAAAACCCTAGCTGCAGAATTTTCGTCCTCCTTCTTGACCGTATAGATTCGTCCTTCTTCTTCACACGTGTGGGCTGAACTTGTCCTCCAAGGAGCTTCGTACTAAATCGGATGAGAAAGATGTGTGTTGAGTTGTTGTGAAATGTCTCCAACTTTCACTGTGTCTACACTCCATCATTGGGGTGTGTGACACATCTCGCTAAGAGGTGCTAAAACCTTAAGGCAGAGCTTTACCTGTTTATTAAAGCATATTTAAATTAAAAATAAATGATTACGACTCATCGGATTAAGATATATTTTATATGGATTTACACCTCTCAGAAAAGAGAATCCAACAAAAATATTAACCACTTAATCTGAAGCATCACACACATGGAGTTTGGACCTAGTTGTCCAAATTTAACACTCCTCTCAACTAGGAGAACTCCATCCATCAGTGCAATCAAACATCGTGCGTCATCCGTAGTAACTTGCTGTGCAGCCTCTTTACTATTTGGAAGCAGTGGGTCGATCACAAAGCATCATCCAGTGACATATATTCGACGGAGGTTCGAAAACCTCTATCGGACTCACAAAAGAGTCTCCAACAGCCGAAGTTGGTTCATCGACCCGAAGTCGGGCGGAGGTCCCTCAGACCTCACTAAACTTGATCCCGAGATCGAGTGGTTGGAGCGTGCCATCCTAGATAGAGAAGTACGGCAATCTCGGTCGTCCATCGAGTATCTGCTGCTGGTCTCATGCTTTTTCCCCACCTCATTGGCCAAATGAGGTACTTCCCATAGGCCACGAACTCAATGGGTAGGATGCATCTGCATGAGGATACATGAGGCGAACCGACTCAATAATCACAACGGTGGCGAAGCATTATGGGTGCTTATAGCTCAAGAAGCTATCCCAAGCCCCCGAGGCTCCCGGAGCTCATCATCACTGGACCCACATCATAGGGTTGTTCCAGTCGATGCAAAGGTTACGAACTGACCTTCCCAAGGGGGCAGTGAGAATATCCGCGACACTACTCATCGGTTCTCTATGAGTCGAGCCTTACAGCGCCTCGGCCATCGTATATACGAATAAAGTGGTACGTATATCAATATGCTTGGATCGGTCGTGGAACACGGGATTCTCGGTCATATGAATCCAGCTGCGGTTATCACGAGTATCACGGTGGTATCTAGCACATGTCCAAAACGACTCACTAAAGCTTTCGCAACTAAAGCTTCTTCACGCTACGAGGCCATACTTACGGCAATGTGGGTTCGGCCTCGGCGGTGCTCAAAGCACGAGCTACGCCTGCTGCTCATCCAGAGATCGAAGCGGAACCGAGGTGAAGCAACATCCCGATGTGCTCTTACGATCCACCCGCTGTCGATTAGTCGGCATCGGTATATCCACGGAGTGTCACACTCCCGCCGGTGTATCTCGGCCCATGGTTTATCGTGCCCGAAGATATCTCGAGAGAGATTCTTGGCACCAACCCGCGGTGAAAATGATAGGGCTCAACCATACGTTGACTCAAAGTGTTCCCTTACGCAAAACATATATCAGGTACGGGTGTTCACTAAGAACATCAAAGCTCTATGAGTTGACGGTACTCGATAGGTTGGCGAATAGGCCAGCGGTATTTATCAACTTCTTGAAGTTGAGTTCCATTAGTGTTGAGCACGGACTTGCAGTCCACCATGCCAAATCTCTCTAGAAAGTTTCACAATGTATTTTCCTTGAAAGGAAAATCTCTCAGTCTCTGCACGGACCTCCGGGCCTAAAGTAGTGCATCGGTCCTGGGTCCTTCATCTCGAACTGACGGCGAGCTCCCTCTTACATTGATGAATGAGAGGGTACGCGCTGTCGAGAAGAGGTCATCCACATACAACACTAGAATGAGAGGCTTCCACTAGTACAACTTGAAGTAAAGGTTCGGATCGGCATTACTTCGAGTGAAGCCCAACTTCATCAAGTAACTATCCATCCTCTCGTACCAAGCTGCGGGTGCTTGCTTTTAACCCATAGAGGGCTTTCTTCAACTTACGAGACATAAGTGTCTCGATCTCGAACTAAATCGAGGTTGTTCTACATACACCTCTTCTTTTATTACACCATGCGCGAGCGGTCTTCACATCCATCGATGAAGACTCCCATCCTTGCGTGGCAATGAAGACTATGATTGATCGAATGGTGATAGTCTAGATGTCCCACGAGTGCAAATATGTCATCATAGTCTATTCCTTCCTTTTGAGAGAAGCCCACGGGCAACAAATCTTGCCTTTAACTTTTCGAGCACCTCATCGGATCCATGTTTGATCTTGTAGAGCCATTTGCGGTGACAGCGGTTGTCCTTCGACCTTGGGACCACATCCCAGACATCATTCTTCATTATGGACTCATATTCTTCGTGCATAGCATCCTTTCCCGAGACTTGATGCTTTACGGCTTTCTCCAAAAAGATCCAGGGTTCGGATTATTGCAATAGTACTCATGGCGACTAGATACCCTTGAGTATCTCTGTGGCTTCTTCTTTCTCAGAATGTCCCCCTTGGGGCGGCCATGACCCTTAGCATCTTCGAGGGTGTCCACAAGGCCATGATGGTCTCTTTCCCGGTGAAGGAGATGGATCAATAGGGTCCAGTGGTCCTTCAATATCGGGGATTGTCTCATCTGCAGTTCTTCTTGATTTGCAGGCCTTTCTTCATGATTTTCTTCGGTCCCAGGAAGGTCTACTACTTTCTTCGGGGAAGCATCTTCGTCCAATGACATCATGGCATATCTCCTTCCCTTTGACCAGGTACATAGACTCTATGGGCCTTGAGAAGTCTCTCTTGTAGCCCACAAACATTCCTTTCTTCCCGAAGGCATCAGCTTACTTCTCTTTTCATTTCGCACATGAAAATAGGCGGGGACATCCAAAGAAATTCTAAAATGGGAGACATCGGGTTTCTTACCGGTGAAAACCTCTTAGGAGTTTTGGAGTCAGGAGCGGGAATGAGGGGCATCGGTTTTGAATATACACAGTGACATTTGTGACGTCTCCCCAAAGCTTAGGTGAAACTACCATGGTCCAGCCTGGCACGGGCGAGAAACTACAATAGTCCTATTCTTTGACATACTCCCATTAGCTGCTCGAGGGAGTATATGGGTAGTAGTCTCCCCTCTTAATACCGACTTCTCTGCCAAAAGTCTTTGAACTCATTTGACTCATATTCGGTGCCATTTCATCAGTCCTCAAAATCTTGATCTTCTTTCAGGTCATGTATTTCCCACTATGAAGCTTTGAGATGCAGAACCCATGACCTCATCCTTCTCTCGAAAGTATATCAGTTTCAGAAAGAAGTCATGATGAATGTCATGTAGTAAGAACATCCTCCCCGGGGATGTCCACAGACGCTTATACGAGATAGATCGAATGGACCCGGTTGCAAAATATACGGATGTCTTTGTGACACTTGAGGGGAAAGGTCCCCTTGTATGTTTTCCTTCGGCACAACCCTTACATACACCTTCATGATTATTTCCAAAGTCGGGCATCACTGTCCACGCACCTTCCTTGCTTTGGGAAGGACCTTGTAATGAGAGGTGTCCAAATCTTCGAGTGCTGTAGATTCGGTTTGTCGGATAGCATCCCCATGTCATTGCTCGTGGACTCCTCAACACTGGTAGAGTGTGCTAACTCTAAAACCAATCGAGATAGCTTCACTTGAAGCTCTTCTTGCTCCCTGTGACACCTTTCCATCGAAGATATTACATTGAACCCTTTGTCTTCCATAAGCTATCGGAACACGAGTTCTTCTGCATTTGGTACATAAAGTACATCTTGCAAATAAGGACTTGTCCTTGAGACAAGTGGAGAGGTCACGGTCCACGTCGCTGTCGAGGGTATGTGGCATTATCTCGAGATAATTTCTGAGATTAATATCCCTCTAACCATGTAGAGAGTGCTTCCTTGAATCAGGTGATGTGTCTTGAGGCACCCTATCTATCGGCAGGACATCCATAGTATGAGGCGGAGATGTCAGAAGAAGGCAGAAACGAATATACTCATTTCTTTTTATCGCGGCATCAAACTCCTCATACACAGGTTTCTAGACCTTTGCTGAGAAGGTTGATTGTTTCCCACAGAGGAACTTTCCTTTTTCCTTTGGTTGTGAGTTTGCTTCGATTCCCATTCCTCACAGGTTGTTGTTGTTATCATCACTATCAGGAGAATCCTTCTTAGGGACATTCTCTAGCATAGTGACCCGGAGCCTATGGCAAGTGAAACACTTACCCTTCTTTCTTGAGCCTTGTTCTTCCTTTGTCCTTAGGACCACCGGAGTTCTTCTTTTGAAGAATGAGCACCATAGGCGGCATTGCGTCATTTTTGAATTCCTTCATCCTTGTTTCTTCTTGCATGCTCAAACGAGCTCATCGAAAGGTTAGAATAGTTGTTATTGTGAGAATGGTAGTAGTGAATAGTCACCATTCATATAGAGTCCTCAAGTGCGGTGAGAACCATCTCACGATCGCTGTGTCTCCCCGACACTTCGGCTGATTGTTCCTTGTTTCGGTCAATTTGATGGCTTGAGCAGACTCATCCCGAGCCTTCTTCATATTCTTTCAACTTATTCTTGAGGAATAGCACTTGGTTCACATTGTTTACTTTGAACACTAAGGATCAATTTATCATGCATCTCCTTGGATGTGCCTAGCTGGGATATGTAGACGACTGGACTTTTATGTGGATTCAGGATCATCGGCTTTGCTTTCGATCTCCCCCTTCTTATACTTGTGAAACGGTAGCATTGGATGGAGGTTCTTGAATACTGATGCACATGATCCAAGAGATCATGGTCTTTCCAATTGAGATCTAATATCATCTTCCGGGCATGGAAGTCATCCTCCGATCGGCTTGTCATCTCCTTGAATTGAAAACTTGTGGAACCCATTTTCTGGAGATGGTGATTGCTAAAGATAAGACTTGTCTTCACCACAGAACTACGATACCATGTAAATTTTTGTAGGCGTTCTATGCTTGAGTGCAACTTTTACTTTTATACAACAATCACACAAATGGTTAAGTAAAATTACGATGGAAACATATCGAGTGGATCTTATAAAGATATACAGAAAGCGGAAAAATGTAGATGGTGCGTTAGGCGGTCAACAGGATGCTTCAACAGCCAAAGTCTCATGATAAACCAACGAAATGTGTCACACGGTCCTCAAGCGAGCTATCGAGTCACTTAAAGTCAGCTCCCGAGAAAAGTCCAAACATGATCCCAAGAAAAGTCAACATAAAGACAAGAACCAATAAAAAGTCACACGCCAACGATTCGGTCAACCTGTTTGACCTCGATTTACGTTGCCAATGTGTACGGCCTCTCAAAATCGAATTCTCAACAAAATTCGACCTTTTTGGACCATGCGTTGACCAAAGTCGTATTTGGTCCGACTTTCAGAAAAAACCCTAGGCTAGAATTTTGTAGTCTCCTTCTATGGCCAATCTGATTAGATGCTATTCTTCTTCCCACGTGTGAAAGTGAACTTACTCCTCCAAGGAGCTCGTACTAAATGGATGAGAGAAGAAGATGTGTGTTGAGTTGTTGTGAAATGCTCTCCAACTGCGCTGTATTTATATCCATCATTGGGGTGTGTGAAAGCGCATCTAGAGATTGTAAAACCTACAAATGAAACACTGCACCTGTATTTTATTATAAATAATAAATTCAAGAAATAAATATTAACGCTCATCGGATCAAGATATATTTTATATGGATTTTACCTCTCAGGAAGAGGGAATCAACAAAAATATTAACCATGTCGAGCATCACAACATGGAGTTTGGACCTAGTTGTCCAAATTTAACAAAGGCAGTCAGTGCATATTTTGGTTTACTATTCTTTGCCTGGAAGAAGAATAGATAATCCAAGTTTTTAGTCCTTCTATTGCCTCATTCTTGCTCAGTATCAACAAATTAAGTTGGTTTATACATTTCATGATTGTGACTTGGATTTATGTACGGTAAGTAGTAGGATATCATTCATGTACCAGCAAGTGTACCTTCCTAACAATTTGGATACAAAAATATTTCCATTCATTGCCCACATCCTCCTACTTCTATGTAGCCAAATAAAGATTTGGGCGAGATGAAAACCCTTCCATTGTGCTTTCCTTCTACCTCTCATGAGGCTTCTAGAAAAAAAATCTGGCATTGAGGATTGAAAATCGAAATGGAGCAGTGTTGCTAAAATGCTTTTTGGTAATGCAACATTCAGTATTGAAAGACAAAATATCAAGAAATGCACCATTCAGTATTAAAGGACAGATCTCAAGAAACCCCACTTTAAAGTGTTATTATATTAATGAGAATATGCAGAGGCTTCTTCAAGCTTAAGTTTGATGGAACCTCAAAGATACAGAAATGAAATAAATTGGATATGGGGATTTATTTACAACCATACAAAGTTGGTAATTCTTGGTTGTTTGTTCATTTGCGACAACTCTTGAAAAATGTATCCAATTTCTAGTGCTGGTGCTGAAGATTTGTTTAAACAGAGACATGGCAACCATGTTTATGGAATCCCAGAAAGAGACTTGAGTAAAGGCGATTAAAATGGCTGAAGGAAATTGTATGTGAATATAAGAAGTTTAGGGGCTTCAAAAATTATAAAAATATAATGATGGCACTGGAAGAAAATATTCTGTTGTAGCAAGGTGTTTGATAACAATTTTCATCTATAGTAGACAAAGAAATCATAAGAATTTTCAAACATTTAGTTGGACAAATGTCTAAGGAGCAGAGAATTTTCAGTCCTCTCTATAGAGATTACAAATTAAAGGACAAGGCTTGAATGAGATCACTTCCATTATGATGATGCCATGTTGAAGACATAGTAACCGAGGGTTGAATTTGTATACTGGGAATCCAGGATATAGTATGAGATGGAAAAATTTTGGGTACAGCAAAAAAATTGGGACTAAACATCTCCCTCGATACAAAAAGCAAATATGTTTTTTTTCTAAATTTTAAAAGTCAAAGAATTGTAACTATCGTATCCCTTCAAAATGGATACAAATTGTGGCTTCCCTTCTTCAATACTTAAGTTTTAAACACGATGTCCAAATGTGAGTTTGGATTGACAAAGATGTTGTACCTTGGGCATGTGATTGGCCCGGGAGGACGTAGTATAGTTACACCAGGAGAAGATCGAGGCCATTTTTGATTGGCCAACACCCAGAGAATGTGAGCCGGGTCGAGGGGTTCACGGGCATTTGTACATACTACAAGAGATTCGTGAGAGGATTCTCACAACTTGCAGCACTCCCTCACATACTAATGGAAGAAGGGGGCTTTTGGGTGGACGCGGAGTAGCACAGAGGCATTTGAGCGTCGCAAGAAGGTCATGAGCAACTATTTTTGTTTTGTTTCTTTGCCCGATTTCACTCATCGTTTGTATTGGAGTGTGATGCTTCGGGGTGAGGGAGGTCATGTTGACGCAGAGAGGCCACCCCATAGCCTTTGAAAGTAGAAAGTTGCTACCCATGACCGACTTCATTTATGACAAGGAGATGTTAGCTCGTTTTAGCAAGCCTTGGCCAAATTTAGACATAGTACTTGGTGGGGAACCGGTTCAAGGTGAAGACCGATCACAACAATCATTGATTCTTTCTTAGAGTAGTATACATTACGAGAGGCAACATAAGTGGGTGAGTAAGCTCCAGGGCTTACGACTTTGAGATCGAGTACGTAAAGGGAAAGCACAACATAGTGGTGAGATGCGCTTTTCCCGAAGAGCCCCGATGCTCTTTATGATGGACGTTGCACATGATTGGAAGGCCCAACTCTTGGTTGAGTATTCCAAGGACAAACATGCTCAGGAGATACTAGACGCACACACATGGGGATGATAGATTCTGGGTGATGGATGATGTGATCTACTACAAAGACCAAATATACTTAGTGTCGGGATCCCAGTCGGAGAGAAGGTTATGCAGGGTGAGCCTCATGGCTACCCTCTTGCGGGACATCCTAGGGTTTTCCAAGACTCTACTGTATCATCGCGTGAGTGTTTCTCTTGGCGTGGGCTCAAGGGGGACGTAGCTGAGGCACGTACAAGAGTGCATAACTCTGTCGGAGGAACAAGGTGGAGTTGTCACACTGACTGGTCTATTATACTCTCTTCCCATTTCGAGAGGAAGTGGGAGAGTGTGTCCATGGACTTCATCACGGGACTTTCGATGATATAGGGAGAGAATGCATCTACATGGTGGTAGATAACTTGACTAAATTTTCCCATTTCTTTGCGATCCCATCGAGATATTCAACCTCATAGGTGGTCAAGTTGTTCTTTCTGGGAGGTGTTTCGATTGCATTGGCTCCCAAAGAACATAGTCGATGAACAGGACAGAGATTCATGGGGGTCTTCTAGCGAGGGTTGTTATAGCTAGTGGGAACCAAGCTTATACCCAACACCAACTATCACCCACGTGATGGATGGGCATCTTAGATAGTGAACAAATGGTTGGAGGGTTACTCGCACTAACTATGGCACGAGACAACGAGAGGGTGTGCGTGAAGTGGCTACACTTGGGAGAGTTTTGCTACAACATTACTTACCACATGTCGATTGGTATGTCTCCCTTTCAAGCACTTTATGGTTATGATGCATTTTCTTTTTTGCCATGATATTTGGAGATAATAGGGCCCCATGGGCAAAGGATTAGGTCCAAGAGAGCTAGGAGATTCTCAAGGTTCTTAAGGATAACTTGCAAGTAGCACAAAATCAACAAAAATATGTACATCGATAAGCATAGGGTGGAGAGAGCGATTCGAGGTAGGGGACATGGTCTACCTACGTTTGCAGTCTTCACAATGCGTCTTCACTCAAGTAGAAAAGGGGCGGAGAAGCTCAAGCAACGCTTCTATGCGCCATACAGAGGTGACTAAGAGAGTTGGAGAGGTAGCTACTAGTCGGAGTTACCCTCGGAGAGCATAATTCACAACATATTTTCATGTCTCTTTCTCGAAAAAGGCGTTGGGGGAAGCATGTTACGACAACCAGAGTGAGTTGCCTCTGTTGGATGATGAGGGACACTTGATATTGACACTCGAGACCATATTGGAGACCATGGAGAGGAAGCAAAGCTGGGTCATCCGAGAGCACTTGGTCAAGTGGAAAAGACGCGGCTAGTGGAGGATGCCACGTGGGAAAATGAGCAAAGTTTTCATGTTAAATTTAGATAACCATGGTGTGTTCTATGCTTAATGAAAATTTACTTCAATCTTTCTTAGGCCCTGATTCAATTTAGCAATCACATAAACATCAAAGTAAAATGTTGATTGAACACAATAATAGATCAACAGAAGACAAGCCAACAATATAGATCAGATTTTACAATTCTTCTTGTCCAACAAAGATATAGGATAGTGTGCATGTACGACGACCAACAGGATGCATCACCCGACAAAGTCTTTCTCAACATCGGATCAACCAACCCTCCAAGTGTCACACATAGCCCTCAAAGACAACTCCAAAAGTCAATGCAAGTTAACAAAAATAATCCCTCATCCAGATTTAGGGCGTCTGCGCATCCATTTTCCGACATCATCCAGTATTTCCGACATCCATTTTCTGGCATCCATATCCGCATCATCCATATTTAACGTAAATTTTCGGCATCATCCTATTTCCGCATCCAGCATTTCCGGCATCCATTTCCAAGCATCCATATCCCAGCATCATCCAATTTCTTGGCATCCAGATTTCGACATCCATTTCCAATATCCATATTCGGCATCATCCTATTTCCGACATCCGATTTACGAAGGGTAGCCATTGACTAGGATGGAGAAGAAGGTAGAAGATATAAGAGACATAATCCATCTTATCCAGGGTTCTCTCAGCAAAAGCTCGAAGAACCTTCCTAATATATTTCTAGCTAAGTTTGTTAAAGGCTTTAGATAAGTCTAGCTTTAGGAGCATTCCAAGTTTCTTTGTGATCTTTAAAGAGTGAATTATCTCGTGGGTGAGGAGAATTCCATCCAAAATTTGTCTTCCTTCCACATAGCCGGTTTCTTCAGGCGAGATAAGGAGGGGAAGAAGAGGTTTGAGCCTATTATAAATGATTTTTGAAATGATTTTGTATGTTACATTGCAAAGGGCGATAAGTCTATACTTACTTGGAGAGGACGCATTATCTTCCTTAGGAGCCAGGGAAAGAAAGTAGCATTGAGAGTCGAGAAAATCCATTTAGTATTTTCATATTCCTCCACAATTTCCCATATCTCTAGCTTGATTATGTTCTAGAATTGGTGGAAGAAATTAGAAGTGAAAGCCATTCGACCCAGATGCCTTACCATCTTGCACTGTTGAAAAACTGCAAATTCAACCTCGAGGAGGGTGGTAGGGCGAAGCGATAACTTGTTTGTGCTCCTCAGAGATGATTCTTGGGATATGCTTGAGTGATTTGGTCGATGTCATCTTCTCTGGAAAGATTGGGCTCACTTGAGAGTATCCTTAAAGAATGTTAGAAGTTCTTCCTCTATCTCCTCATGTGTCTCCAACCGATTTCCATCACTATCCTTTATCACGTGAAATTCGGGTTGTGCATACGGTCATCGAAACGGTAGATTTGTGGAAGAATTTTGGTATTACGTTCACCTTCCTTGAGCCAATTTATACGAGATTTCTGCCTCCACAAAATTTCTTCCCTGATGCTCGATTTTCCGCGAAAAGTTGAGTGAGGCAAAGCTTCAAGGACATCTGTTTCCTCCGACCTACCTTCCTCAATAATTTTCTCATTGAAGATTTGACACGTTTCATAGCTAGATCTTTTCCTTTCGGATTGTTGTTCCCAAACACATGTTGATTCCAGCTCTTAAGATTTTCTTTAAGAGCTTTGAACTTTATCTTGAATTGATGCATTTGTATTACAGGGGGGCAAAGCTTGTCCACCAAGTGTTGACCCAGGATCTTTTAAAGCAAGGGTAGGTGAACTAGAATTGTTCAAATTTCGAAGGGCCTCCCCTAAGAGGAGCCTAGGACGGATGCGATGAAGCTGAATAGGCTAGTGGTCTGATCCCGCAGCAGGGAGAATGGTACTTGCAATATCCCCTCCAAAGCAAGACAAGTTATTTGAAATAAGGAATCTATCTAATCTTGAAGAGATTCGCTGATGGTCGCCCCACTTGTTATTCTAGGTATAAATGCCATTAGTAGTCTATAGGTCCATAAGATTGTTTGTTTTAGGATGAAATATTTAAATATGAGATTGTCCATATCTAAATAGTCTCGCCCTCCTTTTTTTCCTCAAGATTCGTGATCATATTGAAATCTCCTCCTAGAAGCCAAAAAGGATGACGAGGGTTGGTTTGAGGGACTCAGCTGAATCCAAAAGTTGGATTTTATTCAATATTTGTTGAGGCGAATAGACATTTGTAATATTCACTCTAGTGTTCGTGCCTAGAAGATGAAAAGAAGCTTGGATAAAGTTTCGATAAGCTTGAAACTCATCCGGATGGATTAATCGTGGATTCCAGTTATTGCTAATCCACCGGAGGCCCCATTGGCATCAACGCAATAGTTCTATAGCCTTTCGATAGGCGAGTCATAATAGTATCTACGGAGAAGCTGGTACATTTTGTCTCCTTGCATAAATAATATAGAGGGTTTATCTTCATCTAACCTTTTTTGATAAGACGATGCTTGGAGGGGTTGTTGAGCCCTCAAATATTCCAGAGAGATGATCTTCATTAAGAACTAGGGGGTTGGACGGAGTAGAACCTAGTCAATGTTGGGTATAACCCGAGTGCCACCAGTTCTCTTCCCGAACAACAAGTCTCTATAAATCGTATGCGACGCCCTCTTTTCTTGGCTTCTCTAACAAGTTTTTTTCCCTCGCAGTCTTGGCTTAGCCCTTCTTGGATTCCGAAAGTTGGGAGATGCTTTGAGCTCTCGTGAGGACCTCCTCCAAACATTCGAGTTGTCGTGTAGCGAATAGAGGTAAAATCCTTGCGGTGACATGCATCTTCTAAAGTCGAGAATATCCAGGATCTCCATAATAAATGCTTTCTGGTTCCTCCTCCATAGGGGCTTTCATCTTGTCATTGCTGAGTATGCTTCTCCTTGTTCTTCGGTATCTCATTAGAATCCACACCAAAGTGTTATTCTATTTCATAGAGCACTGTATCTTTTGGGCTTCTCTTGGGATACCATGGGCAAAGAAGTAGTCGGGAGCATTAGAAACGATATGCGGACTTTCTTTATGAAGGACCGCATGGGGTTTCTTGGAGGGAGGTTCCATCGGTGCAGACGAAGACGGAGTGTTAGAAGCAAGAGAAGCGAGCATCAAAATCGTTGTTTGTCTTTGGTAGTCGTTGGGGTGAGGGCTCCATTAGTCTTCTTGGATTGTTGTCGTCTGCCCCTGTAACCTTGGTAAACCCCTCAACATCCTTTGAATTAGAGGCTTTTTGGATCCTTTAAACTTTGATTCGAGAGGAAATATGCGAAGAGATGCTATGGTATGTGACATTGACGACAAAGAAAGGCACATATTCATAATCTATAGTCCGAATCCATTCAAAGTCGTCATGCAATAGACTTATAGAGTCGGGTAGCGTCTTAGCGATATGCATATACACACAGGATCTTGGCATAGGCGCAGTATCTTTGTTGATTCTTGTTTCATCAACAATATTAATGAAATACGCTAGAAATTGCTTCTATATCCTTCAATGTGTGTTCATCCCAATAATCCTGGAGAGAGTGAGAGCCTTACCCCAAAGCGAGGGGCCCAATTGAAATCTTCTTTATCGTTTGAAATGTTCACGAGTCAGGAGATGAAAGCCCGACAAAGTTGAATAAGTGAGGCCCCACCATCCATTAGCTATCTTTTATCTTCCAAGCAAGTAAGAGATAATGTTAGAAGAAGCCCTTGGGAAGACCCTAGTTGGAGGTCGATGTGCTTCGGTGTCCATTTGGCCACTGTCTGCGCTCGAAGGGCTTTCTGCTGCTTGGGACCGAAAACCAATAAATTTTCCAGTCGAGGCGTGGTCACCTCATATGTTGGATTTTAGCATTAATCCCGGTGTGCTGGGTATGAGAGAATCTTCGGGTCGCTAGACACGCCTTCGAATACTGAGGTGGAGCGCCGAGCATTCTCCTTTAGGCACATCCATCAGCAGTAAGTAGGAGGCTTCTGCATCTTGAGGGTTCACATGAACCGATGCAAAGAGGGTAGCTCGAGGAGGTTTTCAGCTGCACGACTTGCGCACCGCAGGAAAGGAGACAAGGATGGGAGGGGGACCCATTTGGCCTCCACCAATGGTTCGAAACATCGAGAGCTTTGGCAAGACAAACTTGACGGATCCTGCTGAAAGCTACTAGAAGGACGCTACGAGTCCTTACAACATGTCAAAGAAACAGAAAAAACCTTAAAAACCTAGGAAACCCTAGTTACGCCATCATTTGCACAACTCCCCTTGCTCCCTTTCCTTACATGAAGCTTACGCTCATTTGTAGCCTAAGAGATCCTTACTAGAACATAGTTACACAATTTGTTTTGTGCGGTGTGCTAAAAGGTGAGTTGGCCCAACCCTTTCAATCAAGTTGAGCTTAAGCAGAAGGAGTTAAGCTTCTTATCCCAAGCAAAAAATAACTAAATCCACCAAAGGAAAAAGGAAATAGGTCCAAGTTCCATGTTTAGATGAAGATGCTTACCGAACAAAACACCACATTAGAGTCTTAATGAAAGATTATGGAGAACTCCTTTCAGCAGGGAGCAGTAGCACTAAGCGTGCAACGTGTATTTGCAAGCGATCACATCCGTCAATAAGAGAAACTAAGATGAGTATTTAAAAGTAGATTCAATAGTGAATCAGGTTGCACCTTCCATATATACTTTATTATCTCTTCAATTGAGGTTCAATATTATCCTCAAAAAGAGATTTGGTTTCATACTATATTCCCCCATGATACATGTTGGCTAGAAAATATTTATACGAGGCCTATCATCATCTGACTTCGAAACTACCCGAACTACAATTGGAAACGACATTTTTCCATTCCTCACCCTGAAATTTAAATGTCAAATGAATGGTAATTCATTCTAGATGTGATATTTATATAACAACTTCCAATCCATTCACTCGTATTCCTCTTCATTTTGACCATTAAAAGTGATGCCTGAAGATGATGCCTGAAGCTCGTCTTCACCTTCAGACATAATTTCTCTTGAGTTATCTGATTCTTTTTACTAATGTTTGTATTCCCAGATTCACTTTGTGTAAGATAGACAACAAATTATACAACTGTTGTTGCATAAATATCTAACTCAAAAACTATTTGACCTACATCGATGACATCATGTACTTCACATTTTCTTGTTTTATACCCATGAATACCCTAGGAAATAAATTTTATGGCATATCATGGAAATTCATCCCACCTTCCATTAGTTGACTGGAATGTAAATCATCTTCACATATGTCAGAATCAGATTATTTCTGATTTGGATGTGGACTCAATCTCTTTCATGTGGAGATTGGTATGAAGAGGAGGCTAATCATATCTTACAACGTCAGATGAATTTTCATGACTCTGCTTGATAAAAGGTTTAGCCAAATACCCAAGGTAATGCACTACGAGGTGTTGGAGATAGATATATTCCTTAGCACGTCAGGGAAGAGGCCTGCATATGTTGCTTGGCATGGCCTAAAGAAAGCATGTAATAAGAGCCACATTCACTTTAATGACTTAGTCAATACTATCCAGGTTGAACTCTCAGATTTAGCTCTAACTAATCTTAGCACCAAAGAGTCAGCTGGTAAAACTATAGGTGCTGGTGCAGCTAATAACAGAAAAAAAGTGTATGATCGCAATTCAAATAATAATAAGTCCAATGCTGTCATCATAGCAGAGCAAACTTCTCAACAATCTTTTCTTGTGAAGACAAAGGATAAAAGATCCAAAGTAACTTTTTAAATGTGGCAGCAAAGTAAATTAAGAGCATCAATGAGAGTTACTTTGGTGCTTATAGTCGGTTTGCAATTCACTGGGGAAATGCTTAGTGATCAGGTATGGATGGGATCATGGATGCATACAAAGGGAGCTATTTTTGAACAATCCTTCTCTTTTAAGTGAGCTGTGGTTATGGATGTTGGAGGTGGAACAGGGATTTTAAGTTTATTTGCAGCTCAGGTAGGAGCTGCAAAAGTAATTGCAGTCGACAGCAAGTGAGAAGATGGCATCTGTAGCTTGTCAGGCTGCAAAGCAAATAACATGCTCAAAGAAGAAAGTGAGAATGCCAAAAAATCAAAGAACTCGCGTGGAGTTATTACTGTAGTCTACAGCATGATAGAAGATATTGATAAATGCATGGAAATTGAAAGTCAAAGTGTAGATGTGATACTGAGTGAGTGGATGGGAATCTGCCTGCTTTATGAATCAATGCTCAAACTCAGTTATTTATGCTTGTGATCGTTGGTTGAAACCTGGTAGAGCAATCGCTTCGGACATAGCTAACATGTATGTGGCTGGTGTTGGAAAAAGGTGGAACTAGTCTATCGTTTTGGGAAAATGTATATGGCTTCAGCATGTCTTGTATTGGTAAGGAAGTGGTTGAAGATCATCCTCAACAGACAATAGTTGATGTTGTGGATAGCAGGGATATAGTGACAGTAGACTTTTGTCTTACATATATTTGATATTATGACAATAAAAGTAATCCCGTTGATTACCTTTATGCAGGAACATAGTAAAAGAATATTACGATTATGTAACTAGAAAATTACAGTGATGTTTTTGATGTAAATTTGAAATAAAATATGCAATAAAATGACAAGTGGATTTTTAAAGCCTCCTTACCAATTGGTTTTCTGGAACAGGTGCTGCTCTGAAATATGTGCATTACATGAAAACCCTTGGAAGGCTCCAGGAAAACCACGATGATGACCATAATTACTATTTGATTGTTGATGTTGGTGGGATTTCTTAGCATAAATCAAGTACATGAAATCAACGTTGAATTGCTCTGATGTTGAGACCAATGTTGCGCGAAGTGGGGACTTTTTTTTTTTTTGGAAGCGGAGATGTTTTTCCTGTGGGTCTACATTTTGGGCTGCAGGTACCCACAGGAAAGATAGTCGGGTTCCTATTCTTTAAGCCTGTGGATAATTTTCAGTACATTCAGACTCCTATGCAGTAAGTGAGAATAACACAATAGGTATTAGATTAATATGGCCTACCTAGTTTTTATTAACATATCATAATTGCAGTTGGATCTGGTTTCTTAAATCGCTGATATTGCAAAACAATTCTATACTGATGGAGTTATTACATGGTTTCATTGAATAATCAACCCTACTTATTGTGCTTTTGTGAAAAATTATATTGTTGATGCCCTTATATGTCTCCTTTGAAAAATTCCCAAAGAGATGGAGAGCTCTTATTAACTCCTTACACAGTTTAAGAGTTTCCTTTACAACTTCATCTAGGGCTCCTCCTATTCTTACCTTTGTATTCCTCTGAATCAGCAAAATCTAGTTGATGCAGGGGCATCCGTGCGATACAAATTCGTGTTTGAATCTGAAGCTCGGTATGCATGAAATGGTCACACAAAGTGGGGCAAAAATTTGTCAAAGCATAATTAAAATTTTTGTAACTGATGATCATGCCAGAAGCTTAAGGGGTTCATTTGAGGAAGTTGCGACGATTCTCTTGATCTTCTGGAAATTTCTATATAAGTGAAAATCTACGTGTGCGTGAGGGACGAGAGGAGCGATACGCAATGTAATCTTGAGGAGAAATTTGGGCTAAAGGCTGAAATGCCCTTGGATGTAATCCGTGCTGTGCATAATATAATGTGCGGCTTATGAATCTACGCTGTGTTCAAATATGATTTTAATGCAACATGAGTTAGATTTACAACAGATTGTCGATGTTGATTTATATTGCCATCGACCACTATGTAAAAGGGTCGATGGCGTTCCTATCGAGATGCTATAGAGTAAGTTGGAGAAGCGCGCCGTTTAAAATATCTCAGCTCAGTAAAGTATGTTAAAAGCTCTGCCGGTAAATACGTAGCATCCATTCCTATTCCTTTGTTGAAGATAACAGAGATGAAATTTATGTCCATTAGAGTCATAAACAAGAGAGAGTGGTGGTGTTATATCTGACCCAGATACTTTGAATGCATGATATTTACTTTATAGAAATCGCTGTGCGTATTAAGCTAGTATGTTCGATAGAGTCCCGTACCGTTTGATCCTTCGGCCATAGAATCCAGAAGCGAAATCTGCATCCGACTTTGGGTGTGGTGCTACGAAAGAAACTGCGTGCGCTTTATTAAATTGAAACTCACAGTCAAATTCCACTCGAATGAGATCGATCCGTGAGGGGTGTTTGAGATCGACATCGCTAAATGAGATCGGTTCGCAGAAATTGTCAAAGACGTGAAAGTGAGTTTAGGAAAGCAATTAAAATAGCCACTAAATTGGTCGTTAACTTTATCCTGAGAGATTTAGAAAGCTCGGTCCAGGTGATTATCCAATTACTTTGCGAGAAATTGAGACATTAGTTTACTGCCTAAAAGGCAACCAACGTTTGTTGGTTGGGGTTTGATTGTGATGATGGCACACCAGCATCTCAGTTGAGATACGCGCAATACATGTGTAGATTTTATGTGGAGCATTGGAGGTACGAGTGGAAAGACATAATGGGCCTATAACCCACGAGGTCTCAAAGATCTAGAGATCGAATCGATAATGTTCGGTTTTATGAACCTACTGATTTGATGCACTGAGAGGATATGAACCTGCGAGTTTGATACGCACTTTGAGGATATAATTTTGAAGTGCGATGAAGTGAGAATAACACAATAGATATTGAGATTAATATGGCCTACCTAGTTTTTATTAACATATCTTAATTGCGGTTGGACGCGGTTTCTTAAATCAGCGATATTGCCGCAGTTACGTACCGCGATGGTCTTTATTACATGGTTTCATTGAATAATCAAATCCCTACTTATTGTGGTTTAGCGAAGAATTATATTGTTGATGTCCTTATATCTCATTGAAAAAATCCCAAAAAGAGATGGAATTCTTATTAGCTCCTACAGTTTGGAATTTCTTTATACAACTAATCTAGGGCTCCTCCCTAATCTTACCTTGTTCCTTTGAATCAGAAAAATCTAGTGATGCGATACCAATTCGAACAAGTTAATTTGAAGGCTGGTGTCGGCGGGTCACTCAAAAGGTGGGGCAAAAAGATTTGTTAAAACATGTATTTTTGTCAGTGATGATAGCTTAAAGGGTTCGTTTGAGGAGTCGATCATGATCTTTAGAAATTTCTATATGGTCTATGGCGTGAGTGAGGGATGGAGGAGCGAAATGCTAATGTAATCTTAAAGAATTTGGGCTAAGGCTGGAAATGCCTGATGTAATCTATGTCTGTACATAATAAAATGTCTTGTAACGAATTTTATGTGTTCAAAAGATGCTTTTGTACATGAAGTTAGATTTACGGTGGTGTCATGTTGATTTTTCGCCCGTCGACCACAATAAGGGTCATTACGTTTCTTTGTCCAGTACTATAAGTGGTTGGATGGCGGTTTTAAAGATCTCTGTTTCATTAAGTATATTTAAAGCTGCACGGTAAAAGACGGCCAGCATCCATTGCGGGTGGGCTTCGATTATTCAATGAAACCACATGTAATAGAGTCCTTTGGTGCAGAGTGTTTGCGCAATATCAGCGATTTAAGAAACCAGATCCAACTGCAATTATGATATGTTAATAAAAAGCTAGGTGGGCCATATTAATCTAATGTCTGTGTGTTATTCTCGCCTGCTTTATTATAGGAGTCGAAACTATCTCTGAGTATATCCTCCCCAAAAAGTGCACATCAAAGCTGCAGGTTCATAAAAGCTGTCGTTTCGATTCGATCCTCGATCTTGGAGACACTGCAGGTTATGGGCACGTGTGCTTCACTGCGGGCTGCTCTAATGCCCACATAAAATATACACGTGTGTGCACGTATTCAATGGATGTTGGTCGAGCCGGTATCACTGTGCAAACCCCAGCAACATAGTAGTTGCCTTTAGGCGTAAACTTACCCTAATGTCTCAATCCTGACGAAAAATGATTGGATAATCACTTGCGCGGTTCCCAAATCTCTTATGGTGTTAACAACGAATTTGTGGCTATTTTTAATTTGTTTCTCTCAAAAGCTTCGCTTCGCGTTTGACAGCTGCGACTTTCACAGATATTGAAATTCCAGCACCTTTATGGATCGATCTCACATTTGAGTGTGACTGGAGTTTCGATTTATTGTGCAGACAGAGTTTCTTTCGTGCAATTTCACCATACCCAAAGTCGGATGCGGAGCTGCTTGGGATTCTATGGCTGGGAAAGGATCAGAAGCGGCATGGACTCTGTGAACTTTCAGCTTAATGCGCGGGCGATTTCGCTAAATAAAGATCATGCACGTGCAGACGTTCAGTTCTGCATATAACGCCACCGTCTCTCTGTGTTGTGACCAATGGAGATATAAATCGGTTCTGTTATCTTTCAACAGAAGACCAGGAATGGATGCTACGGTCTCTGCGAGAGCTTTATATACTTGTGTGAAACGAGAGATTTTTAAATCAACACGCATGACTGCTCTATAGCACTGCGGGACAGAGAACGCCATCGGCCCTTGCAGTTGGTGGAGTGGCAACAAATCAACACAATCTACTGTAAATCTAACTCATAGAAAAAAGCATCTTTTGAACACACAAGAAATTCATAAGCAGCTCGTTCATTATGTACAGCACGGATTGCATCTAAGGCATTTCAGCCTTAGCAAATTCTCTTAAAGATACATTTGCTTTCTCTCATCCCTCACCCACACGCAGTTTCACTTATTCAAATTTTCAAAGATCCCAGATAAGTCCCAGAACGCCAAGCAGACTTAAACTGCTGGCAGATCATCAGTTATGAAAAGTTGCAATTGTGTTTTAACAAATTTTGACACTTTGTTGACTGTTCGCATACCGACTTTTGGGTCGAACCCAATTAAAATCTCATATGCATCTACATCAGCTAGGTAGCGATTCAAAGGAACAAGGATGAGGAGACCCTAGATTAGTTGTAAAGAAATTCCGAACTGTGTAAGCAATAAAGATCTCCATCTGTTTAGGGACCCTTTCAATGGAGATATAAGGACATCAAACTTAATATAGTTCTTCACAAAACCACAATAAGCTGAGGGTTGATTATTCAATGAAACCGTAAATAAAGTCCACTTTGGTGCAGAATTGTTTGCAATATCGGTGATTTAGATGCAGACGTGCGAGTATGATATGGTATACTACACGAAACTAGGTGAGGCCGCATTAATCTAATATCTGTTGTGTTATTCTCATCACAACGCCGAGTCTGACTGTGTTGGACTTCTAATTTTCAGTACAGTCAAACTTTCAGAAGCTGATAATTGTATCCCTCTCCTGAACCTTTCTTGTTCGAGTAAAGGGACTCATCCTACAGTAACAAAGCTTTTTTAATAGCTGATTTGCAGAGTATTAAACTCTTTAAAGATATGTGCAAAAGATAGACCATCAAATCTCCCATAGGGTCAACTAACAAATTATCTGTATAGAGACTTATTATTGAGACCAATCTGCCATCAGCTTTGAGTCTCAAAATACTTGAAACTTTTTTATACCCTATCTGTTGTTGTTTCCTTTCCTCAGTTTTTACTCCTTGAAATTTCAAATCCCATGCTAACTTCAAGCCATTAGATCAAATATTCCTGCCATCATTTGTTGCCACATTTTCCATGGAATAAATCCCTAAGAGATGGAGATCTCTTATTAGCTCCCTACACAGTTTGAAATTGTCTTTACATCCAATCTAGGGTTCCTTCCCTATTCTCACCTTGTTCCTTTGAATCTTCCATGTTGTCAATTTTCCAATTAATGGGAAAGATTTCAACCTTCGTTGTAGACTAACCTATGTAGACTTTTAGTAGCTAGAGCTAGATTGTAGAGAAACTTGGTTCTGGTCACAGGCTTTCTATTATGCCCACTGGTATCTACCTCTGCTACCATATTTAAAGCCAGGGCTTTGAAGAAGAGTAATGCATCAAGATCTCGGAAGCTAACAACATTCCAGAGGCTGGACTTAACTGTGAAGATGTCCTAGAATGCTTGAAAGAGGAGAATATTATCGTGGTAGATTGAAGAGTTGTATAGATTGTCTAGGGAGATGAATGCAACGAGTTATGTACCTGACATAAGATTGTACTGAACGATGTGTAAGAGGAGCATAAAGGAAAATTTTCCTTGCCACCACAGTGAGAATCTGGCCATTTCTTTTGGGCTTATTAAGACATCCTGTGGGACAACTATTCAGGTGATTAAGAACTTTTGAGTGTGTGGTGATTGCCACTCTGCCATCAAGTTCATCTCAAAAATTATTTTAAGAGATATTGTTGTGAGGGATTCCAACCACTTCCATCATTTCAATGAGAAGCGGTGTTCTTGTGGTGATTGTAACTATAATCATAAAAGGGGATTGCTATTTCTGGGAGTGACTTGACCTTCGGCTTGGATTTGGTACGAATATGTTTTAGCCTGGACTCAGAATTATTATGTAATACATTGTGATAGACATACTATCTGGTAAAATTTATGTGGAGGATTGCATGGAAATCATAAAGACAAGTTATGGTTTTCAAAATGGTAGGCAATAAACTTCTACTGGTTAACTTATCCCTTGTAACATTTTTTATTTGAATTTGAGTTCATAATAAATTACAGGGGTTGCTTGGGTCAGGATGGATTGCAATATATATATATCTGTGTGTGTGTGTGTGTGTGATGATGCCTTTTGGCTTTAAAATATGATGCTTTGAAATTGTGATTGGCTTGTGGGATATATTTAAAGGTTTGCATGGAGAGAAGAAAATATCGATAAGGATATGCAACCGGTCCTTGCTTACATTGATTGAAATAAATGCACAAAGGCCTAATTGTGATGCTAGATTTGTTCTCTAAAATGTATGCATTGATAAGGCATATACCAGCAATGAATGCATTGAAATTCAGTCAATGTTATAGAGTAAAAGCGTTGTTTCTACTACATTGATCATCTCAGAAGCACCTCTCAAACTATGAGACATTGAGACTTGTGTTTACCTACAACTGACCAAAAAATCAATGTTAAATGGCTCTTTTGTTAAATACCGTCTGGCATTGAGGCTTGAAAATCGAAATGGAGTAGTGTTGCTAGCAATGTTTTTTGGTAATGCAACATTCAGTATTGAAAGACAAATATCAAGATATGCACCATTCAGTATTAAATGATAGAATCTCAAGAAACCTCACTTTAAAGGGTTATTATATTAATGAGAATATGCAAAGGCTTCTTCAAGCTTAAGTTTGATGGAGCCTCAAAATACAGAAGGGAAAGATGGGATTGGGATTTATTTGCAACCATGAAAAGTTGGTAATTCTTGGTTGTTTGTTCATTTGCGACAACTCTTGGAAATGTATCCGATTTCTAGTGTTGGTGCTGAAGATTTGTTTAAACAGAGACATGACAACCATGTTTATAGAATCCCGGAAAGAGACTCGAGTAAGGCGATTAAAATGGTGAAGGGAAATTGTATGTGAATATAAGAAGTTTTGGGGCTTCAAAAATTATAAGAATATAAGGATGGTACTGGAAGAAAATATTCTGTTGTAGAAAGGTGTTTGATAACGAGTTTCATCTATAGTAGACAAAGAAAGAAGAAGAATTTCAAACCTTTAGTTGGACAAATGTCTATGGAGCAGAGAATTTTCAGTCCTCTCAATAGAGATTGCAAATTAAAGGACAAGGCTTGAATGAGATCACTTCCATTATGATGATTCCATGTTGAAGAAATAATAACCGAGGTTGAATTTGTATACAGATACAGTATGTGATGGAAAATTTTGGGTACAAAAAAAATTCGGACTAACATCTTCCTGATACAAAAGCAAATATGCATTTTTTCTAAATTTTAAAAGTCAAAGAATTGTAACTATCGTATCCCTTCAAAATGGATACGAATTGTGGCTTCCTTCTTCAATACTTAAGTTTTAAACACAATACTAATGGTGGCTGAACTCATTTATACCGTAGTTTTTCCTTCATCATGCTTTGAAAGGTTGACTTCTAAGTTCTCACCAAATCAAATCCAAAGGGAGACACTTTGAGAATACGTTAATCAAAATCCTCATGATTCACTCCAATCCCTTTTCCATCCTTTCACCTCATTTGCGACCATCCAACCTCACATTGACCAAGTGTAATGATTACCCCCATGTTTTTTTGTGGACTCAGGTCGAGAGCCAGCTCTGGCACATGGTGTGCTAGTAATGATTCAACTTCGGAAACAAAGTGTAGTCATCAAACGTGGAATTGAAATACTCAGCTAGCGACTACAAGCTTTGAGATATGAGTTCCAGCACTAAGAAATATGAAATACAACTTCTCCACAACCTTTGTACATTTCTCACAGGCCACCTTGCTTCACAAATTCATTATGGGATACTTACATATGGGTGCAAATTGTGACAAGCTTTGTGTCATGTGAATTTATCAATGTCTTTGTTAATTCAATGTGTCCAGAAACTTTGGAGTTATGAGTTTTTGCATCAACCTAATTCCTAGATCTCCTTGGGGAACATTGTTAAGCACCATGTTAGACACACACATGGTGTATGAGAAGAATAAACACACACACAAGAGACTCAACACAATGAAGTATAAGCGTGAGGCTTTCTTATTTTCCATTATACAAAGATGTACATTTATAGTACAATGGTGTGACTCTTGGTTTCATATTCCAAGGTCACTTGGACTCCATTGTGACTTTTCGCATTCCACACCTACCCATGTAGGATTAAGTGTTCCAACATCCCCCCTTAATCCGAAGGGGTATGTGTGAGTCCAAGAAAAGAGTTGTAATACAAATCTGCAAAGTATACATGGCAGCACTTGGGCTGAATCAACTCTCTGAAATGTTGGAAAAAAGGAGGTGGTTTAAGGATGACCACCAACATTGGAACGGAATACTTGTTGCAGTTCCCCGGAACTCTTCCAAAACTGGCAAGAAGCTAAAAGCTTCTGCTAGAGGAATTGTCCCTCATATAAAAAAGGGAGACCTTCAACCTAAAAGAAGGGAGGTCTGCTACCTGTGATGGTTTTAAGATTACCAACAACTCTGGAATGCTTTGAAGCATTTCCTGGAACTCGACCAATGCTGGCAAGAAGCTGAAGGCTTCTGCTAGAGGAAGTGTTCCTCATATATGAAAGGGAGACCTTCGACCTAAAAGAAGGGAGGTCTACTACTTGTGATGGTTTTAGGTTATCCACCAACCAAAGATGATGGTTTTAGGTTATCCACCAACCGAAGGTATGCTCATGGGCATCCGTGTCTTTGGCTACATCTCTGAATCCGGAATGACGAATTGTGGCTCAGGCTCGCTTGAACTGCTGGCTACAACTCTGAACATGGAATGAGAGATTGTGGCTTAGGCTCGCTTGATCTGTCGTCGAAGCTTGTACATGACCACCATTTTCCCCCCTGTCAGGGACAAGGTGAGATGATGGCGAAAAATAAACTGCAAGTTTGCTCAATATCCGTGAACAAGTTCTAACATGTGTCGTAAACATCTTCTTGGCTGCTGATGCCCATTGCCAAGAAGCGATCCATCCAAGATGAATCTTTGTTCTTGCAGGAGGCTTGTGTCTGAAGCATCTGTCTGAAGAATGGGTGTGTCGACCACAGTGCTTGCATGGATGAAGATCAAAACAGTGATCTTTCATATGACCAACTCGATCACAGTGTTGGCATTTCTCAATCTGATGTTGTTGTGGAACAGGATCTGGAACAGCTGCAGGTGAACTGTCATACATGAATCCGGCACTCTGAAATATGATGGGCTTGGTGTAGTATGGAATATGAAAGGACACATCCTTGTCATATCCAAGACCAGTTCTGTGCTTGTTGTGGACAAGCTCTTCCCAAGGTCTGATGATGGGCTTGAGAAGTGCAGGCTGAGCTGCTGCATCTGCATGAAAATCTGCTCTAGTGCAAGGAACTGAATGGGAATCATCTACAACTTTATCTTCTTTCTTCGAATGAGAGTCCTTCTCAATCTTCTGAATAGAAACAGGTTCAGAATGGTGACTCTTTTGCTGAAGTTCATCTTGTTGAAGCTGAGATTCCAACTGCAAAAACTCAATCTTTTCTTGTGCATCTTGTAAACAAGTTTGAATGTTACAAAGAGCATTCTTGCTCATTTTTATCACATCATCAACATTTGAATGAATGACGTTTTTCAACAACTCTAATGCCTCATTGATTTTAGCCATTTTCAACAACTTAGGCTCAAAAAATGAAAGGGTGTCGGCTACAACCGAAAATGCACCGGTTTACAATGTGATGCAACAAGAAATATAAATGACTCGAGAGAACTTCCAACTATGGAAATCTCAAAGTACAAAATGTGCTCCTCAAATGATGGAGGACAATCAACAATGACTTATATCAACAATTTTCCAACAACTCAAATACTGATTGCAACTATGAAGAAGATGCAAATTCCATTCACAATACAATGTCAATGCAATAGAATGTCTCTGCAAAATATGTGCAGCTGAAAACAATATGCAAGAGGCCTTTAAAGCAGCTGAAATTTTTCTTCAAATAGTTGTTTTTAATGATGGAAAACTTGTCTTCTCATGTAAAATTCTCCAAAAAATCACCTTTCAAATCAATGCCACAAATCACAATGCAAATATGCAATTTTCTCTATGTATTATTCAGTCCATCTGCTCCTCATATGCCATTTTCTCTTTTTCTGCTGTTCATATTCTCTCTTTCCTCTCTCTTTTTTTATTTTTATTTTTTTTATAATTTTTTTAAATTAATTAAATATAGAAATTAATTAAAAATGGAGGGAATATAAAAGTGGAGGGGAATTTAAAAAGGGAGGGAGGGGGAAAAATTGAGAGAATTTATTTATTTGTAGATTTAAAAATTAATTGTGACTTTTCGCATTCCACACCTACCCATGTAGGATTAGGTGTTCCAACAAACATAAGTGTTGTTAGTTTTATGCAACAATATGATGTCAGGACCAAGGTCTTTGAAGGATTAGGTTCTAGATACCTTTATGATCTCTATCAGTGTTCTACTGTTGGTCCTTAATTAAGGTCTGCAACATTTCTACACATTATTTCATAGCACAATTATGTTGTATATTAAAGTAAAAAGGCTGTGGCTTTACCCATACTGCAAAGAGCAAGAGGGCTCAATATATTTTTGACATCCGGAGCACTGATTATCCCTTCGAAAAAAAGGGAGGATAAAGCGCAAAATGGAATTATAAGTTTTGACATATTTCCAAAGACTCTCTTCTATACCCACAAGAGTACTATTTTAAAAATCAATTACATAGTATTATGAAAAATACATTAACGATAATTCCCGTGAGCTTCACTGGAGTTCTTGCACTGGAACAATTGGATGTTAGGGCTTGGGTTCAGAAGTTAGATACATACTTCCACTTGAACCCCATACGGGAGACCGATGCTATTCGGTTTGCTACCCTTCATTTGGAAGGGGATGCCCAAGAGTGGTGGTACCATGGGCTAATCATGTTGTGACATATTCACATCACTTCTTACATAAAGTTCACCTAGAGGCAGTTGGAGAGGTTTGAGAGGAAAGACCCAAAGTTACATTTTAGGGAGTTAGCCCATCTAAGACAAATTGGCAGCGCAAAGGCATACATTTTGGAGTTTCAGGGACTGCAAGTGATGGTGACTGACATTTCAGAGGCCTGGTTGATCATGCTATTTATGGAGGGGCTAGCAGAGCCATTGAGTGGTTGGGTGAGGGCGTACAAGCCCATATATTTGACAAATTCTATCTCCAGGACCCGAGATATGATTGACCTTGTGCCCAAGACCTGAGCCTTTGTCCCCATTAGCCCACGACAAGGGAATCAAGACACTAGACCACCCTAGATGGGTGGAGGACGTGGTTAGATGGATGAGAAGACTCAGAGGGACCTTAGGAGGAGGAAGTTATGCCTTACGTGCCAAGAACCCTAGGCACCTAGGCACAAGTGCACCAAGGGCAAGGTCCACTATATTGAGGTGTATTCAGATAGTGATTCGAATGAGGAGTTTGAGGTTTGAGCTGATCCGAGAGATGAGGGAGGACCATCATCAGGGGGAGCACCACCACCACCCCTACCACCTAGAGGGGGATTGTTTTCCCTATCAAGGGGAGTTCTTGCTTTTCTTTTGGGAGTTCCAAAGAATTTGACAATCAAGATTAGGGTGACGGTTCAGGGGCAACGACTTTCAGTTTGGGTAGACAGTGGGGCCACCCACAACTTTATTGATTCCCAGATGGTGGAGCGTAGGGGCATCCACACAGAGACATTTGAGCGGTTCTTGTTGGTGCTAGGAGACCGAACCATGCAGTGCACGAAATACGCTCCCGGGTTGACTATGGTGATGGGGAACTACTCAGTTACTGATCACTTTTTTTTAGTGTCCTAGAGACCAACATGGTGTTGGGTGTCTAGTGGTTATACTCATTGGGGAGGGTCACCACTGACTGGAAAAAGTTAGAGATGGAGTTTATGGGGCCAGATGGGAAGCTAGTATTTTTTAGGGGGATGCACTCTTACCCACCTCATACAGTTTCAACACACTGGATGGAGGTAGATCTACGACATGGGGACATAGAGTGAGCGATCGAGCTGAGAATTTCAGAGACAGGGGCCCAACCACAGCCAGTGCACATACATGCCCTATTGGAGAGGCGTCGGGGGGTTTATTGGGATATCCCTCTGGGCAAGCCACCAAGCCGAGGGTTCGAACACACTATCGAGTTGGAGGAGGGAGTGCATGCAGTTATCATGACCCCGTATAAGCCTCCCAAAGCCTATCGAGATGAGATTGGGAGGGCCATTCAGGAGCTGCTAAGATTGGAGCACATTAGGCCCAGTTCGAGTCCCTTCGCTTCTTCCATGGTGTTGGTGAAGAAGAAGGATGGGACACTCCACATGTGCATTGACTAAAGCGCCCTCAATAAGAATACATTGAAGAACAGGTACCCTATTTTGCACATTGATGAGTTTATGGACGATCTTAGAGCTGCAAAATACTTTTCTAAGATAGATATGTGCTAGGGGTACCACCAAATCTAGGTGAGGGAGAAGGACATCCCCAAGATTGCCTTTCGTTGTCACTAAGGACATTTTTAGTTCTTGGTGATGCCCTTCGGGCTAACAAACGCTCTGGCTACATTCAGTCTTGTATGAACCACATATTTCTTGGGCAGTTGCGAGACTTTGTCCTTGTCTTCTTTGACGACATACTCATCTATAGTCGGACATGGGAGGAGCACCTTCAACATTTGGAAGTTGTACTTCTCATACTAGAGGAGCAACAATTGTATGTGAATATGTCCAAATGTGAGTTTGGATTGACATAGATGTTGTACCTTGGGCATGTGATTGGCCCAGAGGATAGAGTGAAGGTACACTAGGAGAAGATCAGTGCCATTTTGGATTGGGCAACACCCAGGAATGTGACTGAGCTAAGGGGGTTCCTGGGAATTTGTATGTACTACAAGAGATTCATGAGAGGATTCTCAAAGCTTGCAACACACCTCATAGACTTGAGGAAGAAGTGGGATTTTGAGTCGACACAGGTAACACATGAGGCATTTGAGTGCCGCAAGGTCATGATCAGTTGTTCTGTTTTTGCTTTCCCTGATTTCACTCGATTGTTTGTATTGGAGTGTGATGCTTTATGTGAGGGAGTTGGGGCCATGTTGACGCAGGGAGGCCACCCCATAGCCTTTGAGAGTAGAAAGTTGCTACCCCATGAGCGGCTTCATTTATGAAAATGAGATGTTGGCCGTGTTGCAAGACTTGGCCAAATTTAGATATTACTTGGTGGGGAACCGGTTCAAGGTGAAGACTGATCACAAGAATCATCGATTCTTCTTGGAGAAACATACATTGTAGGAGAGGCAACATAAGTGGGTGAGTAAGCTCTAGGCTTACGAATTTGAGATCGAGTACGTAAAGGGAAAGCACAACATAGTGGCATATGCACTTTCCTGGAGGCCTGCAATACTCTCTTTGATGGACGTTGCACATGATTGGAAGGCCCAACTCTTGGTTGAGTATTCCAAGGACAAAAATGCCTACGAGATACTAAACGACACACATGTGGATGATAGATTCCGGGTGATGGATGATGTGATATACTACAAAGGCCGAATATACTTAGTGTCGAGATCCCAAGTAAGAAAGAAGTTTATGAAGGCAGCTCATGACTCCCCTCTTGCGGGACATCCAGGTTTTCTCAAGACTTATTGTACCATCCGTGAGCGTTTCTCTTGGCGTGGGCTCAAGGGGGACGAGTTGAGGCACGTACAAGAGTGCATAACCTATCATAGGAACAAGCTGGAGTTGTCACACCTGACCAGACTATTATAGTCTCTTCCCATTCCAAAGAGGAAGTGGGAGAGTGTGTCCATGGACTTCATCACGGGACTTTCGACGATACAGGGGAGCGATTGCTTCTACGTGGTGGTAGATCACTTGAATAAATTTTCCCATTTCTTTGCGATCCCATCGGGATATTCAACCTCACAGGTGGTCAATTTGTTCTTTTGGGAGGTGTTTCGATTGCATGGGCTCCCAAAGAACATAGTTAGTGACAGGGACAATAGATTCATGGGGGCCTTATAGTAGGAGTTGTTCCGGCTAGTGGGAACTAAGCTTATACCCAACACCAACTATCATGCACAGACGGATGGGAAGACTGAGATAGTGAACAAATGGTTGGAGGGTTACCTGCACAATTATGGCACGAAACAACAGAGGGCATGTGTGAAGTGGCTACACTTGGGAGAGTTCTGCTACAAGCCTACAACACTACTTACCACATGTCGATTGGTATGTCTCTCTTTTGAACACTTTATGGTTATGATGCACTTTCTTTTTCTGACATGATATTTGGAGATAGCAGGGCCTCGAGGCAAAGGATTGGGTCCAAGAGAGCTAGGATATTCTCAAGATTCTTAAGGATAACTTGCAGGTAGCACAAAATCAACAAAAGATGTACGCCGATAAGCATAGGGTGGAGATACAGTTTGAGGTAGGGGACATGGTCTACCTAGGTTTGTAGCCTTACCGACAATATTCACTCAAGCAGAAAGGGGCGGAGAAGCTCAAGCAACACTTCTATGGGCCGTACAGGGTGACCGGGAGAGTTGGAGAGGTAGCTTACAAGCTAGTGTTACCCCCGAAGAGCAGAGTTTACAACATATTTCATGTCTCTTTCCTGAAAAAGGCGTTGGGGAAGCATGTTATGACAGTCAATGAGTTGCCTCTGTTGGATGAAAAGGGACACTTGATATTGACACTCGAGACCATATTACAGACCAGGGAGAGGAAGCTAAGAAACATGGTCATCTGGGAGCACTTGGTCAAGTGGAAATACTTGCCAGTTGAGGATGCCAAGTGGGAAAATGAGCAGAGTTTGTAGTGCCCAATTTTACAGTTGCTTGGGGATAAGCAACATTTGGGAGGGGAGAACTGTAATGTCCCTTCCTAAATAATTTTGTCAATAGCACCACAAATTTCCATTTTGTTAATTTTGGGGGCCTAAGATAATTTTGGAGAGGAAACATAGGACAAGGGGATCGAAATGTTTGCCTTAGTGGAATGCGGGGGCCACTTCCCCAACTAATATGCACTCCTTGAGGAGACAGAAATCGTATGGCCAAGGGAAGAGGTTTGAATTGCCTAGTGAGGGGTCCCCATGGAGGAAATGAACAAAAAATTATAAATATGAGAGAGGAAGCAACATCTAAGGCCTTTTGATAATTTGACAATTGAAGTGTTTCTCTAATTGTTTAGCAGAGTTACATAGTGTTGTTCAACACAAGAGTTTCCCAAGGAGGAAGCTCAACCTTTCTTTGGTGGACTCTGAGTACCACCCTAGGAAGGATTCTTCATCAGTTTCAGGAGTTGGAGAGAGGGTTACGCATGTGGTACGATTTCTAGGCCAACTGAGACCCAGTTCAGGAGGCCACGTTAAGAGTTGAGGAGGAACAACTGGAGTTGGGAGCTGTAGCATTGTCGAAGTAATTTTTGGCCAATTCTAGGAAAAAGGAGCAATATTTGCAAGGGTAGAATTTGACATAAAACATCAAATTGATTTTTCGAAGGAGAGACTATATCATCCTACCCAGAAACTGCACAATCATTATGGAGGCATAATTGCAAGGTGGCTTCTGAAGGGATTTTGAGAGCTGGGTTTCTTGGGGTTGGTTTGGGGTGCAATTGAGAATAATTTTCCAGCAATTTTGGGACATTCATTCCAGCATTAGTCACAGTTTTAGTTTTTCTGCACTTAGAGGAGGGTCAAGGAATTTGGGGCCATTTTTGGAGCATCAAAACTAGGGCAAACCCTTTATGGGTTTTTCTGGGTTTTTGACCAGGATTCCATGACTAATTTATTAGAATTTTCTAAGTAGTTAGGAGGGGTCAAATCAGGGTATCAACACAACTAAAAATGCAAAAATCACAAGGCCAGTGCAACCTTCTAGTGGGAAAATTCCGACAGTAGTTTGGCATTGATAAAGCATCCACCTAAGGCTTGTAGCTTGCCTTGTGTAAGCCTAGGTGCACATTTCCTATTTTATATTGCACTCCAGCAAGATCTTATAATAAAATTTTCCCATTTTGGTGTGTTTGGAGCATTTCTATTTTATGGGCGTTTGCTGAAAAATATTTGTGTTGGGTTTATTGCATGCTTTTGTTATCACTATTATTTTTCCATTAGGAATATTACACCTTGAGAGGCTTGATCAACAAATCAAGTCAGATTTGAAACAAAAGTAAAGTAATCCTTGCAGATCAAAGGACATTCTTTAAAGCGCACATGAAGAGCCTATGAGACACCTTCATCAAATGATAAAATGATAACACACTTTGAGAATATTTTGAGTTGACAATAGAGTGAATTCATGATGATATTAATTGAGCATTCTTCAAGCCTTTGTTGAAACAATAGTCACCCTTGAAGCATAGTTGAAGACCAACATTGGAAGAGTTGTTTTGTTGAAGCAATCACCCTTGGAGTATAGTTGAATACCAACACTTAAAGACTTGTTTTGTTGGAGCATTGGAGCAGAGTTGAAGATCAACACTTGAAGACATGTTTTGTTGGTGCAACCATAAAATTTTTGTTGGAGCATACATGAAGTTTTTGTAGAGGTAGATTTGAGAGCACTTTGCAGACCTATCTTGGATACATTTTTTAGAAGTATTTAAATTTTTTGATGGAGACTTGAAGCAATATTGAAGTCACCTTAAGGGATTGAAGCAAACTGAGAGGGTTGTATCCCTAGACGTTTGGAGTTGTCATACAAGGTTGGAGCTTGGATTTGTAGTTGAATATTAGAGTCGTCATTCAGGGTTGAAGCTTTGAAGGAGTTAAAGACTTTGTTGTACAAGTTGGAGCTTGGGTTTTTAGAGTCCTCAAATTCATTAATAAAATTATTTTCTTGTTGCACATCTTGTGTTTTGGTTTAACTGGTGATTTTAACTGGCATAATATAACAATTGTAAAGAAATATTGATTCAACCCCCATCTCAATATTTCTGACACTAGCACACCTTACATTTTTTTCCCCTTGCAATATTTTTATTGACATGCTAGAAGGAACTTTCACAATGCAATGTTATTGTTGGTAATCTGGTTGTTTATGATAAAAGAAAATCTAACATGTGTTAGAGTTCCTTCACCTTGGAATGTTCTTAATAGCAGTGTGCTTGTGTTTGTGTTAAAATGGAATATAACATGCACTAGATTTCTTTTGGCATGCAATGTTGTTGTTGGTAGTATGCTTGTATTTGCGCTACATGTAAAGCTAACACTCGTTAAATTTATTTCACCTTACAATGTTGTTATTGGAAATATGCTTGTGTTTGGGCCAAAAACTATGCTAGATTTCTTTTGCTCTGCAATATTGTTGTTGTCTTTTTGTTGTTTATGATAGAAGGAAATCTAGCATGTGTTAGATTTCCTTCACCTTGGAAATGTGCTTGTGTTTAGGATAGAAGTTGTGCTAGATTTATTTTGCTCCACAATATTTTTGTTGTCAATTTGGTTGTTTATTATAGAAGGAAATCTAGCACACATTAGATTTCCTTCACCTTGGAAATGTGCTTGTGTTTGCGTTAGAAGGAAATATAACATGCGCTAGGTTTTTTTTTTGGCATGAAATGTTTTTGTTGGTAGTATGCTTGTATTTGTGCTACATGTAAAGCTAACATGCATTAAATTTATTTTACCTTGCGATGTTGTTATTGGAAATGTATTTGTGTTTGTGATAGAAGTTGTTCTAGATATCTTTTTCCATGCAATGTTGTTGGTGATATGCTTTTGTTTATGCTGGAAGCAAATCTAACACGCTAGATTTCTTTCACCCTACAATGTTGTTGTGTGCTTGTGTTTGTGCTATGCATAAATCTAACACGCGCTAGAATTATTTTTCTTTGCAATATTGTTGTGAGTCTATTTGGTTATTTATGATAGAAGGAAATCTAACACGTGTTAGATTTCCTTATTGGAAATGTGCTTGTGTTCGGGCTAGAAGTTGTGCTAGATTTCTTTTACTCTACAATATTGTTGTTGTCAATTTGGTTGTTTATTATAGAAGGAAATCTAGCACGTGTTAGATTTCCTTCACCTTGGCAATGTGCTTGCGTTTGCATTAGAAGGAAATATAGCATGCGCTAGGTTTCTTTTGGTATGAAATGTTGTTGTTGATAGTATGCTTGTATTTGTGCTACATGTAAAGCTAACATGCATTAAATTGATTTTACCTTGTGATGTTGTTATTGGAAATGTGCTTCTATTTGTGACAGAAGTTGTTCTAGATATCTTTTTCCACGCAATGTTGTCATTGGAAATATGCTTTTGTTTATGCTGGAAGCAAATCTAACACACTAGATTTCTTTCACCCTACAATGTTGTTGTGTGCTTGTGTTTGTGCTATGCGTAAAGCTAGCACATGTTAGCTTTTCTTCACCTTGCAATGTTGTTATTGGCAACATGCTTCAATTTTGGCTCGAAAGAAATCTTGCATGCACTACACTTCTTTTTCATTGCAATGTGGTTGTTGACAATATGCTTTTGTTTGTGCTAGAAGTAAATATACCATGTGCTAGATTTCTTTTATCTAGAAATATTGTAATGTGTTTGTGTTTGTGCTAGAAGGAAATCTAGCATACATTACACATATTTCACCCTTCTATGAGTCTATTGACAATGTGGTTGTATATGCGTTATAAGGAAATCTAGTGTGCACTAGATTTATTTAGCATTGCAATGTTGTTGTTGGCAGTTCAATTGTTTGTGCTAGAAGGAAATCTAGTATGCGACATATTTCCTTCACCACAATGATGTTATTGGCAATGTGCTTGTGATTGTGCTAAAAGGAAATGTAGAATGTGCTATATTTCTTTTGCCCTAGAATGTTGTTGGTAATATGTTTGTGTTCATGCTATAACAAAATCTGGCATGTGCTAGATTCTTAACCCCTACAATGTTATGTGTTTGTGTTTGTGCTAGAAGGAAATCTACCACACGCCAGATTTATTTTTTCTTGCATAAGGTGTTTTTGACAATATGCTTGTTTGTGCTAGAAGCAAATCTAATATGTAGTATGTTTATTTCGCCCTACAATATTGTTATGTACTTGTGTTTGCGAGGGAAGGGAATCTATCATGTGTTAGATTTCATTCAACTTGCAATGTTGTTATTGGTGACATGTTTGTGTTTGAGATATAAGTACAAATAACATGTTAGATCTAATTCCCCTTGCAATATTGTTGTTACACCATTTTTTAGTCATCTAACCTATTATCATTAGATGGACCAAAGTACACCATGTAAGACCAATTTTACCCTAAGTAAAATTGCCTTCACTATGTTAAAACAGGAAACCCCAAAAGGAGATATTAAACAAACCTATATTTGTTTGATAATTTAATTATTATTCCCAGTCATGTTTAACCCAAAATCAAAGAAATTAATTAGATAAACCTTTATTTATCTTATTACTTTCTAGGAATAATTATTTAAACCTTATTGAGATAATATTCCCTGTTAAATATGACCAAATCACCCACAAATAATTAAATAAATCATTATTTATTTAATTATCTTTCAACCACTTCCTTAAATAATTAAATAAATCATTATTTATTTGATTATCTTCTAACCGCTTCCTTAAAAAGATAAATAAATCATTTATTTATTTATTTTTAACAAATCAAGGGATTTGACCCAAGTCAAATACCTTTCCCTCCAACAAATATAATAAAATATTCCATAAAAGGTGGATCTAGATCTGGTTAACCCATGCACCAAGATCTAGAATGACCCAATATTTTGTTATAAATAGGAGGGTTTTTCCTACCATTCTTCACCTTTTGTTGCCTATTAGATCACTCTGGATCTATACACTTGGTCACCATTTTCTGCCATTTGCTGTGTGAGCTCCCTTTGAGTTTCATTCTTTGTGTGGGTTTTCTACACCAACAAGAGAGAGAAATCTTAGATCTGAAGTGCTGAGGACTTCCAAGAACCCATCCCACTGAGGAGAATTGGATACACCTTCTTGTTTTCCTCCGAGGTGCCCAATTAATATAAAAATTCTTTCAAAAATTGTTCTTGTCTTGTCTATTGGTATATGGAGCAAACCCTTGTTTTTTCTGCTTAATGTCTTTCCATGCATAGATCTGGTTTTTGCAGCTCTTTTATGTTCAACTAACCGCAGATCTAAAGATATTGGCAGCCACTTTTGTTGTTAGGGCTATTAGTTATGCGTAGCTAAAGTGGTCCTTTTTCGTACACTTCGACAAAGGATTCATACTAACAAATGGCGACTCCACACGGGTTTTAAATTACGACCACTGTCATTTTTCATATTCCTGCATATCCAGCTACTTCAGACCCTAGGGTTTCTTTTCAGTTGTTTATTTTTCCTATTTTTATGTTGTTTTTCTCACATAAAACCCTAAAACATCAAAATTTCTAACTTCCATGTGTTTCTGGCCCTATTGCGCAGGTAAGCGACACCAGTCGCAACTAAGACGGCAACTTTGAAAATGCAACTGAGGACAGCCAGGAACGGGGGTCGCACCACAGCCCATAACCTACGACTGGACCTCCAGTGCGCCCTCTGCCCCTTTTGCGACAAAAAGAAAACGGTCAGAACCTGCGACCTGCCATTTTTTCGGTGATTTTTCTGCAATTTTTCTGGGTTCTGCTGCAGCTTCTGTCAGGGTCTTCCAGCCTCTGTTTCAGCCCGCTTTGACCTGGTTTTCATCTTTTTTAGCTCATCTAAGTGGGAACCTAGCCCCCTAGGGCTTCAGTACCCTCCACTTTTTGTGGAAGAGTTTTTAGCTGTTTCAGCCTCTGTTTTTCTGAGTTTCAGCTCCCCCTTGTCCATATCTGTTACCTCTTTTTCAGATCCCTTTAAGTCAGCCTCTCTTCCTTTCAAATCACCTCTTGTTGTTTTGTTTGGACCTCTCTTTAGGACCTCCTCCCTGTCCTTTCCACTTTTTGCTGATTTCCTCCCTTTTTCCAGCCACCTTGCCTCTGTCTCTTGGCTGTGATCTGCACCTCTTTTCAGCAGCCTTATCCTCTAGATCCCTGTCCCTTTTTGACCTTAGATCTATTGGCCTCTTGTCCATGTGTTTTGCCTAGATTTTTTCCCTTTTTTAGCTGAGTTTTGAGAGACCCGCCTTCTTGGGTTAGATAGATGCACAAGTAACTGTTAATTTTCTGTTATTTCAGCATTATATATTGTTCTCTGTAGGTTTATTTTCAGTTACGCAGCACACTTTTTTGCTCTCAAAACGGAAAGGGTTTAAAAATTAAAATTAACGCATGCCACACACTGACCCTAAGTGAAGAAGCGCCTGGTTAACACCGCCTGGAAAATACTCTAAAATCAATTGTCACTACACCTTTTCTGCCCTTGACCTCACTTGATTCTGTCCCTTTCTGCCTCTGTCGGTTTCCTTCTTCCTGTCACCATTGCGCCCCCAAGGCGCCTTTCCCAGAGACTTCTTGGCCTTCACCCTCAGTTTCTGGTCGATCGATCTGCTCTGACCCGCCATCGTCGAGCCAGTCCTCCTCCGAGTCCGCACTCCGACTCCTCTCCTGATTCATCGGGTTCCCTTTCTCCTCCTGGTTCTCCCCCTGTCACCTTCACCATGTCTGGTTCAGGGCCTAACGCTGGTGGTGCTCCAGGCCCTAATGCCGGACCTACCACTAGCGGAACCACCACAGGAACTACCTCGGCCACACCCTTGCTGCCGTATATTGCAAGCCTCAGCCTCCCCGATTTCAATTAGTTGATCAATGACCCTATCTGCCACGATGTTGGTTGGCCTGTTATGCCAACCAAGCTCCCCTCCGACATCCCTAAGTTCGAAGGCCTTGCTGGAGAAGATCCAACCAATCATGTCCGATCTTTCCACATGTGGTGTTCTTCCAATTCCATTACCGATGACTCCATCCGTCTTTGTTTGTTCCAACGCACGCTTACCGGCGAAGCTTCTAAATGGTATGTTGACCAAGCCACCTCTTCCCATACCACCTTTACGACCCTTGCCCAAGCCTTTTTATCTTATTTCCATCTCCCTCTTCGATACGATACTGGCACGGAGCTCTTGACTTCATTCAAGAAAACCTCTTCGACCCGCCTTTCCGCCCATGTTCAGGAATGGCGACGAAGATGGAGCTTATGTTGAGCCCCCCCCTTCGAAGATCAGGTTTACATGGACTGGTTCCTTCGCACCCTCTTAGCTCCTATCGGCAAAGATGTCGCCTCTCACTTTCCTCAAACTGAAGAAGCCACCCTCCAAATAGCCTTGAAATATGACCTGATCTACGCTCAATCTGGTTATGTTTATACCGTTCTTCCTGACCTCCCCAGGCCCGGCGGTGCTAACGCCCCGGGGGCATCTCATTCTGCCAACGGTATCGTTGGAGCCCTTTCCCATCCATACGCTCAACCTTCTATGGGATATGGTCTCCCTCAGGGAGGGGCCAGCACCTCTAGCACTCTTCCCCCTCTCGGTAGCATGTATCCAGGATACGACATGCCTCCTCATTTTTCCCAACCTCCTGCTTACCTCAATGTTGCCCAACCCCACCATTACCCTTATCCGTATCCTGATGCGCCAGCTCCTCCAGCATACGCGCTTCCATCTCCCTTGCCTCCTCAAAACCCACAACAGCACTTACAGCCCCCTCCAGGGCAAGTATTTGCACAGCAGGGCGCGACTAATCCCCCTTCTTCTCAAAGAAGGCGGAGAGGCAATCAAAACCAATCTGCCCCTGGTACCCGTGGACCCAATCCTGGTGTGGACCCTAACACTGCCAACCAGCAACAGGGCACTCAGCCCAAGCCGGATAGGCCGCTTTGCACAAATAAGCCTTGTTCGTGTTGCGGTGTTTATGGTCATTACACCCACGATTGTCCCCTCTTACCCCAGATGCGGCAGATGTGGGAGTCTCAAGCCACATTGCGCGGACAACACGCCTTCCCTCATGCTCCTCCTAATGTGGCCACTACCCAACCGACTATGTTTACTAATCCTTTCCCTCAGCAAGGATTCGTGGCTACCCAACTGCCTGACAGCCAGGTCGCCCCTCCCCATTCCCTTTCTGGGTCCTCCGATTACCAGATCCTTATGATGCACTCTGATCCTAACCCGATCGTCGATCTTCACCTTCAAACTCGGTCTCGCCAGTACCCCAAGCCTCCTGCTCAGTCTGCCCCCGAGCCTCCTTCTTCAGGTTCTACAGAGCCTCTTTCGACATCCAGTGGCCCCTTACACATCCCTCAACCCAAGGTTGAGGTCCATTCCAAGATTCCTAAGGGACCCCTACGTCTAAACGTTGCTTCCGGTGGAGCTGCTCATTCGTATAGTATAGTAGATGATTTGGTGCAATCTCTTGCTGCCATTTCTACACTAGAACTCCTCCAGTCGTGCCCTTCCCAAAAGAAGGCTCTACTATCTGCCGTGGGCGCTGTAGATCCTGCTGACGACCAAATGATTTTTTTCGACGCTACTCAATCGGACCATCCCCCTCTTCCTGCTTCCGTCGCCTTCCAAATCCCAGTCAAAATCCGGAACGCCAACATTTCGCGCTGTATAATTGATGAGGGGGTAACCACCTGTGTGATGTCCGCTTCGGTTTGGAAGCAACTCGGATCCCCTGAGCTGGCCCCTTCCACGATCACCCTTCGAGCGTGGGACGGCCATGCCTCCCAGCCCATTGGCCTTTTTCGTAATTGTCCTATCACCCTCGCCGGTAAGACGGTTTGCGTTGACGTCGAAGTCATAGACGCCCCGCTAGACTACAACATTCTATTGGGGCGAAGCTACACCTATGTTATGTCTGCTGTCCCATCTGCGGTTTTCCGCAAGATGTCTTTCCCCCATAATGGAAAGATAGTCACCATCGACCAGTTGACATATCATGAGCCAAAATCTCAGACCTCACCTGAGACGACCATCTCTTCTGTAGCCAAATGGCAAACCGTCGATTCCTTGACCAGTGTCTCCCCCAGCGTTTACAAATATTCCTCCCTGCTTGGAACTTTTCCTAATCTCCCTCCTCCTCCCATCACTAATCCCAGCTCATCGAATGTTTGCATGATGCAATCGTCTCAGGCTGCCCGTAAGCGGCATGCCTCGGCTAGTCAGCAACCTCCCCCTCGCCCTCCGCAACTCGCTCCTAGCCCTTCATCTCAGCTAGCCGGACCTCCTCCTTCTAGCCCTCCCCCTACAGCTGGTATCCCTGAACCCCTTTATCCTCCTGGATCGGTTCCCCCAGGGCTTAACCATCTCAGAGCTGTCCCTCCTGGTCATTTCCCTGCTGGGCAGATACCTTTCCTGACTCCCCCTCCCGGAGTATATTATGTCCCTGTCATGGCCACCCTCTCTCTCCCTAACCTAACCTTGGGCATACCGGTCTGGTACCTTGATCCCCCAGCTGCCACCCCTCCTGGTCACCCCAAACCCTATATGGCTTTGACACCGGTTCAACCGGTCCCCCTCGCTTCCTCCGTTGCCACTGTGCCCCCAGCACCTCCACAGGACCCTTCTCCTGTCGTGACGGCTCCCGGAAAGAAAGGCAAAGCCCGCAAGGGGGCACCCAAAGACAAGACCACCACGACTGACCTGGCCCCTCCTCCGCCCGCAAAGCCTTGTGCCTTATGTGATGTCACCGGTCATGCCACCCATGCTTGTCCCGAGTTGTCCCGTATTCAGCCCATGGTTAAAGTCGTGTTCCCCGAGTCTATGGTCCCTGAAGCCTCCATTCCTTCATCGTCCGTAACCAAGAATCCCAAGACTCTCTGCACCAACAAACCCTGTGCTTTGTGCGGCGTTCATGGCCATTATTCCCACCATTGTCCTCACCTGATGCATTACCGCGCCTCTTTAGAGGTGGTCCGAGAGTATGAGGTTGAACAAAATCAATCCGCCTCTCCCATCTTCGCGCAGTATGCTTCAGGTCAGCCTGAGGATCCCCCCGCTCCCATCAACATTCCCCCCCCTGATGTTCAGATGACAGAGTCTACTGTAACCATTCTTTACCTATCCTCCTCTGCGAGACACTTGGAGCCTAGCCCCCCTGCATCCTCACCTGTTGTGTCCCCTGACCACCCCTTTTCTACCCATACACGAGATCACTCCACTCGTGTCTCTGTTGACCTCCGCAGCCCGAGTCCTCACCATACTTCCGATAGCCCTCATATACCACCCTCTAGTTTGTATATGAGTCATAGTCATCCTGCTCCTTGCACTCCCTCCCGCGATTGCTGCCCGATGACTTCTGTGCACTCACGCTGCCGTCATTGCCTCTCCTCCCCTCATTTGTTGTCTTGTCACACCATTTCGCAGGACCCCCCGTCCACACCCTTTATCGGTTACGTCGATGGTGCAAGTCGTTACTCCCGGAATCTAGCCTCGGTAGGTTGGGCCATCTTCACCCCCTTGCATGCCCTTGTTCTTTCTAACGGGGTCTGCATTGGTTCTGCCACCAATAATCAGGCCGAATATGATGCAGTGCGTGGTCTCTTAGCCGATGCCCTCTTTCATCGCATCCTCCATCTGCACGTTCGTTTGGATTCCCTACTTCTTGTAATGCAACTAAATGGTGTTTATCATGTGCATAACCCTGTGCTGTTTAGACGCTATTTACGAGTGAAACTCTTGATACGTGCATTTGAAACCATAACTTTCAACCATGTACCTCAAGAACAGAATCACTATGTAGATAGTATTGCAAACCATGTTCTAGATTGGCATTTATCACACGCATTTCATACAAGACAATAACATTCATAATCATTAAAAACGATGCATATCCATAATATGTGTCGCAAAAACATGTGTTTAGAGTCCATCTATTCTGATACATACGACATGCCCATAGCATGTTACAAAAAACTCAAAACTGGGGGCACCACCTGCCCCTACATACACACTAGGGGGCACCACATGGCCCACACCTAATCACTATCTGGCGGATCCTGAGCCAATGGCTCTGCCCCTGCAGCCCGTAGATCATGTATCCCCTGACCGGCCATCGCTATGCGCCGCATAACCCCTCGCCATTCCGAGGGTAGACCAATACATGGCTCTATGTACTGGTCGTCTAAGTCCTGCCACTCGCGCTCTGATACTCCGGTCAGCAACCTTTTGCATCTACGGCGGATGTCCTCCAGAAGGGCGGCTGCATCCTCATTTTGCGCTGCTCTCGACCCACTCGGACCTGCAACTCCAGCTGCTGTCGGTCGCCCCATATATCCGGCCGGTTTTACCGGCGCTATATCTGCATACCAACAATACATGAATCAGTACCCTAGCTACTATTCAAAAAACTGTAACATGCCCATACAAGAATAGCAATCTGTCACTTACCATCGGGCCCCCAGACTCGACCAGGAGGAAGTGGCAGGTCTGGATCTCCACAATAACTCATCCCACTATAGGGATAGTCGTCTATGTATAATGGCGTCTGATCCCAATGGGAAAAAAACTCAGGTCGAAACACTCGCCCGACCACCCCTCCCCCTCCTCTGCACAGTAGCTACCCCCACTGGCGCATCCTGGGCTCTCTCGGGCCCCCATCTGGAAGCTGTACACGAGGCCGCAAGGTCGGGATCTTCTCAAAGAAGAAGGCGCACAATAAAGTCCCATACGAGAAATCGTGGTTCACTTACTGCTTGTAGAGCGAAAACTGTCGTTTTAACGACACCAGCATCATTTGGGCCCACCCATAGTAGGTCCCACTCAACACACTCTCTACCAGCATCATCTGCCCCCCAGTGATGCGATGGAACGCTTGGTTGCCCAGGATACGCAGCACAGATGTGGCCACTGCACGGGTTTCTAGCCTCTCTAGATCCCCGATCGGTATCCGAGTCCCCTTGACTTGGAGACCCGGTCGACAATGTCGTTCCACAAACTCCATGATATGCCGCCCCCGCGATAATACTGGCTGCGTGTTTCCTACCATCCCCAGTGGTGGGAGACCCTGTTAGTATGAATCCTTTGTCGAAGTGTACGAAAAAGGACCTTTTTAGCTACGCATAACTAATAGCCCTAACAACAAAAGTGGCTGCCAATATCTTCAGATCTGCGGTTAGTTGAACATAAAAGAGCTGCAAAAACCAGATCTATGCATGGAAAGACATTAAGCAGAAAAAATAAGGGTTTGCTCCATATACCAATAGACAAGACAAGAACAATTTTTTGAAAGAATTTTTATATTAATTGGGCACCTGGGAGGAAAACAAGAAGGCGTATCCAATTCTCCTCAGTGGGATGGGTTCTTGGAAGTCCTCGGCACTTCAGATCTAAGATTTCTCTCTCTTGTTGGTGTAGAAAACCCACACAAAGAATAGAACTCAAAGGGAGCTCACACAGCAAATGGTAGAAAAGAGTGACCAAGTGTATAGATCCAGAGTGATATAATAGGCAACAAAAGGTGAAGAATGGTAGGAAAAACCCTCCTATTTATAACAAAATATTGGGTCATTTTAGATCTTGGTGCATGGGTTAACTAGATCTAGATCCACTTTTTATGGAATATTTTATTATATTTGTTGGAGGGAAAAGGTATTTGACTTGGGTCAAATCCCTTGATTTGTCAAAAATAAATAAATAAATGATTTATTTATCTTTTTAAGGAAGCGGTTAGAAGATAATCAAATAAATAATGATTTATTTAATTATTTAAGTGGTTGAAAGATAATTAAATAAATAGTGATTTATTTAATTATTTGTGGGTGATTTGGTCATATTTAACAAGGAATATCATCTAAATAAGGTTTAAATGATTATTCCTAGAAAATAATAAGATAAATAAAGGTTTATCTAATTAATTTCTTTGATTTTAGGTTAAACATGACTGGGAATAATAATTAAATTATGGTTTAATTAATTATTCCATGAGGAAAATCAAACAAATATAGGTTTGTTTAATATTTCCTTTTGGGGTTTCCTGTTTTAACTTAGTGAAGGCAATTTTACTTAGGGTAAAATTGGTCTTACATGGTGTACTTTGGTCCATCTAATGATAATAGGTTAGATGACCAAAAAATGGTGTAACAGACCCGTCAGGAAATATACATCCTGGACCGTCAGTTCGATCCTGTGCCCCTGCACTACAAATACCTCATGCTCCGGATCCCAATAACTGATAATCCGAACCAACAAGGGCTCTCCTGCTCTCATCAACGGGTTCTCCAAAAACTTTAGAACCCCAAATCTGGCCAACACACGACGGACACCATGATCCGCTTGGATCTCTGCCCGTAATGTACCCAGGTCTCTCTCTTTCCAGTTAACCCGTAAATCTGCCATACCTGCACAAAAACATCATCTTTGTCAGCATACAGATCGGGAATACCATAACCAAACACAAAAACCCAACTCCCAGCCATAAAACAGCACCAAAACCCCCTCATCTCCCAGGTCACAGTTTTCTGCCCAATTCAGGACCAGGTCGCAGCTTTTGCCCTGAAACTTGCGTCCCAGGTCGCACTTTTTGGCCCAAAAAATGCGACCCGGCCGTAGAGATGAAGGAGGGTCTGTTTCTGGGATTTTGGGCCCTAAACTGAACTTTCAATCCATCAAAATGAAAGAGTAAGGTTAGGCCTCTTCCCTGCAACTGACGGATCTCGATTCCAAAGGTCGGTTTGTCTGCTACGCTCACCGCAAGATTTAGGGCCTTCTCTCCTCTCTACATTCACCACAGCAACAATAGCAAATGAGTGAATTTGGAGGGAAAACTGCCTTATTAAAAGAGAACCCCTGTTTCTTCTTTTGGCTGCTGCGACTACACCGTAGCCCCGTTTGATAAACTGTCTGCGTCGTTGGAAAGCTCTCACCGAGCCCTCAAATGGGTATCTGTTAGTTTTTTATGATCTGATACTTCACCGGGACACATTTTGTCCAAGAAGGGTCACTTCCCCTCTCATTAAAATCGAATTTCCTCACTTACGACACTTGTACTCGGGGCACCACTTCGCCTCCTTACTTGTCTTTGTTCGTGTCGATTTTCGTCATGAGTTCCCACCTTGTACTCATGTTTTCATGGTCCCCCATTGGGCCTTTACTGTGTGGCAGCACTATCGCGTCGCCCTTTTTTAGAGCATCCAAGTTGAGTCATCATTGCATTCATGGTGTCTATCCCGAGTCCCTTTGTACCCCGCTATAGCCCTCTATCCTTCATTGCTTGGTCTCTCTCTTGTGTCGCATCTTATGACGTTCAGTCCCACTATCCCCTATCCCTTATGATATTGTGTTAGTCGCTACCATGTCATTCATGCTCTTTATGCTCTAACAAGGGAAGTCATCCATTCACTACTCAGTCCTCTCCATTTCACCATCATCATTAGTGTCAGTCTGTCCGTCGCTCCACTATTTTCTCTCATGCCTTAGTTGAGGATGTCTCATTGCCTCACCTATGGCAGACCTCCTTCTGTCGACATCAGCTCATTCTTTCCAGAAGCCAGGTCTAGAGAGAAGTGTACCTTGGTTCCAGCTTCCACTCTTGTTCGGTGCCTCGGATCAAGCAAATGGATCTCTCGTTTCCCTTTGACTTGATTGTTTCTCCAACTCCTTTCATCATGTTCGAGATCCGTATACTGGATGGTCCAGTGATCCAGCAGCAGCTCTTGATGATTCCCGGGTGTGTGTGAGATGTCTCAACCCTCATGAGGGGGTGGCCCTGCAGGTAGCCCCCCACATGCCTGGATGACCTCTTCCTTGCAGCCTTCGATGCAGCTCCAGATATTTGATGATGTTGGCCATAGCCACTTGCAGCGCCTCTTTGATTTGCATGTATCAGTCAGATTTTGTGAGCCCTTCCCCATTTTACAGGGGGCATTTGGGTTGTATTTGTATCTCATGTACTCAGATATTATTGTACAAGTCCTGGCTGTTATCCCAGGCACAACATGTATATGGGATTCTTCATTGTATTTTTATTTGGCTCATGATTATGCCAGCTGTACTTTATGGTTCGGTCCCTTGTTTACTGGACACACTATTCTTTTTTACTTTGTCTTGGCGGGCATAGGTATGCCTCCCCCGCCGCCTTCAGCACAGGTACCCTCTCATAAAAAAGAGACTTGTTGCACCTGCGAGTCTCGTCTCCTCAGGGTTTAGTTCTTCAACACACTATCTACCTTGCATTTCTCTCTCTGACTCCCCTTTTGTTGTCTAGTGATTGAGTTCTTACAACGTACTTCGGTCATACGATTTGCTCCTGACAGTCGCATGCTGGGGGGCAATCTGTTACACCATTTTTTGGTCATCTAACCTATTATCATTAGATGGACCAAAGTACACCATGTAAGACCAATTTTACCCTAAGTAAAATTGCCTTCACTATGTTAAAACAAGAAACCCCAAAAGGAGATATTAAACAAACCTATATTTGTTTGATAATTTAATTATTATTCCCAGTCATGTTTAACCCAAAATCAAAGAAATTAATTAGATAAACCTTTATTTATCTTATTACTTTCTAGGAATAATTATTTAAACCTTATTTAGATAATATTCCTTGTTAAATATGACCAAATCACCCACAAATAATTAAATAAATCATTATTTATTTAATTATCTTTCAACCACTTCCTTAAATAATTAAATAAATCATTATTTATTTTATTATCTTCAAATCGTTTCCTTAAAAAGATAAATAAATCATTTATTTATTTATTTTTGACAAATTAAGGGATTTGACCCAAGTCAAATACCTTTTCCCTCCAACAAATATAATAAAATATTTCATAAAAAGTGGATCTAGATCTGGTTAACCCATGCACCAAGATCTAGAATGACCCAATATTTTGTTATAAATAGGAGGGTTTTTCCTACCATTCTTCACCTTTTGTTGCCTATTAGATCACTCGGGATCTATACACTTGGTCACATTTTTCCATCATTTGATGTGTGAGCTCCCATTGAGCTCTATTCTTTGCATTTGGTTTTCTACACCAACAAGAGAGAGAAATCTTAGATCTGAAGTGCTGAGGACTTCCAAGAACCCATCCCACTGAGGAGAATTGGATACACCTTCTTGTTTTCCTCCCAGGTGCCCAATTAATATAAAAAATTCTTTCAAAAATTGTTCTTGTCTTGTCTATTGGTATATGGAGCAAACCCTTGTTTTTTCTGCTTAATGTCTTTCCATGCATAGATCTGGTTTTTGCAGCTCTTTTATGTTCAACTAACCGCAGATTTGAAGATATTGGCAGCCACTTTTGTTGTTAGAGCTATTAGTTATGCGTAGCTAAAGTGGTCCTTTTTCGTACACTTCGACAAAGGATTCATACTAACAATTGTGATTGGAAATATTCTTATGTTTGTGATAGAAGAAAATCTAGCATGATATAGATTACTTTTACCCTACAATATTGATGTTGCCAATATGTTTGTGTATGGTGGGAGGAATTCTTGCATGCACTAAATTTATTTTGCAATGCAATATTGGTGTTAGCAACGTGCTTCTGTTTGTACTAGAATAAAATCTAGTATGCAATAGATTTGTTTCACAATGAAATATTGTTGTTGGCAACATGCTTGCATTTGTGCTAGAATGAAATATAACCTCATTGGATTTATTTTGCAATGCAATATTGTTGGAAATATACTTGTGTTTGTGCTAGAAGGAATTCTATCATGCATTAGATTTTGTTTTCCCTACAATGTTATTGTTGGCAATGTGCTACAAGTAAATCAAGCATAGATTAGATACCTTCCACCCTGCAATGTTGTTTCTGGCAATGTGATTTTTTTTGTGCTAGAAGAAACTCTAGAATTTGTAATATTTCTTTTACTTTGCAATATTTTTGTCAGTAACATACTTCTATTTATGCTAGAAGGAGATTTACCATGTGGTGGATTTAGAAATGTGCTTTTGTTTGTGCTAGAAGGAAATCTAGCACGTGCTAGATTTATTTGACCATGTAACGTTGCTTCTAGAAATATACTTATGTTTGTAGTAGAAGGAAAGATATTGATTGTTAGCTTTCATTTGAGGTGCATTGTTGTTGTTCGAAATGGGCTTCTACTTGTGATAGAATGAAAGCTAGCACACATTATATTTCCTTCGTAATTTAATGTTGTTATTAGAAATATGTTTGTTGTTATGCTAGAAGGAAGGTTATAATGTTTTAAATTTCCATCATCTTGTAATATTATTGTTGAAAATATGTTTCTGTTTGTGATAGAAGTAAATTTTTCATCTGTTAGATTTTTTTCACAATGCAACATTCTTGTTGGAAATGTGCTTGTATTTGTGTTAGAAGGAATTATAGAATGCACTAGATTTCTTTGTTCTTGTTCCAAAAGGAAAACTATCAATATTTCATCCTCACCAAGGTTAGTGGTCTGATATTGTTCTTGGCAGTGCATTTGTGATTATGCAAGAAGGATACCTAGTGATTACTAGCTTTCTTCTAGACACCACTATACTTATGCAACGAATTCTCTAGGGGTGACATTGTCTCAATAATCACAATGGTTAGAGTTATAGCTTTTGATGTGCCCTTTTATTGAATTTGGAACAATTTATGGAGATCAACGATAGTGCAAAAGAATTGTATATAGATATATGTTGTTGTTGGCACTACATTTGTGCTTGCGTTGGAAGGAAAGATAATGGTATAGCTTTCCTTTTGGCACAACCACAATAATCCAATCATAATTATTTGATCCATGGAGAATAATGTGATCTTTTTATAATTTTGAAGTTTATGAATAAATGTATTATTGAGGTATACTATATTTTGCTTCCAATGCACATGTATGCAACTTTAAAGTATCAAGCACAATTTTTTAACATGTATTGTTTTTATCTCTATTTTGTTGTATAGTTATGAACTTCCAAAGACAATTTCACTAATGTTTGGATGCATAAGATAAGACTCCTCCTCATCAACATAAAAATATAGGAAAACTCAAATCCACACTTTTTGAGGACCTAAAGTTAACATCCCTTTGTATCCATCCTAAATAGTATGTCCTTAGATGTGTAAGGTAGGGAGTGCTAACATTGGAACTAAAGATTTGTAAAATGAAATTTCTTTATTTTTAGAATAAAAGTGAGAATTATCTAGTATTTACAGTACCGAAACTTTTATTTGGAAGAGAACCTCTAGTTTGGCTTTTGATTATCAAGTTCAAACATCAAACATCCTCACCAAGTGAAAATATAATTTCTCCTTTTCATGGGGCTTTTAGACATCTTATGTAGCATCAATCTTGAAATTTCTTAGATTTTCCAAAGGACCATGTTTTGGTTCTTCAACTTCTACAAATTTCTTATGATCATTATTCATACACATGCATTAAGACTACAAGTGTCATTTCTGAAGTTAAATAGGAACTTGGTGGTTTGATATGAGCTGATATTTTTCATTCAAAACTTTTATTTGGAAGAAAACCTCTAGTTTGGCTTTTGTTTATCAAGTTCAAACATCAAACATCCTCACTAAGTGAAAATATAATTTAACCTTTTCACCGGGCTTTTAGACATCTTATGTAGCATCAATCTTGGAGTTTATTAGATTTTCCAATGGACCATGTTTTGGTTCTTCAACTTCTACAAATTTCTTATGATCATTATTCATACACATTCATTAAGACACAAGTCTCATTTCTGAAGTTAAATAGGAACTTGGTGGCTTGATATGAGTTGATACTTGTCATTCTATGATACTATCTACATCTCTAATTGCATGGCCTTCATATAAGTTTTTTGTGTAATTTTCATGTAAATTACTTTTTGGTAGTATGCATTGGATGGTGGGGAACAATGTTTCATTGCATACAATATGACTACCATACTATTTAAATTATTGCATCTATATTACTTTTGGAAATTTGTGTGTTTTTGCAAAAATATAAAATCACACTTTACATGGCTCAACATTTTAATTACAATTTATGATTTAATTGTTGTTACAGAATTGGTACAAGCTAGAATGGAAAATATAATTCTGGAAAAAGGGGACCATGTTGATATCCTTATTAATGATCTAGTTGTTGGGCTAGGAAGGGTTGAATCTATAGAGTCTAGAACTTATTATGCTAGAGAAAGGGTCAATGCATGTTATGTTGCAATTTTGATAATTGATGTCACTCAACCACATTTGATTGAGGAGGATGTTGATGAAGGGGACATACATCCATGGAAGATCATGGATTTGAGGCACAACATAGGTAAATCAAAATATTGAAGCATGTGTTCAAATATTATTGATAGTATAATAAATTTTTTTGAGTAAATACTAACCTTATTTACATTCGTTTATAGGTGCAAATGTTGCTTCTACATTTTTTATTGGAGACAAGGTAGATCTTCTACAACATGGAGTGAAGGTGGGTGAGGGCTCCATATTCAATACAGAGCTTGGGCATAAAGTGCATGGAGACATGGTAAAGAAAGGATGCATAGTGGTTAAAATTGAGACATCTTATGTAGCATCAATCTTTGAATTTCTTAGATTTTCCAATGGACCATGTTTTGGTTCTTCAACTTCTACAAATTTCTTATGATCATTATTCATACACATGCATTAAGACTACAAGTGTCATTTTTGAAGTTAAATAGGAACTTGGTGGTTTGATATGAGTTGATATTTGTCATTCTATGATACTATCTACATCTCTGATTGCATGGTCTTCATATACGTTTTTTGTGTAATTGACATGTAAAGTACTTTTTGGTAGTAAGCAATAGATGGTGGGGAACAATGTTCATTACATACAATATGACTTCCATACTATTTAAATTATTGCATCTAAGTTGTGTGTTTTTTCGAAAAATATAAAATCACACTTTACATGGTTCAACCTTTTAATTACAATTTCTGATTTAATTGTTGTTACAGAATTGGTACAAGCTAGAATGGAAAATATAATTTTGGCAAAAGGGGACTATTTTGATCTCCTTATTAATGATCAAGTCGTTGGGCTAGGAATGGTCGAATCTACAGAGTCTAGAACTTTATTATACTGGAGAAAGGGTTAATGCATGTTATGTTGCAATTTTGATAATTGATGTCACTCAACCACATTTGATTGAGGATGATGTTGATGAAGGGGTCATACATCCATGGAAGATCATGGATTTGAGGCACAGCATAGGTAAATCAAAATATTGAAGCATGTGTTCAAATATTATTGATAGTATAATACTTTTTTTTTAGTAAATACTAACCTTATTTACATTCGTTTATAGGTGCAAATGTTTCTTCTACATTTTCTATTGGAGACAAGGTAGATCTTCTACAACATGGAGTGAAGGTGGGTGAGGGTTCCATTTTCTATACAAAGCTTGGGAATAAAGTGCATGGAAATATGGTAAATAAAGGATGCATAGTGGTTAAAATTGAGAAGGTGTTAAAACATGATGCTGCTCTACCACATACTCAACAAGATTTGACCATACATTAGGGGGTGCATTAGAATCTTATGAGATTTGGCCAGAATAAGATTTGCAACCTCACTGTCATGATCATGCCATAAATATTCCCCAAGATAGGGTTATATTCATATGTACAAAGGTTTCTCTTACACATGAATGCATGGGAACAAGCATGTGCATTGCCAAAGGAATGTTAGTTAATGTCCACGAGGATGACATTGTTGAAGGTGAAACACTATGTGAAATGAAATTTGGCATTTTTTTGGAAGTGATAGATGGAAATTATGAAATATGAAGAATTCAAGATACGTCTATACATTGTTTGGTTAGATGGCCAATAAATAAGTTGGTGGAAAGCAAAGGTGTGATATTAAGGAGCCACCCAAGGAAATGGTGATATGGGATGTTATAGAGGACAAAAATCCCTTAAACAAATGTGATGGGTATCTTTGTAATGAAAAATATAGAAACTCAATTGACTTGCATGTAACAAGGCCATATAAAAGGATTAAACGAGCTATGGCTACAACAAAAATTGCAAAATGCCAAACAAAAATAGATGAAGAGAAAGAAATTCGACTTTTGGCCACAGATGTATGTTGTAGAAAAGATTGTCTTCAACACGTGGATAGGAATGCCATTGCAGGTGCTAGAACGGGTATGAGACAAATAAATAAAAATGTTATTAGGGAATTTGTTTTGAATTCACTCATGTCAAACATAGTCATGTCAAGGAGCCATGGCCATGGCCTAGCACCTATTGCTAGAAATGTAAGGACATGAGATTTAATGAGAATATTATTTGTAAGAAAGCATGGTATAATATACATAAGATTCCTCAAAGAACATTCTATAAGTACCAGCATTATTTCCAACCTGGAAAAATCAAATCTATTCATGGTAACACCAACACATGCAAAGCACGAACACACACTGTGGCAGCCATAGAAATATTGCACAAAATTGTAATGGATAATTCAGAGTTTTCACCAAACCAAACACGTCAAGTTGAAGAAGATGGAACATCTGCTCCTTTAAGATTTCTTCCTTCGACTTACACACAAAATTCTTTGTTAAAATATATCAATGAGGCTCTTAAAAATCTCAATTATCCATCAACATCATAGTCAACAATGAGCAAGATCTAGAATACTAAGTTTCGAGATGTGGAATTTTCAAACAACACCAACTTCAGTAAATGAAGTGAATGTATTGTGTTGAAAGCACAGATGAAGCCAGCGACTACAAAAGAGTTGGAAGAAAAGGCACGAGGTAGGTTGAACAAACATAACAAGATTGTTATGTGTGGAAGATATTGCTACTACGCCCATAGAATTATGTCGGAGTGGTTTCCAAAGGAGTGTTTGAGCATTATCCATGATAAAATGGATAAAACAAAGACTTCAATCCCAAGGCTATGTGTCAAATCAAAATCTATTGTAGGAAAAAAATTAGGTTTGTCATTGACAGGTATGCTAACACATGGGCATAAGACAAGAGGTTTTGGTAATTTCTCCCTACCATTTGTACATATGAGATCACAATTTACTATTACATCCCTTGCAAAGTGCTTAAGGGACCTTGAAGACCGACAAATTGATATGTATGGTGATCTAATTTATGAGAGTGGAAGTTCAAGAAACCCACTTACAAATGCATTACTTGACACCTCTATTTACTGAAAATGTCAAGTGTACAAGGATGATTTTATATCTCATGGAAGATCAAAGAGTCAAAATTTTGATTTTAAACCTCTTCCTCCACATTTGTTGTTACAATTGGACAATGCAGCAAGTGATAATAAGAATCACTATCCTTTCATGTTTCTATTAAATGCACTTGGTGTCTTCATCACTATTGAGGTTGTATTCTTGCCTGTGGGGCACACCTATGAAGACATATATGGAACCTATAGAAGAATGCCTTCCAACCTAAAAGGTAAAGTTATATATTCTTTACCTGAAATGATGGATACATATCGCATAATTGAAGAAAATCGAGTGTTTCCACCTACACTTATTGACAAGGTTTATGACTTCAAAAGTTTCCTTAATGGATACATCAAGGAGGTAAAAAATGCACTAGTTAGACATCTTAATGTTCAATACTTCCAATTTCTTGTACTCAATGATATTCCAGTACTAAGGTACAAAGAATCCATTAAAGATATTGAGTGGTCAGGATCAGTTGAGTTATGGAATATAGATGATGAAGGTCGACCTATAATTCCCATAGGAAACCCATCTTTCTTAGCTTCCAAAAAGAATGATGCCTATTTAAAAGAACTAAAGGAAGGGATAACATCATACATAGAAATGTGGAAAGACACTATTGAGAATGAGGATTCACCAATTGTTACAGAGAAATGGGAAAATAAAGTAGTGTATTGGGAAAGAGTTCTTGATACATTAGATGGAATCTATAATGATCATAGAATAATAGATGGAAGTGATTCATCTTCTGAGGATTTATGGCCAAAGACAAGGCACATTGTTGATGTTGATCGTAATTCACTCCATGTAATCTCAAGTATTATGGATGGAGATTTTGATAATGCAATAGATGAAGCAGTATATGTTGGACCCAAATGCAACAAGCCAAAGCCAACATTCAAACCAATGATTAATGTTGAGAAAGGAAAGATGTTGCTAGTTAGATCAGGAAATGAGGATGCGGGAGAGATGATTTGGATGGAAAAATCCCTCTCAGATATCTTTAGGGATAATGAAAGTGAAAATATTCATGTAAAGGTTGATTAGCGGAAGCCTATTTCAGGGAAATACAATGGAAATTTTTTAGATCAATATTAGATACCAAATCTCGATGACACAAAACTTGGCTCTATTCCAATTAATACCATAGTGTGGGCATGGATGCCAAAGAAAGAACATTGCAAGAAGACCAAGATAAATAAAATGGTGTAGAAGTTGTTATTGACCTACTTGAGTGAATATCTTAAGATTAGGTTTATATGATTCATGAATGTATTTTTTTTTTGAAGGATCTATTAATATAAATTTAGACACACTTTTCAAAATTTGTTGTATACCAAATATTCTCTTCATATTATTTTTGGAGAAATTTAATATTATTTATTATTTCAATGTAATCACGTGGTGATACAAATGACATGACATTGCCATAAAATATTTAATTTTTCAAATCTTTGTTTGACCAACATGACTTATCACCATATCAAATATGCGTAATCAAATTCAATAATGCACTTAAAAACAACATCTTCTAAACTTGGTCTATTAAAACAATAGTGGAGTAGCTAATTAGTATTCTATTTAATATAAACCATTTAAACACTTAATGAAAAAATGTTAGACATTTGTAATAATGTTTGAAGTGAGTTTTCCTTAATATTCCTTGTTATAATTGATATAAATAAAATTTGTAGTTTTTTTGCACTCCAATTTATAAAAAAATGATTTTGATCATTGAACAACATAACTAGACTTATAAAATATTTTCTCTTATAGATTTTGAAGTGGTGCTAACATTGTACTAGTATTCTAAATTTGTAATCAACATAGGAAAAGTAGTTAGTGCCAATTTAAAATGGTCAATAATGGTCAGAAACACAATAATAATATATTGTTAAATAACTTTATACTAGGTAAGATTTTTTTTACAAAATCTATTATTCATGAGTCAATTTTAATACATAAATATAAATATTCATGATAATAGAAATAATGTAATGAATATAAGTTTTAGATGAATTCCAATATGTTCTTTTCAATTTAACATCCTTAAACACTCCAGGAATAAAAATTAAACATTTGTAATAAATAGTTTAGTCAATTTTCTCTCTTTCCTCTTGTATTTGAAAATAATCAAATTGTATTACTTTGTTACTATTCTAATTCATGATTAATTTTGATAATTAAAATGATTAGTAATTGAGCAGAGAGGCTAGGCTCATTAGATAGCTTAGTATGAGGGGATATTTAAGTTTGTATGTTCTGTGCCATTTTAAATTAAAAAAAAATAAAAAAAATATGGTATAAATAGAAAATAATATCTGCTATAATTAAAAGAAAAAATGAATATGTAAAGTAATTAGAAGTAAAAAAAATGTGTGAATAAGATGTTTAAATATTTTAATTTTCAAAAGTATTTTATCCAGAGATTCAAATAAACTATTTGAAGATCTATGTTAACTAATTAATATATATATATATATAGAGAGAGAGAGAGAGAGAGAGAGAGAGAGAGAGAGAGAGAGAGAGATAATTTTTGTTTGGTCTTATATAATTTGATCCCTCTAGGCTCATGGTAAATTTGTATTTAAGATGTATCTATGCTGGTATATATTGGACACATTAATATGATAATTTGTCATTAAATAACTTTATGCTTAATATATATCTTGCATATTAATATATTATTCATTAAGTATGTCTCAATTAACTTAGTTTTTAACACAAAGGTACAAATAATAAATAATAAATAAACTATAATACTATCATTCAACACATCATAATTTTGTTTAGTTAAATATCAAGAAGGTTGGTAGTGCCACAATAATTTTGAAATTCAAATCCAATATGAGTATAACCTGGATGATCTAAGAGGGTTTTTCATCTTCAACAATATTACTAGTGTTGCAAAGGTGATAGACTTTTAATATTTGAATTCAATTTTTTGTGATCCATAGTAATTTATTAGATATCTTTCAGTTGTCATGACATACATGATATTTACTATGTCAGATTATAATTAAATGGGTTAATAATAGTAACATACACAACGTTCTTTTCATAAAGTTAATAATAGTAACATACACAACATTATTTTCATAAGATAACCTTAACAAGCTTAGCTTTTAGTACAAACCATAAAAAATCTTAAAAGAGATAATGTAAGGAATCCAAGATTAAGATGTGAAAGATTTGCTTTTGCAAGTTTTTATAAATTTATTTTATATAGTTTACCATGATAGTTTTTTCACCAAAAATGGTGAATATCTACATTAAAATTAGTAAACTAAGTGATTTTATAATTCCACACTTTGAAAAAACTTAATCTAGTTAAAATTTCTAAATTCTAGATCTATGGAAAACTTCCAAAATTAATGAAATATGTGTTGTGTCCTTATTTGCTACAATTTAAGGAATCCCTGAGTATTTTTATCATGATGTGATTTTGGATGGGCAACAAGTGGATTACAGCTCCCATTCTTGTTTCAAAGTTTAGAAAATGAAGCTTGGAGGACTAGATAGGTTGAAATTGAAAACAATTTGTTTTGTTTAAAAACATGGAAATTTTGAAAATTTATGGCTATTGGAATTTCAAAGAAAAGCACAAATGATATGTTCAACTCCATTTTATTGTTATAATTCATCTCCATCTTAAATAAACTTAAATTAAATAATTGCATGCTTTAATGTATGTGATAATTAAATATAAAATAAATAAATATATGTAAATTCATTTTAAATTTGGATTTATCAAGCATAGAAAAGTGCTAAATTTGTTAATACATAATTTTTTAATATAAAAGAATTAAACATAATACATAATTAAATAATATATATGTATATTAAAAAAATTACTCGTTTTCGTTTCTATTTTGTTTCTGTTTTGTATGGAGGAAAGAAATCAACTTCTCTGCAAGCCAGCCCACAGTATACTCAAGATTTCAATCCAATATAACAATATTTAAGATATTATAACTCATACTTTGAACCTAGTTATAGAATATATCAACCATTATACCCAACAACTCTATATAAATCCAATTCACAAAATTTAATCTTCTTAATATCCATTCAAAATATTATCACTCAATTATAATATTTTTATTATTATTTTTAAATTTTATAACATATTTTTCCCTATATTTAATTGTTTTAATTAAATTATATTTAGTTTGTTACCATATTAAATATAATCCATATGAACCTATATACATTGATGGATTACTATAGAGATATATCATCAACAGAAAATTTAGCAAAACAAATATCATTTAACAATTTGATATGTAATTGTTAAACTAATAACATAAAAATGACTTTAACAACTTGAAAAATTCATGTAGATAGTTTCAATATTGAATTTCATGAACATGAAAGAAAATCAATTTTACATAATCTTTAAAAATATAGATGACTATCTAACCATTTCTCTTTTTTTTGAACTTCTATGATTTTGGCGGATAGCATTTATTGTTTTTAGTTAGACTTTGGTAGGTACAATAGTATGGAATCAACACTTTATACGTGACTGAAACTTTTTCAATAATGGATGGCATTTAACTAGTTAAGATGACCAAGAGACTTGATTTCCTTCGAGAAGGTTGAGGCTATCGAGTTTTGATTTGTTACAACTTGCTTATATTTTGATAAATAGAAAATAGAAAGATACTACTAAATTTACAATATATATATATGTTAAAATTTATATATTTATAGCCCCAAGGGTTAGCTCAAGTGGTAGTGAGCCAATACGTGGTCCTCTACGCCCAGGTTTCCCGTGAGCTTTCTCCTCGTGAAAAAAAAAAAAAAATTATATATTTATTATATTTAAAATATTAAATTTCATGAACATGAAAGAAAATCAATCTTTAAAAAAATATAAAATTATATATTAAAATTTATAAATTTTATTATATTTAAATTTTAAAATACAAAAGATAAGTATAAAAAAGTAATGATTAAAAAGTTAAATCATATATATATATATATATATATATATATATGAAATTTTAATGTTCTATTTAGTGGTCTTTATATAGTTATTTAAATATAGTTATAATTAAACATTTAATATATAAATATAAAATAGTTAAATAATAAAATATATAATTTAATTGTTTCATATTTTTATTTTTACTAAAAATTTAAGAGATTATTTTATTTGAAATTAAAAGTTTTTTTATTTAATTTGTAATTTTAGAATACATAAATAAATACAAATTTTTAAAAAATCCCTAAATTAATTCTAATAATGTTTTAGTTGAATTTAGAATAATTTTGATTACAAAATAATTTTAAAAATACACAAAATCAAAGCATTTAAGTTATGTTTACGATAAAAAAACTTCCTAACACTATATTAAATTTCAATCAATTTCACTTGAAAAGAGTAGAATAAATATAATAATACTCATAAAACTATTAAAAAAAAATAATACCATTAAATAAACCAATCATATATAAAATTAGAAAAATTAATAATATAATTAAATATATTAAAAAATAATACATTATAAAATTACCATTAACCTTAATTGAAAGTATTAATTTTTTGGTATTATAACTACTTTAAAATAAATAAAAAACACTATATTTATATCCATTAATAATTACTTTTAAAAAACACTATATTTACACCAATTAAATGTCTAATGTGCAATCAACAAAACCATTTCAATGTAACATCAAAATCCCCATGGCCAAAAAGTGATATCCTCTTTAATTGGTTTATTAGAGAGAAAATAATCATAGATGGCATAGAAAAAATAAAGAATTTGTAAATTCAACATGTTCTATGCAAAATTTGCATGTCGTAAGTAGGTTGTGCAAATTTGATCAACCCATCATTCCTCCTTAGCTGGAAATCATCCTATCATTCCTTCCTAATCGTGCAATCGAACAAAGTTTAAAACAGAGTATTCCTTCATTTACCTCTCGAGACGGTTTCTGAGGTTCTCTAAAAGAATCGTTTTATCGGCTTTGTCCATCTTTGACAGTTGTCCGAAGTCTGGTGTAGGTTGGTAATTTCTTAAGGTTGGCCCATAGCAATTCTTGCTCGTCAGTTTCACTAAAACAGAGATCTGCCATTCCAAATCGGCGCTCCTGTTTCTTTAATTCATCTCAGGCTCTTGTAAGCTTTGCAGCCTTGCACGTAGAGACCGGGTTCTTGTAAGCTTTGCAGCCCTGCACGCAGAGACCAAGGGCTGTACAGATAGCTTACAAGGTCATTCCAAAATAAAACTCTCGGCGCCCTCGTTTCTTCGATTCCACTCAGGTTTTACTACTGTTGAAGCTGGTATTTGACGAAAGTTGGTCAATTCCAATGACATTGTTGAGATTCGCGTCAGATGTTGAGGACAACAAATCTCAACGGTGTCACTAACAACATTCCCACAATAAAATGCATATAATTAAAAAGTAGGTGTGGTCATTAACAACATTCCCACAATAAAATGCATATATGCATAATTAAAAAGTAGGTATGGTCATATAGTGATATGTGGTTTAACAGTAAGTTTGGTTGGATGAAACTCAGGAGACTGGGGTTCAATAGAGTTTTTCAAAGAGTCTCAAAAATTTAAAATTGATTTTCATTCTTATGTGTTAAGATATTATAACTTCTTTAAAAACATAGCAAATATATATATATATATATTCTAAAAAATTAACCTAATATCCAAACTACTTTATGAAACACAAATAAAGTTAGGTTTACAAAAAATAAACACCCATTCTGGGCTTCTTGCTAGATAACTATTAGAAAGTTAAATTTCTAGTTAGCATGTTGTTTTTCCAAATCTCCTAAGCTATATATATATTAAGTTAATTGTTGTTCTTTCAGATCTTTTAAGCTATATATATTAAGAAATTAACTTAATATCAAAATTACTTTATGAAACACAAATAAGTTAGGTTTACAAAAAATAAACATTCATTGTAGGCTTCTTGCTTGATAACTATTGGAAAGTTAAATTCCTACTTCACATGTTCCTCTTACAAATCTCCTGAGCTCACTAAAGAGTTTCTTCATCTATGAAAACAATTGGAGTATATCTCATTGATTTCTATGAGTCACAACACAAAGACTAAGAAATCCTAGTGAAACCTAGGGCCAATTACTGAAACATTCCATGCTCAATATCACGATTCTCAATTTATCTTTTCGACAAGTCACAATATCCATTTGTTTTACATGATTGGAATCCAAGTTTCCATTTAAATTGTGTTTTTGTTATTCAAATGAGAGTTAACTACTTGGACATAAATAATAAATGTTCATTTTGCCTCTAAGTACAATGAAAATTCGAGGTTTTACATAAAAAAGTTCTGAATAAAATGTTTGTGCGTGAACATTTTCTAACCCGTCTAGACTTTTCTACAAACCAAGATTGAAAATACACAAATTCAAATTTGAGAAGAGCCTCAACCTTAGGGTAGTGAATCTCAATATCAATGGCAAGCCCCCAGACACATTGGCATAGACATAGCAACCTGACATAACAGAGTCCAGAGAAAGGGACCAAGTCACTTGAAACCAAAATCAACCTTGGTCCTAATGCATTCCAAAATAAAATGAACCAAACATAGATCTTGAATAATCCCACCTACAAATTCTAGATATATTTTTCATCCCATATACAATATTATAATGCCATCATGAGAGATATGTGTGAGAGACCTTGAACATTAAAGGAAGTGAGTACTTGCCCCTCAATATTGAATATGCACCACTACCTACCTCCACATTCAACCTCATTTAATTGGAATTTACCCTTTAACTATGAATAATATCATGAGTTCTATGAGATAAGAGATGAAGTTAAATATCCCCCCTTTTATCTTTATAGTTTCAACACATAATTAAGTTGTCTCATTAATCAAACAATTTGCTTGACCCTTGTGTGCCATTGACCCATGGAAAAATTCTATCAATTCAAACCTCCTTGCTTCCCTTGGAATTCTGAGGATGACCCTTGCTAGGATAGAGTGCGTAAGAATTGAATGGTTTCACATATGCTTAATAATTATTGTTTAGTTCTTTATAATCAAAATGTTCTTGACCATTCTCAAGTCCATAATTTAAAGACATTTATATAGAACCAAAACTTAACTTTATTATTAGTAGCTTCAAGTAATGTCTACTCAAAGCTTGATTGATGATTTCCTTCAAGATACAATAAGATATCTAGTACCTTTCACTCCTTTATTACACTTTTTAACCCATATTAATACTCTTTTAGTTTGTATTTATTCATTGAGTCTAACTGTTAAATGTTTGGCCCTTTTTTGGGCATATTTTTGGGTCAATTTTTTTTTTAAATAAGAGTATCGTTTATATTAGCAAAATGTGCCTAATCACTTGAGTAATACATCAAATTTTCCCTGATCTAGAGAGAGGCAAAGACTTTGAAGGCTAATACGAGATGACCCTTCATATATCTACTTTATACATTAATAATGCAACAACTATGTATATATGGATGCATATTAAAAAAACTACCTAGGATACTACCACATTTACAAGGCATAAGCTAATAAAAATAACATTTGAAATTACCTTTGATTCATATATGATTATGAAGTTTCTTTCTAGAGCTACTAAATTGAGGTCAAGTTTATTTGGCTAGCTTGGATTGAGAGAGTTGATGGATGAAGCTTGCACCCCTACACATTGCAATTCTCCCTATTTTAGTTCCACAATAGCTTGTGGATGAGAATCATGTAGACATTGGAGGTCAAGTTTGAGGTCATGTAGCTATTGTTGGTGCAAAGAAATGATGTCCGTTAGAGTGTCTATCTCAACTCTGAGCCTGTAAAATTCTTGTTGGCCATAGAAATTTATAGTATGATTTATTCTTGGATTCTTGTGTCGATGTTACGCTATAATGATTCTTTCATTTGTTTTCCAATTACCCTAATAAATCTATGTGTGTTTCCCATGTACCCCCTCCGTCAATTACTTTTCTTTTTAAAAAAATCCCTTGTACTCTTGCTCTCCCTAAATTTCACATTGAAGATTGATTCTCTAATCCCTCTCATATCCTTGTAGTCCAAGTTGCTCATGCTACGAGTTGGCCAAGCCATTACCCATTTAATGAGTTGCAGTATCCCTATGATTTGTAATACTATCCAATATGGGTTCATCATGACCCCATGGAGAATTCACACAATGAGTGCGGCTTGACAATTCCTTCGATCCCATTCCATGCACATGTTGCACGATACTGAATTAGTGTGTCCTGAAATGATTATGGGTTTGCAGGTTTCATGCGAGGGGGAGGTCACAAATGTAAGGTCATGCTCAACTGATAGTTTAATAATTTGCTCCCTTGCTTATTCGATTTGACGACATGCTCATTCATGTAACATCCTTATAAAATTTATCACCTTTTCTCAATTTCTTCGGCATTGGTTTGGGTATTGGGGCATCTCACTGAATTCCATTGATTTTCATATTTCCAAGAGGTAATTTATGAGCTCGATTGGCTAATTTTTTGGTGCTCTTCTGAGTTCGTTGAGAACATGTTTGACTTGAAATTTTGAGAATGATACTAATAGGTTTGTGATTCTTTTATATAAATGAGAAAGCTTCCCATCAAATGGATTAATTCCAAGAGCAATATGTCTTATTTTGTTGCTTCAATCACCTATTATGACAAGGGATATGATCGATAATGGCATAGCTAGAAGTATTCCTTGGAGGAGAGCATACATCTTCGCTTGATATAGATGCTTCCCCCAAAATCCATGAATATTCGTATTCAATTTTCCTCTTTGCATATATAGAAGCACCCACCCCCCCCCGCCCACCCCTCGGCGCTCCTACTACCCTTGGGTTTCTCTTTGATTCCCCATCAAAAAATAAGACATGAGACTTTTGATTACTTATCCATTTCTAGAATTAAATCCTTGATATTAATAAATTTCAGAATTCTTCCTTATTTGGAAAGGGGGGTAAGTTTGCATTGTACATTAAAATAAGTCATTGATCCTCAGATCAATCCAATGCTTGAGAGTTGGAGAGATTTATATCCCTAATTTTCAAGTGTTCAACCAGTAGAGTCTTTATTCTTTCTGCTACCACCTCTGGGAGAAAATGAGAATTCTATAAAATTACCCTCTTTCTTGTTAGCCAAATATTCCAACATACAAATTTGGGGAGGGATGTCCATATTCTTCTAAAAAGGTGGTTTCCCTTAAAGGAATCTTTATATTTCTTGTGACAAGATTCAAACAACTAGTATATTGATTTTATCCATATTAGACAATAATTTATCCCTTGCAAAACTTGTAGAAATATATAAATAGATTCAATTGATCTTGTAATATGCTAAAACAAAATACTGAATGAATTCTACAAATTGCAGAAACCAATTATGCTTGCACATTCACATGAACAAGTTAGAGAAAAATTTCAATCGCATAACACAAAGACGTTTCTGGAGAAAACCTCGGCTAAAAACCTCGCTATCTGTATATTTCATTAAGTCAATAACATGAAACAATACAATGTTATTTCCCTTCCTAAGAAACCTTTGCACTCTACTGACTGTCTCACTTTGATCCTGGAAAGTTTGGTCCAATACTTCGCCAAAAACTTTCACATGACTGGCCAGTCTACCTTACGCATTCCAGAGGGAATTGAGCCCCTATTAAATAGGAAATCCCATCAATTGATTGTGAAATACATCGAACGTGTCCTAATGACCTCATGCATGACATGTACAATTAATCGTCTTCTTCCCTTTAACTCCAATCTCAACTGGGCCTTCCTTAGAACTGACATGCTACATATATTTATAGTTATCAATTATCTGATTGATCACTACATGTGAATTAAATCAAATTTAATTCATTAGACCTATCACTAGCTCATCTCTCAGTTAGAACTAGTTAAACTAATTTTAACTCAAATAATTGAGTTAACTAATTACAAATCAAAATAAACTACAACTGGACCCCCTAAAACTTAGGGAGAACACTACATGCCTCTAGTTTTACCCTCAACTTGAATTTACTGAACTAAGTAAGTCTTCCTGACTTACTTAACTTGTACAAGTTTCCATGTGATGTGGAATTACAATTTACTTCTAATTTAATTAAGGGAAAATTAAACTAGAAGCCTCCTGGGTGCCATTTTCAATATTTCTTGTTGTCATTTTCAACACTCCCTCTCAACAAGAAAGGAATTCAAATCTATCTTGATTTGGTACCTTTGGAATGTTCTACATGCAACACATATCTCTAGTGTTGTTGCTACTGCAACTTTTGAAACTGAAAAACATCCAACCTGAATCATATGTGATCCATATGATTCATCTGTCACTTGAGTCTCTGACTGATACTAGCTATTGCATTGTCAACCAAAAACTTTGCGTTGTTGTTTACTCTAAATCTGTGCCATCTGCACTGCTACCAACTCTGCTATGTACTCTAGTATTTTATTATTGTTAATCTCTACTTTTGTCACTTTGGCATCTGACTGCATCAACCACCATTGATCCATCATGTTATTGTGTACTATGGGCCCCATCGCAAGGTAATGATCCATGAGACAAAAAATCTCAACGGACCCTGCCCAAATTTCTGCACTCTTGGGACTATGACTTCACATCATTGCACCTCTCTCCTGGATGTATGGTTGCATGTGATCCCTCTACCCACTTCGCTCAAAATTCCCCCCTACTAGAGGTCTCTGCTTTAGTGGATGCCTCCACTCAGGATCCACTTTGTTTCTCTAATTGTGGTTGCTCCACAACTTTCTGAGGCTTCTTATGAGGTTGCATGTTGAGAGTGTATTCATGCTCCCTTTCAACCACCAAGTCTCTAACATTTTCCTTGCTCCTCAAAGTTGTGCATGCATATGGTACCTCAAGTGCATACAAGTTCTTGACTCGCACATCGATCTGTTTCATCTGTCCCGTGGTGATGTGTCTAAAGAAAACATTCCATTTGCTAAATATCACATCGTCTCGGCACTTTGGAGACTCATATCCGCGTTGTAATTGTCCCGTCACCACAAAATTTTCTAAAAAAAGAGCTAGTGTTAAATTGGTGATATCTTTGATTCGACCAATTTTTTTTTTTTTAATTTGGATAATCTTTCACAAGGAATCTAGATATGCTATTTTTTTTTTGAAAATTTTGCACAACAAATTTCATATCTACTTTGAAAACTCTCCGCCCAAAAAAACTCATGCTCTTATACCATGTATAAAATCCACATAGATTAAACTAATCTTGTAATATGCTAAGACAAAATATTGAATCAATTCTACAAATTGCAAAAACCAATTGCGATCCCAAAATTACATGAACAAGTAAGAGAAAGAATTCCAATCTCACAACACAAATATGTATCTAGGAAAAGTCTCACCTAAAAACCATGTTATCTATATATTGCTTTAAGTCAAGAACATGAAACAATATAATGTCATTTCCCTTCCTAAAAAACCTTTGCACACTGTTGACCATCTCATTTTGATCCTGGCAAGTTTGGTCCAATGCTTAGCCAAAAACTTGCACCTGACTGACCAGCCTGGCTTACGCATTCCAGAGGGAGTTGAGCCCCTATTAAATAGGAAATTCCCATCAATTGATTATGCAATGGATCCAAGACGTCCTGATGACCTCATGCAAGACTTGTAACATTTTCTAATAGTACAATTGATAGTCTTCTTCCCTTTAACTCCAATCTCAACTGGGCCTTCCTTAGAACTATATGCAACATATATTTATAGTGAATTATCAGTTATCTGATTGATCACTATATGCGAATTAAATCATATTTAATTCATTGGACCTATCACTAGCTCATCTCTTAGTTAGAACTAGTTAAACTAAAGTTTACTCAAATAATTGAGTTAACTAATTACAGCTCAAAATAAACTGCAATTGGACCCCCTAAAACTTAGGGAGAACTCTACATGCCTCTAGTTTGACAGTCAACTCAAATTGAATGAGCTAACTAAGCCTTCCTGACTCAGTTAACTCGTACAAGTTGTCATGTGATGTGGAAATGCAATTTACTTCTAATTTAATTAAGGAAAAATTAAACTAGAAGCCTCTTGGGCGCCATTTTCAATATTTCTTGTTGCCATTTTAAACAAAACTTGCCCCCATACTTGTTCCATGAATTTTCATTCCAGGAATAGATGGGCCATGGATCCCACACTTGCAAAAAATCTTAGATATCAAGATATTTATCTTGATATCTTGGGGAGGTCATATATATTCCAAATCTTCACCTAAATGAGGGAGCTTGATGTGGGTACAAGAAATTGTGATTCATTCCTTTATTTAACTGTGTAAATGGACTTTCGCCAACCCATTTTATATTTTTCCCAAATGGAAAAGGGGGCACAATCAACCAAAGCTTTCTTAACTTTTGATGATAGATAGAATATATGGAGAGGGGTAAGAAGGAAGGTCTGCAACCAAGCCAATTGCCCTCGTTTCTCCAAGAAGATATATTGTGAAGAGTAAGCCCTTTTGCCCGCCTTATCCAAGGTTTTATGTAATACCCCCGTCATTCATAATGTAATTAAATATCATTATTTGGGTTGGTGAGCCAAAATGATATTATCAAGTTAGCATGCCCATGTAACAAGTTAAATATATTGTGGGGCCAACGTGCCTGGATATTTACAAGCCTGTAAAGGTTGTGAGGACTTAGAGCCTAAATTATAATTAATGCAATAAAATATTATAATAATAATGAAATAAGGCTCGCACCAAAGCTCTCTCCACAAAAATTATGGGGGGCACAACTCCAGATGAAAAGGAAACAGTTGTTTTCTTTCCGTGAAAAGTGCACCCTGGGCCCACATGGCTCTAGTAAGTACCACTTGGCTAGTTAGGGCCATGTAGTTACAAAAGGTGATGTCTCCCTCCAAAATCATTTCATTCATTGAGGGATGGATGAAGGTGGGGGATTTAGTCAGTGAGTTCTGGGGTTGGATTATGGACTTGCCAACGCATAGTTACTAAGTTAACTATGTCATAAGGATGCATCATGTTTATGATGTGAGCCCCTATGTTGGCTCCGGGAGCCTGGTGCTATGAGGTTTTGTTGACTTTGTATATGGCTTAGCGGCCATGGAATTCTGGTGAGAACTCAATGTCGGTTTATGGCTTGGAGGGTGCTTGGAGCCTTAGAGCAATACGACTGTTGGGTTGGCACCTTGGAAATTAACTTGGAGGGTTCCTTGAGCCCTCGAGCAGTGTGTCTGTTGGGTTGGCACCTTGGCCATGAATATGTGATATTTTGTAGTTATTGTTGCTTATGGAGTTGCCACCTCAACTCGGGGGTTACTTGTGGTTGAATTTATGAGCCACACGGTCTGTGGCTAGGAGGAACATGGAGAGAACACAACAAGTCAATCTCTTATGTACATATAAGTGTCTTTGTTTTATCTGTATTGGTCTATATATTATGACGATATTGATAAGTTGCATTACAAGGAAACCCTAATTCTAGGGTTTCGTGGTTAAATGTTTGTTACAAATTGGCATTATGTTGTGCATATGTATATTATTATGCATCCCATGTTTAGTTGATATTTTTATGATAAATCCCTATCCAGTATTTGGTGCTTAGAGTTTAAAGTTTTGTTGTGGTTAATGTGAATCTATCATGCTCAAAGTTGTTTGATTGGATTAATTATATATTTGGTGGATATGTCTTATTTACTCCACTATGAACACTTATTTACAGTTAAGGTGATGTTAAATGCACATATATGGCATACATTCATGTATTTTTAATAAATGTAATTGCCCAACAGTGAGAGAATTATGGTAGATTTAAGCATAATCGCTTTTGCAATTAATGTTAAAGGATTTTAAGTAGAGTTGGTTGGGTAGTGTTGCTCGGTTGGGGGGGCGAGGACATTACAAATTTTCATTAGAGCTCAGTTTCAACACTGGTTCTATACTGAGCTAGAGCTGGAATAAGCTAGGGAAAAAAATTGCAAGTTTGCAAGTTGTCCACTATATGTTTGACGAAAGTGTCAACGATGGAATTAACATGAAAATTTTATAGTCTCGATAGCATATGTTTCCAAAGAATACATGGTAGGGTTTCAAAGGAATTACAGGGTGATATTTGATGGCTTTCAAGCTGGGTTGCACCAAATTTGAGTCAAAATTAGAGATTTACAAGTTTTTGGCCAACTGTTTGACAAAAGTCCTAGTGTGAAATGGTATAATTTAAATATGGAATTGAACTCTAGTTCCAACAAACAAGGTTAAGTAACTTTTAATTTAAAGTCAATTTAAGAAAAATCGAATAATTTTACCTTGAAAAACTATTATATTATATATATATGAAAATTATATATATATATGTGTGTGGGGATTATATATTTATTTATTTATTCTTGGTATGGCGAAAGGTATTTAGTCGAATGGGGATTTATTTTTGTCTAAAATATTAAGTTTACACTTTGGATCCCATTATAAAATTGTGCTTCGGGCCGAGAGTTTTAATTCCGAATTGGGTTCGAATGTTTGATTGCGTTAAATTATATATATGCAAGGTGTTTTTATGTATGGTCGTTTACATGTGCTTGTATACTTATGGAAAAATATAACCATGTGAACCCTTCGCCGAATGAGTGCATTTTTCGTTAAATGTTTAATTTTCATTTATATATGGTTTGTGTCATGAGTAGGGCGAGGATTCCGGGCGAGCTCCTGGCCGCCCTGTCGAATATATACCAATATCGAATTATTAAGCTTGAGTGGGGTTGGAGCGTTAATATTTTTAAAAGTGCTTATATAAATGATGTAAGCACACAATATACACGATATGGTTTTAGATTGGTTTTATATAAGATGGTATGTGTACGTATGTAAAACCTATGATATGAATTTCCTCCTTCATTGAATGAGCATTACAATGTTACAAGTTAATGCATGCATACTACAAGCCTCAAAGTCGAAAGGTTTTTTATATAAAGCATTATATGTAGAGTGTATTTGTACATGTTGTGTAAAAGTTTATGTTAAGAGTTTTCTTAATGTTTGAGTTTAGTTTTTTTTTGTGATTGATACATAAAATGTATAAAGTTATGGTTGATGTTTTGAATTATCTAATGCGATTTATTTTCATAATAATATTAAATTTTAATTATAAATGATATATAAAATAATATATAAATATAAAATACTATAGTATTAATTTGTTGTGGTGTATTTTTTTTTACCAACAATTGAGTAGGTAACGAGAAAAGTATAACTCAAAACCAATAAAAATGTTTTTGGTCCTGAAATTCAATTATGTGTTTGACCTTGGAAGTGCTTGTCCTCTTTTCAAACAAATTGTTCAATGGGCGAGTTTTTTGTATTGGAAAATAGCTTCCCACAATAACAAACGTCTTTATGGTTTCCTCTTATGAAAAACGTTTATGTTTTAGGATGAAAATAGGTCTATTAACTACCCTCCACTACATGAATTTTTATTTGGAGTGGGATGGAAATAGTACTAATATTCCAATGTTTTTTTGTATGTTAGATTTTGGATTCATATGGTTGTCTACAATGTGGAAGGTGAAACCTCTGCTGCTTATATTGCTAATCATTACAGTTGTGCCATTAAGACACTTACTCAATGATAAAATCGAGGTGTGGAACACACCAATGCCCCGATTTGTCACTTTCTCATAGATTTGATCATGTAGATTGTGATGAATTGGAAAAGAAGATCATGTTGTCATTGGTCTTCTGACTATCATAAGAAATTAAGTCATAAGACCTTGAGTGTGAATAGAACAAGGTTTAATTATTTTATAATCCACGGTGGTCAACATTATCCCTATTATATGGTCAAAGGGGTGCCACGGTCATGATGATTGATGGTTTAAAGCATACGTGGTTCATTTTATTATGTTGGATTATTATATCACCATTGGAGAGGGGAAATTAACCCCAATACATGGTGATTTATGGAAATATATTCATTTACTTATTTATGTACATATGGCTTATAATATGACTCATGTGGGTGTAAAGTCGAGATGTTGGAATATTGTTGTATGTGAACTTTTATATAAAGAATGAGTTTTAGTGTTTTATGCGAAGTATATCACAAATGCAATCCTTTATTGATACTTCATATAAACCTCGACCTATATGTAAATAAAAAAGTTTAACGACATTAGGTGTATGAATACATAAGTTCAATTATATGTATATATTATTGAACGAGGCTCCAAATTGGAATATCTCATGTAGAATCGCGTTGTTGGAAGGGCTAGACTCCGAGTCAAGGAGTCGTGTGATCGTGTTGTAGTAGGCGTGTCCATGTGCGACAGGAGTTTTTACTGATCAATTCGTATAGTGCGACGACTCGGTGTGATATTCAATGGTGCGATGACGAGCACACACATCGAGCGCGTTGTATTGGCGGGCACCCACCCTTGGTGATGAGTAGGTGAGTTGTGTTGACGAGCGGGCAAGTCGTGGTAGTGGACACAGTGGACGAGCGAGTCATGGTGACTTGGTGGACGAGTCGTGCACGGTGAGCGCGTTGGGTGACCCGAGCCAGGCATTCTAGAGAGCGCACACCCATAGCGGGCATGTGGAGACCAACGGGCGAGCACACCCCATAGCGAGCGAGTGGAGACCGGCGGGCGACCATCGTGTGGATTCATGGTGGAACGGTACGGGCCAACTTGAGTGACCAAACAGTGGGCAGCACACACATATGTGATATGTGATTTATGAAATAGTTGTTGGGTCGATGCATATAGCGTGCACGCCAACATACTACATGGTTGGACCGAGCATGGTGAAGGCGGACACTCGTGGCGATTGGGTGGAGTTGGGACCACCCCAACCCATATATATATGGAGAGAGTGTTAGTCGTTCTAACCATCAACCAATCGAACCGTTCAAACATTAACATAACCATTCAGGTTAAAGCTTAACGTAGACAGCGAATTGACACAGCCGAAGAGCTGGGCAACAAGTGTATCCTAATGTGAAGGCCGAAGTTAGCCGCAACTGTAATTCAGGGTTTCTTGGACAAATGGACTGGTGGGTGGAAATTTGGGTGAGTTGAGTTTGGTTGCTAATGTGCAACGCGTGCAGACCCGTGAGCAGGAACTTGTGTGATCCGGATTTATGCAGGAACGCAACAGAATACACATATAACCAAAAATACAAAAATGCAGCTGAAATGACACTTCATTTCATTAATATCAAATAATTGAAATTTGTTTACAGACAAAATGGAAATAAACTAGTTAGGGCATTGGTAGCTTATCTCTAAGAAGAGATGTGGTGGCTACATGCCTCTGAACTGTGTTACAATGAAGCTCAAGGGAATATTTATTATTGAGAAACAATGAAAAACCCTAAAATCCAAAAACCTAACACTAGGAGATGAAGCGCCAAAACTATGGGCCTCGTTTGGGTAAATTGGTACATCAACTTCCTGGGGACGTAGCTTTTGCATACGATCTTTGTTTGACGCGCTAAATACCTCATTAGAAAGATTTATCTGAGGAATACAAGTTGTTTAGGGCCTCAAAAATGGCTCCGGAAATTCAGGACCCGAAATACTGCTAAAAATAGTAAATTGTGCTCTAATTAAGGAAACTGAAAAACTGAAAGAAACAATGGTGGGGCCCTAAGTGGAATAGGCGGGTGGCCACCAATATCCACCTGGATCATTCCTCCGCCCTTAGCAAGCAATGGTCACCATTGCATTGAGTTCCTCCATGATATGAGGAAACTTCTCCTGAACTTGGTCTTTGGTGAACCACTTGCCTTGGTGCAGAAGTTGGCCAGCTTTGATAACCTGATACAGTTGGATCTTCTACTAGCCAGTGTTCTTGATTTGCATGTTCATGATACAATATATGGTGGCCTGTTCCATGTAGTCTAGGTTTAACTATGTTGGTGTGAGTTGTTATGCAATGTCAGAGGTGTCCAGTAGAGGTGGGAAATAGGGCCGAAGGCGGTCCACATTGAATACTAGGTGCAAACCAAGGAATGGTGGAATACTGAGCTTGAAGGCATTGTTCGCGACAAAATTGGTGATGGTGTACAACCCATATCGGAGTGGGTGAAGCTTGCGGTGGGGTCCAGTGAGGCGCTCCTTCTGCAAATGTAGCCACAAATTGTCACCCACCTGGAAGTTGTGTGGCACCCGATGTTGATCATGTCATTGCTTGTACTTAGCATTGGCTCTGTCCAATATGTCATGAACCTGCTGGCGGATGTGCAGAATGTGCTTAATGAAGTTGCTCGCTTTTTCAGCTTCACGTTGGACATGAGCCGAATCGGCCTAAGTAGCCGCAAATGGCATGGTTACGTCAATGGGACATAGTGGCTGGAACCCCAGGCCCACCTGAAAGGGCTGTGTCCAGTTGAGCTATGGAGAGCCCTGTTATAATTGTGTTGTACATAGGGAAGGCTCTCATCCCATGTGCATGGATGCTTTGAATTGTACAGCGCAGAATGTGTATAATCATCCTTTTGACGACCTCTGTTTGGCCATCAGTTTGGGGTGGAAAGTTGTGGACTTGGTGAGCTTGGTGTCCAGCATTGACCAAAGGTTGGACCAAAATGTGCTAAGGAACCTTTTCTCCCGATCTAATATGATATACTGTGGGATCCCAAAGTGCACCCCCACTTGCTCAAAGAAGAGTTTAGTAGTGGCTTCTGTTGTGATGTTCATCTTGCATGCCGACATAATGGCCATCTTTGATAATATGTCAATGACCACGAAAACATAGTCGTTTCCATGCTTAGTAGAAGGAAGGCCCAACATGTAATCCATGGAGATGGATTCCCAAGGTCGACTAGGGGTAGGTATCCGAGTATAGAGGCCTTGCTTCATGATGGTCGGTTTGGCAATGGCGCAAGCAGTGAAGGACCTGATGTACCTCCCAACATCCTGTCGAAGGTTCAGCCAATAGAAATACTTTTGCAGTACTGCCATTGTTTTCTCGACCCCGAAATTCCTAGCGACTCGACTCTAGTGTGCTTCCCAAATCTTCCAAGCACGCTCACTTGAAGGAACACAAAGGTGTCCTAGGTGACATAGAAGTGCATCCTGGACGTTAAAATTTGGAACTTGAGTACACTCCAAGTGTGTCTTGTATGTGTGGCCGAATTCCGGATCGCTCTTGTAGAGAAGCAGCCAATCAAAAGTCGCGTGCCCACAAGAGTTGAGAATGGTGGCTAGCACCACAATCGGTGGTTAGCTGAGGCATTTTGTAACATTATTGGTGTTTCCCTTATTATACTTGATGTTCAAATGAAATTGTTGTAGATATGTGGACCACTTCAGATGGCGATCGTTTTGCAACTTCCCTTGTGTCTGTAGGAACTACAGGGGTCAGTGGTCTGTATGGATGACAGTTTCCTTCCCCAAAATGTCATGCTTCCATTGCCGACACGTGTTGGTGTCTGAATATGAACAATATTCAATCATTTTTCCAGATAAATTATCAACCCGAGGGCGTTAGTTATTTCAAGACTAACGACAAAGTATATGCAGATACAAGCACATGGTTCATTGTAGATCACAGATTTAATCTATAACACGAATACCATTGTAACAGTAATGAAATGAACTGCGGAAATAAAAGGCATCCACAGCAATTAACGCGACTGTAACAACAATTAAATAATCACACAAAGAAAAGAAAAGAAGAATGCAACACCTAATCACAAGAGTGGGCCCAACTCTTGGATCAGGGTTGCGGAAACTCAAATATTACAGGAGAAACAACGAGTTGTTATATATTCAATTAATGATAAAAAGATTAATTACAAAGTCTATGTATCCCAAAAGGGTCTCCTGATTCACAGCACGTAGGCTTCTTTATACAATAGTCCTGAAACCACCAATTTCTTCCAACGACTCCATTGTTACAAAAATACATATTGTTACAACGGCAACCGAATTGCCCAGCAAGAAACCGTAAGAAAGCCAAAGATAGCGTTGATACAGCCATGGCTGTCACATTGTAGTAGAAAATAAGGAAGATGCTGGAAATGATGGGCTATGCCTTGACTTGCGGCCGCAACATGCCTGTTGTAGCCAAATCTGAAGAAATATAGGAGTTAATATGTAAAAAGGTAAAACCTCCATGACAAATAAGATAAATAATGGCACAAAGAGATAGAAAGATAGGGTAAAAATGAGAGAAGAAAGTATACAAAGTCGGTGCCCAACATCTCCCCCCAACTAATCTATCTGCATGTCCTCATGCAGCTCGTCATCTCCTCAGATCCGGATTGGACTAACTGTGATCGGCATGAAGCTGTGTGAGGTCATATTCTGCAACCATCTCTGTCCCTGGTGGCTTATATCCTTCTGTCAAAACAAATTCTTTCCACCAGTCAGGTTAAACATTATAAGCAGGAGTATACTATTCAGCTGGCAGCCATAAAAGGGGAAATTGAAATCTTAATCCCATCCATCTAACCCCACAGGTATGAATAAATGCCACATAACGCGGAATTCTTTCTAAGGCACGTGCAAAGGTAGGTGCCCCAAATGGTTCTCTTCCCATGATGGTTGAAGAAGAAAACATCCATCTTTTCCGACAACTGTCCAGGGCTTCCTTGAGAAATGTCGTAATCTGGCCGACACACAGGTCAACACACCACTTCTGAGTTGCCGTCATGTGTTCCTTACAGCCCTCAATCTGTAGAAAGGTATAATGCTTGTTGTAAATGTTCGAGGACTGACCATGCTCTCTTCTCACCATAAATGTTTTTCCGGCTTGATTTTCTTCAAATGTATCCCAGGCCTTTCTCCATTTAATCTGATTGATGGTATATTAGGTGAAATCCCTTAAGTGGATGTCCCCCACGAATGGAACGGGCTTAAAGGACTGATCATGCTTTAAATAATACCCATGCATGTAAAGCTCCACATTAATTGTTGTCCTATAACATCATGAATTTTTAAAATACGGAGAAATTGAATGGGGTCCTCAATTTTGTACCAAATCTCCTTATATATACTTTCAAGACAAAAGAAAAGAAATTGTTCATGAAGGAATAAGGCATAGCTATGTGTAGGAGGTCTGCAGGCCATTACCTGTTGTGCTAGGGAGAACATCTTCTCCTTATCTGTCTTTGGCAACTGAACTTGGTCTTCCAACTCTTCTATCATGGCCTTCTGTTTGGCTTGCTTCATCCGTGCCTTGTATAATTGATATATGTACCCTGTAATGACTCCAGTAGCCTGCTCTCGAACCGTAGTTGTTTCTTTCTTGTGGTCGCTCACTACAGACTACCATTTTTGAATTTCAGATGCCAATACAAATTCTCGACCTTCAAACAATTCTTCGATTGGGCCAATCTGGGTAGTCGCAGTGGAGACTTCAATCTCTGGCTTTATTTCCCTCCATTTGTAGATTTTAACCTTCCTTTTTAAACGTGAAAATTGCTTCTTAAAATCCCAAACCTCTCTTTCCAGTCTCATGGTTTCACTGAACTGTAGCTGATACCTATTTTTGAGAGGTAACCTTCTTTTTTCACATTGTTCGACCCATTCCTGTTTAACAGTGAATTTAGGTTCTGGACCTACGACAAGCTCAGAAGGCGGTGGAATGCTGTCGACATCCTCTTCAGCTTCTTTCGTCAAACCCTCTTGGTCGGGCCCCCTATCCACAGGATCTTCTTCTTCTACATTTCTTCCGGAAACTCCTGTTGTTTGGTCGGCAATTTCATTTACCCCTATGCATTTTGATGTTTCTATAGGAACTATGTTTTCTTGGTGAACCTCCAATTGTTCCAGTTCAGTAGTGTCTGGGCCAACCTTGGCCGTGTCAACAAATTTTAGTACCAGGGGAATAGCGAATTCTTCCATTAACCGTTTGGGTGAACGAAATCCCCTCGCCCCTCTGGGCATCAGGGCCTGTAACGAAGAACAGGGAACAAACCCATCATCATCATTTCCAGTTTGGACCGGGACTTCATGCATTACTACCTCAACCGAAGTCGATGTTGGTTCTTGTGGAGCAGCATCGATTCCGTGGCTCAATTCCCTTATTTGCTCTTGCCCTTTTATTACCACTTCTTCTTCATGGGTCGATACTGGTTCTTGCGGAGTAGTATCAACCACCTGACTCATTCCTTCTTCAGCCTTTTTTTCCTCGAGAATCACCTTTTTTTTCACAGTTGGTACCGATTCTTGAGGTCCAGCAAGGCTGGTTCTTGTGTGACAGCCTCGGCTACGTCGCCAATTACTTCCTCCATACTCATCTCTTGAGGTTCCTCCTGATCAATCATCATCTCCTCTTCCTCAGGTTCTTCCTGATCAATTTCTGTTTCCATTTCCTTGGGTTCCTCTTGATCAATTTCCTCTGAAGGTTCTTCTTCCACCTGACCAGACGGAGAGGCTGGTTCTTCTTCTTTAGCAGCAATCATAGCTGCTACCGCTTCTTCTGAGGATCCGCAGAGTTCCACCCAAGAAACCCACGGCCTACCTATTGCATGCATGACTAATAATCACACCAATCCATGGTTAGAAAGTACTTCCATCATCCGGAGAGAGCACCAAGCAGACTGTGCCATATGTTGTAGTAGTTTTAATAGGAAAAATGGCATGTTTAGGACATGCACTTGATTCTGTGGAAATCGGAGGTGTGTTAGAATTTTAAAGTGATAGTTGAACAGAGTTGAGGCCTGACCTTCGCAAGTAATCTATTTTATTACGAAACCTGCCACTTCATTCCAAGCATACGGCACAGTTTTGCGCTAGTATCCCCTGCCCAATTGAACTACACTTTCTCCTTCCTGCAAAAATAATTCGGGAAACTCTGAGAGAGAAACCTTCTAAGTAAACCATTGTTGCCCTTGTTGTCTCAACCCGCTAACCTCTACAATTACTTCCTCTGTAACAAGAACTTCCAGACCTCTAACCCACGAATGATTCTCCTCTAAATTGAGTGCGAATTCCATTGTGATACCTCCATCAAATCCCTGCAATCTGTCAAAGTAGATATCCCATCCTACGTCGACAAAAACTTGCCAAACCTCTGGATTGCTGCGAACTGAAATTGTGTTTTTAGGCTCATGCCGCACAGCCAGCCCACCCATACTATGGAGACTTGTAACAACACTTCATGTAGCAGTAGACCATTAGGCAAGGTGGTGGGTACTGAATTTGGAGGAACAACATAGTGAAAATGGACAGGTGGTAACGGTAAATACGGTTGTTAATTCTCGAAAACCGAGAAAAATCATAAAAGAGTATGGTAAGTGTGGTAGAATAGAAATAATAATTGTTCGTACAGGGTGGATGCGACATCTTTCGAATCCCAATACAAATTAAATGATGATACCACGTATTGATGTGATTCATAAGGTGTAGCATGAGCGGAATGCCATTCTTAACTTATGGGGTAATTATTACATCGTCCTTGGCATGACGACACCCCCCCCCCTCGACTTAATTTTTTGGCGTCCGCGGCATTAAAATCTTCACATGGGATATTTAATTAAATCAGTAAAAGTCACGTGGAGGCATACCTAACGGCCTACCTGGATGATGGGATGGTTGGTAGGATGGCGGCGGAGTAATGATGTGGATGGTGTAATAGCATCGGTGTAACAGCAGCAGAGTAACAGCATCGGTGTAACATCATCCAATGTAACAGCATCGGTGTAATAGCATCAGTGTAACAGTAGCGGAGTAACAACATCGGTGTAACAGCATCAATGTAAAATCATCGGTGTAACAGCGTCCGGTGTAACAGCAGTGGAGTAACAGCGTCGGTGTAGCAGCATCGGTGTAACAGCAGTGGAGTAACAACATCATGAGTAGTAGCAACCGAGTAACAGCATCTAGTGTAGCAGCATCGGAGTAGCAGCAACCAAGTAACAGCAACATGAGTAGCATCAACCGAGTAATAGCATCCGGTGTAGCAGCATCGGAGTAGCAGCAACCAATTAATAGCAACATGAAAATTCCTTGATTTTCACTCTTTAGTCGTAGCTCCTGCAAAAAGACAAGAAAATAGAACATAATTCTTTATTTATTTATATGTATATATATATATTTTTTTTACAACAAGGGTGCAGAGGAAGGATTCTCTGCACTGATAACCTTCAAACCATATTTCTCAGAGAGTTGTTTAATAAAAGCATCCTTAGAGGCCGATCGGTGGTATAGTCTCAGGCGATGTCCATTGACTATAAAGGAAGTACGTGTATCGTCAATTGTGACTAGCCTGAATGTTCCATTATCAAATACATTATTCACCTCATAAGGTCCCATCCACCGAGTGTAAATATTTCCCTTAAAATCCTTAAAACGAGAGTCATAAAGTAGTGCCCAATCTCCACTTTGAAACACCTTATTTCTGATAAAATTATCGTGCCATTTCATTCTCCGCTGCTGAATAGCAGTAGTTCACTGGACAGCCATTGAACATATTTCATCAAGTTCATTAAGCTGAGCCAATCGGTGTTTCTGGGCATCTGATAGATCTAAACCAACTTCCAGAGTTGTTCTGAGCGTGCTTATTTCAAATTCAATTGGAAACAATGGGGATTTCCCATAAACCAACTCGAATGGTGAAAACCCAATTCTATTCCGCCATGTTATTCTGTATGCCCATAGAGCCTCTAGAAGTTTCTGAGCCCAATCCCGACGATGGTATGCCACAGTTTTTGTCAAAATATTTTCTAATGTCTTATTTTTTCTTTCCACTTGTCCATTCGCCTGGGGATGGTATGGAGATGTCACTCTGTGCTTGGCCCCATATTTTTTCATGAGCTTTTCTATCATGTGTGATGTGAATTGTGCTCTTCCATCTGAAACAACCTCTCTTGGAGTACCGTAACAAGCAAAAATTTCTTCAAATAGAAAATCTGAGACTGCCTACTCTGTTGCTTTCGCAATCACTTTGGCTTCCACCCACATAGTCACGTAATCAGTACAGACCAAGATATGGAATTTCTGCTGGGAGGGTGGGTTAAAGGGTCCAACGAAGTTAATAGCCCATTTCTCGAAAGGCTCGAGGACTCGTTGTGCCTGCAAAGGCATTTCATCAGCTCTACCGAGCTGCCCCATACGTTGGCAATTATCACACCTCCTGACATAATTCTGAGCATCACGAAAAATGGAAGGCCAGTAATATCCCATTTGTAGCACCTTATGGCATGTTCTTTTATCTGCAAAATGCCCTCCACAAGGGCCATCATGAGCAGCTTTCAATACTTCATAGATATCGTCTTCAGACACACATCGCCAAATTTTCTTATCTGCTCCTGTATGAAAAAGGTACCCTGCCATCCAAGAATATCGGGCACTATGACAAATAATCTTTTTTTGTTCCCTATATGACAAATGAGGAGGCACTTTCCCTATAGAAAGATAGTTAGCAATATCTGCATACCACGAAGGTTTAGTAGAGACTGCAAAAAGATGTTCATCGAGAAAATTGTCTTCTATTGGTGTGCATTCATCATTGTTATCCATTCTAGATAGGAAATCGGCTACTACATTATCTTTTCCTGGCTTATCTACTATTGTAATATCAAATTCTTGAAGCAATAGTAACCATCTTGTAATACAGCCAGGAGTAATAGGTTTATTCATCAAATCCCTAATTGTTGTGTGATCAGTATGGACAATAGTAGGGTACCTGGTGATGTAGTGCCATAACTTATTGATAGCATAAATGACAGCTAAGAATTCTTTTTTTGTCACCGTATAGTTTATTTCAGTAGGAATTAGATTCTTTCTGACGTAATAAATTTCATATAGTGTTTTGTCTACATGCTGTCCTAAAACAGCCCCTACTGTTGTCTGAAAAAGCATTAGTATTTATGTGAAACGGTAATGCCCAATCAGGTCCTCGGAGGATTGGGGCCGTGCACACCAGCCTCTTAATTTTCGTGAAGGCTGTCTCACAATCTTCGGTCCACAAAAATTCTGCATCTTTTGTTAGTAATTGAAATAGTGGATGTGCTATTTTAGCAAAATTTTCTATAAAGCTCCTATAATAACCAGCAAAACCAATAAAGCTACATACCTATGTGGGTGTTTTGGGTACCGGGAAATGTAATATTACCTCTACTTTAGTCGGATCAACTTGAATTCTAGCGGCTAAGAGCAAATGTCCCAATACTACTCCTTCTTCCCTCATCATATGGCATTTGACTGTACTCAACGATACATGAGTCTGTTTACATATTTTGAGTACCTTCTCCAAATTTTCCAATCCCTCCTCAAATGAGTTCCCATATGGAGTAAAATCATCCATATAGATTTCGACACTATCATCTACCAAATTAGAAAAAATTCCCAAGATTGCCCTCTGGAAGGTAGCAGGAGCATTACACAGGCCAAATTGAAGGACCCTATATGCAAAGGTTCCCCAAGCGCATGTGAAAGTTGTCTTATCCTGGTCTTCTGGGACTATCTGGATCTGGTTATATCCGCTGAATCCATCTAGGAAGGAAAAGAACTTCTTTCTAGCCAAGGTGTCCAGGACTTGGTCAATGAATGGAAAAGGAAAATGGACTTTTTGTGTCGCCTTATTTAATTCCCTGTAATCTACACAGATCCACCATTTACCATTATTTTTGGGAATGATAACTAACGGGGATACCCATTGGCTATCTAAGATGGGATAAATGAATCCTACATCCAACAATTTTTGTAATTCTTCTTTAACGATGTTTTTGAGAGCAGGATTCATCCTCTGTTGAGGTTGTCTTATAGGGCGGCAATCTTCCTTAATGTAAATGTGATGAGTGCATAGGATGGCAGGGATACCCTTAATGTCGGTATAATCCTAGGAAAAATCTTCATGATGATCTTGAAGGAATTTCAAAAGCTGTTTGGTCTAGGATTCAAACAGATTCGGGTTGATATTAAGTGTTTTCCCTGGTTCAATCTCGATAGGAGTACTATCATGGAATGGGGTTATAGGAATGTCTTCTATGTCATCTTCTGGTTCAATGTTTTCATGTGTCTCACAACTCATAACAGATTCTATAATATATTGAGTTCGATTGGGAACAGAACTGGAATCATTAATGAAGGCGTTAATGGCATCATCTTCAGTTTCTGTTTTAAATCGAAGGGCCTAGCCAATAGTGAGAACTGGTCTAACATCTTCATTTTCAAGTTTAGGCTCTTCTGCAGGTAGAGGTTTCTTACTGGTTGATGATTTTTCAGATGGGCTTGGTCTCGTAGGAGAATAAAGCTTGAGATCCTTCGTAACTGTCTGATTTGATATGATCATGTGTCCAGACCGACATTCTATGTAGGCATCTACAGTTGCCAACCAGGGTCTTCCTATGATCAATGGGTGGCCACCTACTGAAGATCGAGTATGCAATATAAGGACGTCCACAAGGTAATTCCATGAGTCTACTGAAATGATCACATCCTCTAATTTCCCTACTGGTTTAATTGTGGATCTGTCTGCAAGTTCCAGGATAGTACGGGTAGGTTTAATGTTTCCAAGTCCTAATGTGTTCATTGTTTCAGCAGTGATAATGTTAATGGTTTCTCCCAAATCCACCACTACATTTGGGATTTCAATCCCATTAATTTGTACTGTTAGAATCGGGTTCCCAGGATCTCCGTATTTTACAGGCATGATCTTTCCTAACATGATATCGGATAGTCTGCCCATTACATGAACAGTTAATGGATCCTTAGGTTTTCTATCTGGTTCCTTTGAGCAGTATTCTTTCAGATTTTTTACATAAATAGGTACATCCCTCATAGCTTGTAAAAGGGGTATTTTAACAAAAAGATTTTGCAGTTCCCCTAGAAATTCAAATTATGCTTGAGGGTTTGGTTTGCTCAAGGTCAATCTTTCGGGGTATGGGGGACATGTTAAATGACCTTGATTAGGAAAAACTTGAGGAGGTGTCTGATTTATTACGTTTTGATATGCATTCTCCCTCACTTTTCTTTGTTCTGGTTCTGTATCTTCACTGTCAAGTTGTTCAGTAATAATGGGTGAAGTAGGTGCATTTACTACCAGGCCAGACCGTAGATTTATCTCATTAAGACCTGCAGTAGAAATGTTGTAGGATGGAAGGTTCAGAGTATCTTTTTGTTGAACCCCTTTATTATTCGGATTTGGGTTGGGCTAGATAGGAAGCTGAGGTATAATGGTTGGGTTTCCTGGGGACACATTGGAAGGCAACTAAAGCTGTTGCTGAGGCATAGGCTGAGGAAATTGTCCAGTAGGAGGGGATCCACGCCAAGTCTAATTCCATGAAGGATTTGGAATGGCTTGAGGAACCCATTGCTGCCAAGGGGGATACTGGTATTGAGGCCACATGGCTAAAAATGGTGTAGATTGGAGACCCATACTAAAATTATGAAAGTACTAAGATGGGTCCTGAAACATACCTGGATTCACCACCAGTGGTCGAGGTTGCCATAGCTTCTTTTGCCCCATGAAGTATAGTTGGTCCACTGTGCTTTCCTCGCTTTCTCCTTGGAAAACCACTTTCAGCCTAGGCAAGGAATTACATGCACTGGTCACGTGATTATGTTCATAGATTGCGCAGGCTTCCACTGTGTTCAGCAGACATTCCTTCAAAGCGTGTTTCTTCCTGCACTGAGGGCAGAATATGGCCATGGTTTTTTCCAACTCCATCTGCTTCTGTTTTCCCTGTAGAGTGTCCATCTAGGCTGATAGCATACTTAGGATATCGGTCCTCAGATTATCTAATAGATTCCCAATCTCTGCTTTTGTGACCCCTCCACCGGAGGTCTTTAATGACTGAATACCCTGTCCACTTCTTGCAGCCCCCCTTGAACATTTGATACGGTAATCACAGATAGTTTCGAAGTTTTTTTTTGAAATATCCCCTTTACCCACTATATTCAGGAGTTGCAGAGAGTCTTCCCTGAGTGCTCTGAGAAGAATGATCTTTAGAATGTCCTTATCCAAGTCACTATGTCCAGACCTATGTAGTATGTATTTAAATCGTTCTACACAATCCTCTATGTTTTCATCTTCCTTTTGTGAAAATTTAAATATTTCCTCCTTAATGTCACGAGACTTACAATAATCTTGGTATTTTTCCAAGAAGGCTTTCTTCATTTCTTCCCATGAAGTAATCATGCTTCCCCCTAAACCCATAAACCATCTCAGGGCTGTCCCTTTTAGGGTAGCAGGGAATATTTTCAACTTCTAAGCATCAGTCATATAGTCGTATCCTCGACAAACAATATCAAATTCAAAGAGGAACGTATCGGGGTCTTCCGAAGAGAGTCCATGAAAACTAGGCAAGGCTGTCAAAGGTATGGGTCTCATTGGTGCATCACCTGTAACGTTTCCTATAGGAAAATCAATGGAGGAACTTACAGGTGCCATAAATATTTTCCAATACTCACTTGGAATTTCGATCGGTTTCACATCCGGTATTTGGAGTGATTCAACAGAAGATGGTCACACTGCACTCCCCTAGTCCCTTGGTGACTCAAAGTCCTTCAAAAATTCCTTTACCAGATCAAAGTCTCTTAACTTGGCAACATGAATTTTCACAGCGTTTCCTTGGTCTCTTGGGGATGAAAACCCTTTTTGAGGTTCTTCTTCCCAGTTAAAGTTGCTCAATTCTTTTGATCCCTTACTTGCCACTTCTTCCCCTTGTGCTGTTGATAAGGACTTCTCTTCCACTGGTACCCAGTTTATTAAATCTTCTGCTATAGAAAGAACATCTTCTGGTATTGTGGATGGCATTGTTTGTTCCACAGACTGTCCTTCGGACTTCGTCTGAACCCTAACCCTAACAACAACACGGGATGATGCCTCAGATCTAGATTTTTCAATAATTTCCTGAATATACGTCTTCCTTCCCAAATCCTTCCCTTTATTTGGGGGTCTTCCTCTACCCCTCTTGTTCAAATATTTGTTCATACAAATTGTGGAGAGGGTTCATTAAAGAAAATCAATCAATCTCTCAGGACCCGAAGTAGGACAGATAAATTCCTCCTTGGGACAAGAGAAAAGATTCATAAGAAATAAAACAAAATAAAAAAAGAAAAGAAATCAAAGTTCAGGACCTAGAGCAGAGTAATAATATACCCTCCCCAGGACGAGAAATCAGCCCCTAGAAAAAGAAAAAAAAAACAGGAAAAAAAAAAAATAGGAAGGAAAACTGGACTACGCTCAGAACTTAGGGAAAGGTTTTACAAAACACCTTCCCTAAGATGAGGGTTTAATTTTACAGAAAACAAAATGATGCAAGAAACAGGAAAGAAAGAAAGCAAAAAGAAAATACAAGGCACTTACGTCGAGACTTGAATCTGGGCAATAGATTCCCACCTCAAGACGAGAGATCGACTCTGAGATATGTTGCAGATCATGTTCTTGCACATGTTAGCCTTCCTCGGCAACGGCGCCAAAATGTTGGTGTCCGGATATGAACAAGATTCAATCCTTTTTCCACATAAATTATCAACCGGAGGGCGTTAGTTATTTCAAGACTAACGACAAAGTATATGCAGATACAAGCACATGGTCCGCTGTAGATCACAGATTTAATCTATAACACAAATACCACTGTAACAGCAATGAAATGAACTGCAGAAATAAAAGGCATCCACAGCAATTAACACGACTGTAACAGCAATTAAAGAATCACACAAAACACAGTACTGCAAAGAAAAGAAAGAAGAATGCAGCACCTGATCACAAGAGTGGGCCCAACTCTTGGATCAAGGTTGCGGAAACTCAAAGATTACAGGAGAAACAACGAGCTGTTGTATATTCAATTAATGATAAAAATATTAATTACAAAGTCTGTGTATCCCAAAAGGGTCTCCTGATTCACAGCCCGTAGGCTTCTTTATACAATAGTCCTGAAACCCCCAATTTCTTCCAACGACTCCATTGTTACAAAAATACATATTGTTACAACGACAACCGGATTGCCTAGTAAGAAACCGTAAGAAAGCCAAAGATAGTGCTGATACACCCATGGCTGTCACGTTGTAGCAGTAAATAAGGAAGACACTGGAAATGATGGATTGTGCCTTGACTTGCGGCCGCAACGCGCCTGTTGTAGCCAAATATGAAGAAATATAGGAGTTAATATGTAAGAAGGTAAAACCTCCATGAAAAATGCATCATTAATCAAATATCCCATAAAATATAGGAAGAAGGGTTTTACCTCATGCTTTTAAGATAAATAATGGCACAAAGAGATAGAAAGATAGGGTAAAAATGAGAGAAGAAAGTATACAAATCTGGTCCCCAACAACACGCCTGCACAATGGAATACATTTCTTTGTCATAAGTGGGATACTTGCGGACTGTGTCGGACAGTGTCTCACTGTGATATGCCACTGGATGCGCCTGTTGAGAAAGAACTGCCGCAATAGCATAGTCAGAGGCATCTGTCTCGATCTCAAATGGTTGTTGCAAGTCTGGTAATGTGAGCACTGGGGTAGAGCAGAGGCGATGTTTCAATTCTGTGAATGCCTTTTGTTGAAATTTCAGCCAAAATAATTTTTATTTTGCTCCTCACTTGGTGACTTAACTCAAGGCCAAGTGATATGAGAGAATTCCAACACGAACCTGCGGTAGAAACTAGCAAGACCCGGAAAGTTGCGAAGCTCTGTTAGGGTGGTTGGGGTCATCCAATCCAGAATTACTTGGATCTTGGTTGGATCCACCTGCACCCCCCGTTCATCAACAATGTATCCCAAATAATAAACCTGGGTCATGCCAAAAGTTCACTTCTCCAAATTGGCACACAACTTGTGTTGCTGCAATGTTTGGAAGACCTGTCGGATGTGGTGGAGGTGCTCTTCCCAAGTCTGGTTGAAGATCAGCATGTCATCCAAGTACACTACTACATATGAGTTGGTGAATGGCCGCAAGATGTCTTCCATCAGCCTCATGAAGGTTGTGGGAGCATTCTTCAACCCAAAAGGCATGACCATCCATTCGAAAAGGCCCTCATGGGCTTTGAAGGTATTCTTCCAAACATTGGAGGGTTAGATTGGTACCTGGTAATACCTGAACTTCAAGTCCATCTTGCTAAAATATGTCACCCCATTGAGTTGATCCAGAAGGTCATCAATCCATGGGATCAGTTATTTATTCCATACAGTGATCTTGTTCAGCGCCCGATATTCAATACAAAGTCTCCAAGTCCCATCCTTCTTATGCACCAACACAATCAGGCTCCCACAGGGCGATGAACTCAGCTGGATGTGAGCTTTTTGCAGCAGCTCCTGAATCTTCCTCTTGATTTCATCGTTCTCCAAAACAGAGCGCCGATAGATTGGTCCATTGGGCAGTGGCGCACCTGGGATCAGATCGATGGGGTGTTTGACTTGACAGTGCAGATGCACCCATGTGGGTGAGGTTAAGATGTGCCGGTACACCTCCATGACCTTGTCCATTTGTTGTTTTCGTGTGGAGGAGCCATGTTTAGAGGTTGTGGCCACATTCTTATTCTTACCCTAGGGGAAAATCATCAGGAAAAAGAAATTCTCGGTTTTGGAAATGAGCTTTCTGCATTGTTTTGCAGTAACCAAAGAGATATATGCACGCAGTGGTACCTCTACTATCATGTAAAACTTATTGCCCAAAGTAACAATAACAGTGTGAGGTCGAGACTCATACACAACATGTCGCTTCCATAACTATGGTTGGCCTAAAAATACATCACAAACATCAAGAGGATAAATGTCACACAATACCTCATATGTGAAGGGCTTGATGTTGTAGGGAAGGCGGAACTATTGGCTAACGCGGAGATCCCGTCCTTGGTGAAGCCACATGATGGTGTACAATTGTGGGTGTGTTGTGGTCGGCAAGCCCAACCGCTTCATGACCTCTGCTGAAATAAGGTTATTTTGGCTCCCATTGTCGACAATGAACTGTAGTGGGGAACCCTTTACCCACATATGGGAGTGGAAGAAATGCTCCTCCTCCTCTGGATCTTCTGGTTCCTCCTTCTAGATCTTTGCAATGGCAATGGTGGCGTTGGGCTCTGCATCAATAATCTACTTCCCTTTTTCATTCCCCTTGTCGGGTTCTAATTCAGAGTCGCAGCATGCATCTGATTCATAAGCCCTCATCTCAGCCACCAGTGACTGCTTGGCCTGACACTCACTTATGTTGTGAGTGGAGCTCTTATAGAACTCACACCACTTTCCCATATCCTTCTTCAGATTCGCGGTGTTGTTCTTTTCTTGCGGCTTCGGTAGGTTATCTTGGGCTGCTATGCCTTGGCTTTGTACTTTGTTCTGCGGTTTTGGGGCGCCTTTCCCTTGATTTTGATTCACAGATCCAAAGTCTCGCTTCTTCTGTTTGAATTTCTGCTCAATCTTGGCAACATGCCGGTATGCCATACCAAATGAGGAGATGTCAAGGAACTCCATTTCCTCCTAAATGTATATGTGCAGAAAACTACGGTACTTCAGCACCAAATGTTTCTTCGAATCTTTGATACCCAACTTTGTGTGCAGGGTATGGAACAGATTTTTCAGCTCATGCACATCTTGATCCCTTTGTTCCACAGCGTAGTCCATTGTATGTACTTGTCCTTATACCACCCCACAGGATAATATTGTTTCTTGATGGCGTCGTGGAAATATTTCCAATTGGGTGTGATCAAGAACAGAGAGGGTTCCCCCTCGTCCTTTTTCTTGCGTTAGATTTCCCACCAGTCCTTGACATGGGGGGTAGCTTTGAGGAGTGAAAAAATAATCTTCTCCCGGTCGGAAAATTAATGAACCAAGAAATATCTTTTTAATAGATTCAACCATCTATCTATGGTGTCTGCATATATTTTTCCCTTAAATACGGGAATGTCAAATTTTACTTGTACCTTAAAAGGAGTTGCGCCTCTAGAGTGGTTGTTGGATGCAGCTACGCCGCCAGTGGGCAGTCGTTGAAGGATCTGGGAAAATTTTTCCATCATCGCATTCCTTTGTTTTTCGAGGGCCTCCTTAAGAAATATTTTTATAGGATCTTTTGCTCCCTCATCATTCTTTTCGTCCCCCTAGGGCGATCGTCGTGGTTTGTGAGCATGATCTTGCAAAGGTTCAACCAGATCGAGCCTTAACTCCTTATACCCTGACTTCATTGGGGACATGCAAAGAAGGATCGAGAAAGAGCAGACTGCTCTGATACCACTGATCTGTATTTTATGCAAGAATGCAATAGAATATACATATAACCATAAATATAAAAATGCAGCAGAAATAACACTTCATTTCATTAATATCAAAGAACTGAAATTTGTTTACAGACATAATGGAAATAAACTAGTTAGGGCGCTGGTAGCTTATCTCTGAGAAGAGATGTGGTGGCTACAGGCCTTTAAACTATGTTACAATGAGGCTCGAGGGCCTATTTATTATTTAGAAACAATGGAAAACCCTAAACATGCAAAAACCTAACCCTAGGAGATGAAGCGCAAAAACTATGGGCCCCATTTGGGTAAATTGGTACATCAAATTCTCAGGGACGTAGCTTTGGCATATGATCTCCATTCGACGCGCTCAATACATTGTTAGAAAGATATATCTAAGGACTACATAAATGTTGTTCTTGGTTTTCCCAAAAAACGTCGTTTAGGGCCTCAAAATAGCTCCGGAAGTTCAAGACCCGAAAAATTGCTAAAAATAGTAAATTGTGCTATAATTAAGGAAACTGAAAAACTGAAAGAAAAAATGGTGGGGCCCGAAGTGGAATAGGCGGGTGGCCACCAGTATCCACCTGGATCATTCCCCCCCCGCCCCCCCTAGAAAGCAATGGTCCCCATTGCGTTGAGTTCCTCCATGAGATGAGGAAACTTCTGCTGAACTTGGTCCCTAGTGAACCACTTGCCTTGGTGCAGGAGTTGGCCAGCTTTGAAAACCCAATATAGTTGGATCTTCTGTTGGTGAGTGTTCTTGATTTGCATGTCCATGATACAATCTATGGTGGCTTGTTCTATGCAGTCTGGGTTTAACTCTGTTGTTTTGATTTGTTCTACAATGTCGAAGGTGTCCAATAGAGGTGGGAAGTAGTGCCAAAGGCGGTCCACATTGAATACTGGAAGCAGACCAAGGAATGATGGAATACTGAGCTCGAAGGCATTGTTCCCTATAGCCTTGGTGATGGTGTACGACCCATATCGGAGCAGGCGAAGCTTGCGGTGGGGTCCAGTGAGGTGCTCCTTCTTCAAATGCAGCCACACTTTGTCGCCCACCTGGAAGTTGTGTGGCACCCGATGTTGATCATGTTGTTGCTTGTACTTAGCATTGGCTCTATCCAATATGTCATGAACCTACTGGCGGATGTGTTGAATGTGCTCAATGAAGTTGTTCGCTTTGTCAGCTTCAGACTAGACATGAGCCGAATCTGCCTATGTAGCCACAAATGGCATGGTTACGTCAATGAGACATAGTGGCTGGAACACCAGGCCCACCTAATAGGGGTTGTGGCCGGTTGAGTTGTGGAAAGTCCGGTTATAATTTTACTGTACATAGGGAAGCCTCTCATCCCATGTGCATGGATGCTTTGAATTGTACATGCGCAGAATGTGTACAATCATCCTGTTGATGACCTTTGTATGTCCAACAGTTTGGGGATGGAAAGTAGTGGACTTGGTGAGCTTGGTGTCCAACATTGACCAAAGGCTGAACGAAAATGTGCTAAGGAACCTGTTTTCCCGATCTTAGATGATACACTGTGGGATCCAAATGTGCACCCACACTTGTTCAAAGAAGAGTTTAGAAGTGGCTTATGTTGTGATATTCTTCTTGTAGGTCGACATAATGGCCATCTTAGAGAATATGTCGACGACCATGAAAACACAGTCATTTCCATGCTTAGTAGAAGGAAGGCTCGAAATGTAATCCATGGAGATGGATTTCCAAGGTCAACCAGGGGTAGGTAGCGGAGTATAGGGCCTTTCTTCTTGATGGTCGATTTGGAAATGGAGCAAGCAGTGCAGGACCTGATGTACTTCCCAACAACCTGTCGAAGTTTCGGCCAATAGAAATACTTCTGCATTACTGCACTGTTTTCTCGACCCCAAAATGCGTAGCGACTCGACTGTAGTGTGCTTCCAAAATAATCTTGGCACGCTTGCTTGAAGGAGCACAAAGGTGTCCCAGGTGACATAGAAGTGCATCCTGGAGGTGAAAATTTCGAACTTGCGTACCCTCCAAGAGTGTCTTGTATGTGTGGCTGAATTTTGGATCGCTCCTGTAGAGAAGCAGTCAATCAGAAGTCTCGTGCCCACAAGAGTTGAGAATGGTGGTTAGGGCCATGATCGGTGGTTGGCAGACGTAGTCTGGAACATTATTGGTGTTGCCCTTATTATATTTAATGCTCAAATGAAATTGTTGCAGATATGTGGACCACTTCTGATGGCGATCATTCTATGACTTTCCTTGTGTCTGTATGAACTGTAGGGGTCGTTGGTCTGTGTGGATGATCATTTCCTTCCACAAAATGTAATTCTTCCATTGGCAGCACACCTCACTACTACATTTGGCGGAAATTCCGACGCTTTTGACCAAATGTCAGAAATTTCCCCAAATTTTTTCCATCCCACCCGAAACTGTCGCTATACCGACGTTTATAGAAAAGTGTCGCAATATCGACACTTAGACAAAGTGTCGCAATTGCGACGTTTAGAGGAAGACGTCGCAATTGTGACACTATGGCCCAAAGCGGCGCTATTGCGACAGCTGCCTCCAAACGTCGCAAGTGCGACACAATGTATAAGTGTCTCAATTGCGACGTTTGGAGGCACCCGTCGCAATAGCAACGCTTTGTTCGCCGTCGATATAACGACACTTATATGCGCGCTACATAAAAATACGAAACTTATATGCGCACTACCTAAAAATGATTTTATTGTTTCGTATCCGTCGCAATAGCTACATTAACGTCTGATATCACGCGCGCATTCGCCCTCCGCTCTTGCAGAACAACATTCGCCCTCAGCTCTTGTAGAACAACATTTCAAAGATTCAACGTCGCCTCTCGCCAGAAATGGTAAGTTTCATCAGAGATCTTCCTCCTATAGTAGGGTTGACTCTATTTGGGTTTTTTTGGTCAATTCCATTAGATTGTGTTAGGCTGTAGGGTTCTCTCTAGATGTCAAGAATCAAGATTCAATACCTCTATTATCTTCATCACCCAATACAAGATTTAAATTTTTCCCAAAGAAACGCTTATTAATTTGGCAGCCATTATTTCTCCCTGCTTTAAAAACTCTACATTTAAATGAAAACAAGCATTGCATTTCAACTACAAAAATCTATTAGTGTTCAAATGTACATGTGTGCTACATTAACGTCTGATATCACGCGCACATTCGCCCTCCACTCTTGCAGAACAGCATTCGCCCTCAGCTCTTGTAGAACAGGATTCGCCCTCAGCATTCGCCCTCAGCTCTTGCAGAACAGCATTCACCCTCAGCATTCGCCCTCATCTCTTGCAAAACAGCATTCGCCCTACATTCGCCCTCAGCTCTTGCAGAACAGCATTCGCCCTCAGCTCTTGCAGAACAGCATTCACCCTCAGCTCTTGCAAAATGGTAAGTTCTTACTGTAGGCCCTTCCTCCTATAGTAGGGTTGACTCTATTTGGGTTTTTTTGGTCAATTCCATTGGATTGTGTTAGGCTGTAGGGTTCTCTTTAGATGTCAAGAATCAAGATTCAATACCCTCTATTATCTTCATCACCCAATACAAGATTTAAATTTTTCCCAAAGAAACGCTTATTAATTTGGCAGCCATTATTTCTCCCCGCTTTAAAAACCCTACATTTAAATGAAAACAAGCATTTCATTTCAACTACAAAAATCTATTAGTGTTCAAATGTACATGTGTGCATCACTTGTGTAGGGTATTCCTTTTCCACTTTCACATTATCCAAGAATGTGTGTAGTATAGTTCATATTTTTGTGATTTAGATTATCTTGAAAAAGGAAAGGTAAATTATTTCCCATGGAAAAAGAAGGTTTTCCCTTTTTACTACTGGAAATGGTACAACAAAGTTCCATTTCTACCCGAAACTCCTATGAAACAGGAACCAAATAAAGGCCATGTCCTCAATGGACATCATTTGGCTTTGAAAATGGCCATTGCACCGTGTTGTTTTTTATATTACATCACGATAGTTTCTTAGGTCATTTCTTGTTTCTTGAGATGAAAAACAACCAAAGAAATTGTGAAGATCCTTTCAAGAAATAAATGACCATTTCTCAATCACATCTCAAATATTTTTTATTTTATTCAGTGGTTGCTTACTTTGAGATAAATTTGACACTTTTATAAGGAATATAACATAAAAACACAAAATGGGAAGGAATTGATGAGGTAGATGACCTTTAGTTGTTGTCAATTAAGAATTGATAATACACAATGCATGTTCTGTACTACAAACTAGATTCCTTCCTGGAGTTAGGACACAGAGTATTGAATCAAAGTTGTAGTTTCTAAATTCTTGTATTGGTTCATCAATCTTGAAATTCAGTCATTGCATGTCTTCATTACTTCATGTTTTAATAATTTGCATCATATCGTACAATAGGAAATTAGGAATTATGATTATTATTACTTTATGGATCTGTTAAGTTACTTTTAAGTTTGCATTTTTTAGTGTGAAATTATTCTAGTGTGCCCCTAGGCCTAGGTGAAGGAATGCCAAGGACTGAGAACCCTAGTTTTTAAATGGTATTGTTTCTTATACCCAAAAACCCCTCAACATCACTTCTTATTAGTTCTTAACAATAATTTTGTAAACAATTTGAGAATTGATATAGCAAAATCTCGCACTTCTCAAGATAAAGTCCTAAAGCTAAAGTGTGATACCATGTGTAACTCAATAGCCCCATTGTCACCTCACCAACCTCTTTTCACTTCGGGCTAGCTCTCCTCCAACTCAAGGGGGGTTATCCCTAGTAGATGTTAGGGATCTAATGGCCCAACCAAACCAAGTCAAGAGCCCCCTAACTCTCTATGTTTACTACTATCAATCAAAATATTGAACAATAGGGTCAGACATGCATCCTAAAGATAAAATTGCCAGGGTATTTTTGGGTAATTTCAAAGGGAAAGTCCCCAAACACATATAATCAAGGAATTATAACGTGATTTCAAATATTAAATATCAACAAAATCGTTTAAAGGATATTGAAAGGAAAAAGGTGATGGAAGATAGAAAGTGCCTTACTTAAATGCTCTAAGGATTTTTCAATAGTTGCTCCAAAAGCTTCACTTCAAGGCCCTTCAAGATCTTCTCCAACAATGCTATACAATCAGATTCAACAATGTTGCTCCAAAAATGTCCTCAAGGTCTTCACAACAAGTTTACTAGAAGTTTCTCCAACAATATATTCAATAAGGTCTTCATTGTCAACTCGTCTCTTGTTTGGGTGCCTTAATGTGCAATGACATGTTTCCAGGACCGAATTCAATGCAAGGCATATTTGAAACTCTAACTCTGTCTTCCGGTGTCTTATTAGAAATTATTTCAGTTTTCATTTTGTGTTTTCAAGTTAGATATTGTTTTCAAGTTTTTACATTTATAATTTTATTACAATGTGGCAGACTGATCAGAGTAGTACAGGAACAACCCCGAGACGGGATGATCGTGGAAAGAGGCCAGCGGAAGAACATGTAAAGTGCCAGCATTGCTCTATCTTCAGGTATTTTAGTTATTTACATAATTGAAATAATATTAATTTTGTTCAAATATGCAGACACCTAGCCATGGTACGCCTAATGATTCCCTCTATGAGGAAGAGCTTTTTTCATCCCTATCTCCAGTGCCCTTATTGCGAAAAAGGGCACGAGAAGCAAGGTCGGAATTTAATACTTTGATAGACGCGCCTCAAACACCTGAAACAGAAGCGAGGATAAAACAACTTATGAACCAGCTAGAAACATATTAGGTAATAATAAAAAGTCAAAAGGATTTTTTTTTTTTTCAACATGAGATGAATTGGGATAGTTTGATTTTTAATTTTTACATTGACTAAATTAACAAAAATTTCTTTTGTATGTAGCGTTTTCTGGCACTTGCTGAACCCGGTGTTGGTGGTAGTGGGACACAAGGGCAAGAGATTTCCCAGCAACCCTCTCGTACACCTTCTACTCCTTTAGGTGCCAGCCAAGAAACACACCCTGCCCAAGCAGACACCCAAACAACCGCTGAACGTGTTGGCAATGATGAGGCTGATATGGCCAACTACATTATTGTGTTTCCTAGAGCTACACGTGTCAGCTCCACAGGGACCATTAATGGCATGTTGTTGGTGAACGATGAAGGTGTCCCTATAAACATTAGGGAAATTTTGAGGTCTAAAATGGGCCTCCTAAGGAAATTATAAAATAATAGTGGAAAATATCAAATAAGATTTGATGACATCATCAAATTTTAGAGGGAAAAATTAAAAAACTACTTTTTCAACTCATATTTTCAACTTATCTCCCAAATTTTTTACTCAAATTTCGAGCGGGAGTACTCGTTGGATGCGAAATTTAATTCCTCATCCAAGGAGTACCCATGTTGCATACTTTTGATGGGTCCTACTACACGAAAAATGAGAAATACATAAAAAAACGTGATTACAATCATGTTTTTTATGTATTTCTCATTTTTCGTGTAGTAGAGTTCATTGAAAGTATGCAACATGGGTACTCCTTGGATGAGGAATTAAATTTCGCATCCAACGAGTACTCCCGCTCGAAATTTGAGTAAAAATTTTGGGAGATAAGTTGAAAATACGAGTTGAAAAGTAGTTTTATTATTTTATTATTTTTTAATATTTTTACCCTTTTATTTAAAAAATGGTAAATCATCCCCCATGGTTGACATCATCATCTTGAATCCTATTGGTTGTTATAAAGTTTATTTTTGTTGTACATTTTTCTTAGGAGGCCCATTTTAGACCTCAAAATTCCCCTAATGGCACGTACAACTCCCAGGTAAATTTTAATATTTTAACTATTTCATGTACTTTATCTAAAACATATTTATCATGATTTTTATTTTTAAATTAATGATAATATATTTTTTTTCTGTGTAGGAAACAATGAGTTCTACAGGTTTTTGGAGAGCCATGCGTTGGTAATTTTTGGCCCAACCATACGCACAACGTGGAATTCCCAGAATTCCAACCTGAAAAAAGAACTTCTAGATTATCTAGAAGCCCTTTTTGGGGTCGGCACATTTGACAAAACAGCGGTGGCTCGGGTAGCCGTCAAATATTTGAAATATACCAGGGACACCTATAGGACGCAATTGCAATTTAACCCTAGATACGAGCGTCCTCTCACAGTTCCAGAGAGTGAGTGGAGAGCACTCATCCATGACGGAAAATAGAAAAGGGCAAAGAAAGAAGGAAAAATGCCAACTGGACCCGCAAGGTAAATTACAACTTTAATTCAATAGCTTTAATTTTCTTTATGTCTAAAATAAAAGTGTGCTACGTCATATCTGACTTCAATCTTTTGATGCTAGGTTGCCTGACACCTCAAAGGCAACCAAAGCTAGGATAGAGAAAAAGGGCCATCACAAGCTCGGCCAGGGTGGCTACTTGAAATTAGCTGCAAGAATTGTAATTAAGTAGCTAAACATCTTATAATTAATTGTATCGCCTTCCAACGTTTTTGTAATCCTATCAGATATGATTAAAATACACAATCATATATAATGTAGGGTGATGACTTTGGAACAATAACTACAGAGGAAGATAAAAATATTGCTTTCCGTTTTGGCTATCAAGCTGTAGTTGAACGTCGCAAAAGCTTGGGGCAGGTCCCAAGATCTACAATGCCTGATAAGGTAAAACATTAACCTTTCAATATTTTTGTTTTCGTCCATAAATTTAATGTCTAACAACTTTTTTTAAATCAGGGGAGCAACACTATCGACGAGGCAAATAACCCAGTTTTAGAGCCAGATGTAGATGATCCTCACGTGCAACCTGATCATTGTAGTGGGGACCAGGCCGACAATGCTACTATCAGTGAGGGCCGTGACGGTAATTAATTTCCACTTATAATTTTTTCTAATTATACCTTAATGGTTGTCCTTATAATGTTTTTTGTTTAAATGACAGAGAATGTTTCCCTTGAGGATCTTACACCCAGAGAGGAAGACAGGGCAACAGTCCCAACGGCGACAACTAGTGCACCAGGTAAATAATCTCATTGCAATTTTTTTATTAATATTACCGAAATAGTTCAATGATATTTAAAAACTGACAATTAAAATTTAATATTATCTGTTTTTGTAGGCGATGCCCCGTCACTGGATGAGACCAAACATTGTGACTACATAACTAGGTCAGCGGCGACAACTGGTGCACCAGGTAGATAATCTCATTGCAATTTTTTTATTAATATTACCAAACTAGTTCAATGATATTTAAAAAATGACAATTAAAATTTAATATTATTTGTTTCTGTAGGTGATGCCCTGTCACTGGATGAGATCAGACATCGTGACTACGCAACTAGGTCAGCGGCGACAACTGGTGCACCAGGTAAATAATCTCATTGCAAATTTTTTTATTAATATTACCGAACTAGTTCAATGATATTTAAAAACTAACAATTAAAATTTAATATTATTTGTTTTTGTAGGCGATGCCTCGTCACTGGATGAGACCAGACATCGTGACTACACAACTAGGTCAGCAGTGTGGGTCGAAAGGCACGAAACAGGAGCAGAGGACGATGATATTGATGATGTAATTAGGAGCTTTAGAAATAGGAAGAAGAAAAAGAAAAAGAAAATTTGATAATGTAAAATATTGTATTATTATAAGACAAACGTTACCATACTTGGAACGTTTTTTTGCGTTATATAAAAAACTCATTTATCATACTATTTTTATGTCAAGCATTAATTGCAATGTTTCCTTGCGTACTTTTTGTTGAATTTTTTTTTTATTAGTTATTGAATTTTTTTTTTATGCTCATGAAAGTAAAAAATGAAATATAGATTAGGTATTGGGGAATTGAGAGTGATGTGAGGGGGGGTGGGGAGGGGCCATAAGAGCTTCCACCTTCACGTGGTTGGCCCTGTTTAGTAGAGAATAATTTATTGGAGCGATTTAATCTTGGAGCAAACCTCCCTCGATCCAGCGTAGCAACAAAAAGTCACTGTTGACTTAGTTGCTACTCTTTCAGATCGTGGGAGGCTTGTTCCAAGTTCATGCGACTCCAATAAATTGTTCTTGAAACGAAGAGGAGCTTATTCGGGTATGTTTTGACATTTTCAACATATGTTCTAACATTATCATAAGAATGCATCTTAGAGTAAAAATACTACATCAATTACTTGTATTTATTGTATAGATAATGATGGATTTTGATTGACTTGGCAGTGCAGGTACAAATCCTCTTGCATCATGAGCAATACAACTTGTCAACCATGGTCATGTCCAAGATATTTTTTCTTGTGCGCTTGACCAGGTTCATAATGTCACATTTTGTAAGTTCCTTTACGGTTCATAATTCAATATTAAGCTTGTTCATGATTATTATCTAGGTTTTTTGTATGTGTTTTTTCATCTATTTTATTGTAAGCAACTCTGCATGTTTCCTGTTGTTCACTATGATTTCTCCCATTACCACTCCCAGGATGAATCCGACTTTATTGTTACATAGGTTATTTTATTGTTACTATGATTTCTCCATTTACGATTTCATAGGTTACATCATGTAAAGTTGTCAATCTCAGGTTGGTGATGAGCTTTAGTTCTCCAGATTTGGGGCTTTTCTGATATTTTCTCCCTTATGTCATTCCTGCATCACCTCGTTGTTTGAGCATGCCAATTGTCTACCACTTGTACCAATTGGCACATGTAAATCTCTGAGTGGTGCCACATTTCACCTATTTTCAGTGAGAGTTTAGGGTTTCTCTAACATAGCTTCAGAAATCCGATTCAGTGCCTGCTTGAATATTGTCACATAATACTCATGGTTTGGATTGATGAGCATGTTCTGAATGGTTGATTGATTCATAAGAACCACCCATATAGTCATCTTGATATATTTCAGAAGTTTTCTTAGGTTTCCTTTTTCACTGTTTCTAGTGGGTGGGATGGTGTGGGGTGATCCATCAATACTGGTGCTCTTGTAGTAGGGAATTTGTTTTTGGGGATATAAAGGAGCATTTGATGTAGATATCCCATTGGATGCATTCATAGATGGGAACGAGAGGTCAAGAATTTAAATTAAAAATATGCAACCTCTAGCATGGCAACCTGAAGGCCGCGAGAGACACTGGTTAAAGATTGTTTTGTGCTGGCCTTAATATAGTCGTGATTTCTTTCTATTATCTTAATACAAATATATAGTCCGGTCTCATTAAAATGAGGATTGTGGTTGTATTTCTCTTTGGTTTTTTCTCTCTTAATGCTCCAGAAGTTGCCAAAAGTTGCGATAGTTGTTTAGTTTTCCTGTTACAACTTAAAAGAGGTTTTTAGCAATGGGAGTCATGTTTTTTAAGGTTCATACTAATATGAAGATCTTGTAATTCTATATTCGGGATAAGAGAAGATGGCCTCTGCTTTGGGCAGTATGACAACAATTGCCACATCTACCTCATTGGGTAACAATGGAAAGGGGAAGAAGTTGGGTGCAATGTTTGATAATTATGGTAGACAATTGTCTTCTCTTTCAGTTTTTTCACCCATTTCCTTTAATCGCTCAAGCAGAAGAAGGACTCTGAGATTACGCGACAGAGAGAAGGTAGTTAATACAAGAGCTATGGAAAAGGAGTTGTACTTCAACAAGGATGGCTCAGTGACAAAAAAATTGCAGGTCGGAGAAAAAATTATGTTTAAAGGAAGGTCACCTGCACGTGAAACTTCACTGCGGTGGATCTTTCCTTGTCCACTTATATTCGATTTTAATGTGTTATTTTAAATTTTCATGGAGGGTTGTTTTGGCATATGGTCTGGCATTCAATTGCACACTTACTGAAAGCATTTTCAATTTGTCTTGCAGGCGGTGTGAACAAACTTGTTGATCTTGTTGGAGTCACCCTTGGGGCGAAGGGCAAAATGTTGTCTTGGAGAGCAAGCATGGTTCTCTGAAAATAGTTAATGATGGTGTGACAATAGCTAAGGAGGTAATTTGTAGATGTGTGCTCTGGTTTTCTTCTTAACATTGTATTAGTTCCCCCTCTTAAATGTCTGCCTTTGCACTTTGTGATGAAAGTAAATATTAACACATTTAGAGTCATTGTCCATCACATGCAATTCTGCAACATCATCTACAAAAAATTATCAAAAATATCTCATAACAAATTGAGATATAATCTAGGGTGACTCATGAATAAGTTACAATAAAAATAGAGACAAATGGTCTCGTAGATAAGATAAAAAGTAACTGATGTTGTGTTGTTTCCTTCTTTTGAGAATGTGCTGGAGGCAGGCCCTATGTTTTGGCTCGTTGCTGTCATCCTCAGTAATTTTGTTCTGACTGCCTTGCTTTACTGATACTCTTTGTTTTCATTGATACACTTTGACCTCTGTTTATCCTTTTTATCATGGTATACTGTAGTAAATAGGCAAAATTTCATATAAGGATAAATTTTACAAAAGTTCCAACAGTTCTTCCCACCATTTATCTTCTGGTATTCTGGTCCATTGAAGTTTTCTTAATGTTTCATCAACCTCAGTATATCTAAAAAAGGTAGGCTGAATTGGAAACAAATGCTTTACTTCATGCTCAAGATAAAATAAATTTTCCAATATGTCATGAAGATTTTTTCCTGTTGGCAATGCTGCTTCTGATGTACTGGTTGAAGAATTGCCCTGATTGTCAGCATACTTGTCCAATTTTTCAACATAGCTTTCAAGGTCCATTAGTTTATCTTCTCAAACTATAGGACTGAGCAATCCTTTTTTCAAAAAAATATCAAATCTTTCTCTGAAGGCAATGATTTCTTCTTGCATATCTGAGCACCTTCGTTCTAGATTCTGCATAAGGGTTCTCTTAGTAAAAACTCTTTTTATTTCAAAAATTGTTCCAGTCCTGTCCTGAATACCAAGTTCTGCAAGTTGGTGTCTGGTTTGAGTGTTTAGAAACTGTATGAGTTGATTGGCTTCCTCAGGCCTATTTCCCAATTCTTCTCTTGTACTTTGAACTTCTTCTATAGCCAATTTGACTAAATCATTCTGTTCATACATAATCTGAATTGAAGACCAGACATCCTTTATTGATTGGATAATGTTGTCCCAAAGAATTTCATTTATTTCCTTTAAAGGTTTCTCCAATGTGAGATCATTTTCCAATGCTTTAACCAAATTTTATAATCTTTTGACCTCTCTTGTTTTATCAGCAACACTCATTTTTGAGAGATCATATCTTTGTTCTAAATTAGTAAGCTGTAACTTTATGTGCTTGAGTTTTGTTACTTGAAGTTTCAATTCATTCATTGACTTTGTGTGCTGACCTGTTGTGGATGTACCTGTACCTGTAATTGCCTCTGTTGTTGATGCTGGAATAGTAGACTGCTTGTTCTTTAATGCCTGTTCAAGCTCTTTTTCTGTTTCATTTAGTTGCTCATTCAGTTTCAAAAGCAAGTCCATCATTTCTTCTTCAGAATTTTTCTTTATCATATCTTCAGTTTGTGGATGTCTTGAAGCTGGAAATTTCAACTGCTTTCTCAAAGCTGCAATATCATCATCTTTTTTCTTGATTAGGGCCTCTATACCTTTGACATCTTTAGGATTGTGACCCAATCCAATGATTATTTCCTCCAATGTCTTTATCCTATTGTCTTTGGCCTGAGAAGAGGCTTTTTCAAGCTGCAATTGTGCATTAGTGTTCTCCAAAGAATCCTGCAACTTCTGAGTTGCCATTGCTTTATCGGTCAGAGTAGAATAGATCATTTCACCAGTCTGCTTATGTAACTCAATCTGATCTAAACGATGAATATCCTTTGCTAAGACTTCAAAATTTGTTCTAATATAATCTGCAGTTGTTTGAGGTTGTTGCACTTTTGGTTTGAAGTGACTCATTATCATTTTGCCTTACTGAATGTTATAAGCTGACATCAATCTTTCTTGATTCTTAGGAGCCATCTTCAAATACTGATTGTAAACCTGGAGTCTTAGTGGATCATTCCTGACTTTTATATTGATAAAGGTTTTCTTTATATCCCCTGCATTTTTAACTGGTGGTTTGAAAGAAGATATTTCAACACTCTGTTGCTTTTGCAGCTCTTTTCTCTGTAAAGTAGTGGATGCCCCACTGACTGTACCTGTTTGTTGATTATCCAAATCTTCTCTCTGGATATCAAGAATTTCCTGAACAAAATCTACTTCTGGAAGAGGATTTAATTTTTGTCTTTTAGCATGAGGCTGTTCTGAAGATCCACCAATAGGGGTAGCAACTTCAGCATCTCTCTTCTTGCCTTTTTCTATATTGATAGGAGTTTGTAAAATTGAAATTTCTGGCTCATTGATCTGAATAGGAGGAATTTGTACTTGACCCTGTTCTTTAGAAGTCTCAAGTTTCTCTGTCATTATGAATTTTTCAAATACTTGTATGTCAGGCTCCTTTTCTTTTCCTTTAGATTGTATTGTGGCCAATGCACTGATCTCCTGTAAATTTTGCTGAGAAGTCCCTGCAGAAGAAGGAACAATAGCTGGTATCTGCACCTGTCCAAAAGAGTCTAGGTCAAGTATTTTCTCAAGGTCTTTCATTACATTTTCAACATTGACCTGCTCACTATCCTGTTCTACCAATGTTCCTTCCATCCATTCATCTATATTGGCATATTGTTCAATTTCTGGAATTTTGTGATGAATGTATGGTGATAGTTTATTTTTCATTCTTCTATCACAGATAAAGCTATTTAGGTCATAAGGCACCCAGTAAAAACTTTTTTGTAATCTGAGATATTCTTCTAAGATTATTTCTGCTTCCTTTCCAGCATCTCTAGAGTTACAAACAAAGGGACCTAATTGACATTTGATCCTGAGTTGAGCCTTTTTCTTTGCATTGCAGAAATGAACTATATCTGAGTTAATCATCTGCTTGAAATACTCTAGTGCAAAGAGTCTCATGGGGACATATTTGGGCAACTTGAATGGGCACAATTCACATCCATATATTATGATCTCAGTGTGATTTTGATACAAGTACCAGTCACCTACCCTATATTGTTTTGAGAGCTATAGAATTTTCTTGATTTCATTATTGACTCTAGGAGGGGAAACTCCTGTTAACAAAGTGGTTGCAGGGTGTAAAAATAGGTCAATAAACTCATTATAGGAGTAAGGAGAATCAAAGTAATTATGGGTGATGGCAGACCAAAATATCACAGACCTAGGATTTCCTTTGGCATCAAGTTTCTGAACATAGAAAGGGAAACTTTCTGATTGGTAATAAATCATGAGATGATATATAACAGAAGAATATTTGAACACTTTTTCATTCTCAAATCTCATGAACTGATCATGGATTTTATCAGCAATGTAGGATGAAAAATCATACTTGACAGCAGGGGATTGTCCATGGGTAAATATAGACAACAATACTAGGGTTAATTGATCAACATATTCACTAGTATTGAAACCCATGATAAAGGATATCATATTCAGAATAAGCCTGCCCACATCAGTGAAAAAATTATAACGATAGGGGGGAGGGCCTTTGGGCTGATGCTCTGGTAACATGAAGGTTTGACAAATGCGATTTAACTCTTCATGGGAAAAATTGGCAGACTTTTCAAGTAATTCTCCCATGGACAGGGGAGTGAGGGCTTGACCAGGTTGAAATTGCAGCATTTCATTTATCGACTAAGTAGTGATTGGGAAAAGGATGTTCTGACTCAGGGACAAAACTGCTCTTTGATTTGGGTCATAGTTTGCATGGCAGTAATGAATTAACTCAGGAAAAATATGGATTTAGGGGAGAAGATACATGGGGAGATTGGATTCTCATAATCCAATAATATCATAAACGTTTATAAAGTTATCTCTGCAGCGGAAAAAGGTTCGAAGAGGATTATCACTACGAACAAGGTCTTTAATTTGAAAATCTCTATCTGCTAGGGGCAGATAGTCTAAATCTCTGTGAGGGGCATTCAAAGGTGCGACGTTCAGAGCCACTGGAACCTCCATTTCTGGTTCTTGTGGATTCAGAAATGAATTTCAAGTTTTTGTGAAGAACAAACACAATTACAAGTTTTGGGAATGCAATTTACAATTTTGGGGATTGAACAAGACCAAATTGAACTCTGTTTCTGTCTTTCGTGCGGAATTTAAAACAAAAGCTAGGATTTCACAGAGTTTTAACGGGAATTGGGGTAAATACCTGTTTTTTGGAAGATGAACAGTAATTAAATAGGTACAGGCTATGGCGTACGAACTTTGGATTACTAGTATGCAATTGTCTTCAGCAAAATACAGTTGATGGCGCTTGACAGTTTGTTTTTGAAATTCTCTGCATGAGACTTTGGTCGTTCACAGAATAATGAAAATGACGGGGCAAAATTGTTTTATTCACAAATTCCAAAGGGTGACGGGGTTTTATTTATTTATTTAATGGATGACGTCAGCAGCTATGGAGGATGAGTCATGGGAGGCAAGCGGTAAGCGGTTTCCATCACACCGCTTTTGGGGAAAAGTGGTTTTGGGCGAAGAGCGAGCGATTCCATAGAATGATTGACGCGTGGCATGGCACTATTTGAAAACCGCCGGGCCATCGCACGTTTATGTTCGGACGCGGATGGCTAGCGATATCATTAATAACCGTTGATCTCAGATGGGTTGATCGAACGACGATGGGGACGTGGAAGTGACGGGGATTTAATATGGAGGGCCCGACGCAATTAAACGTTAATTAATCTCATCGGGGGGAATCTGATTGGCGGAGTTAATTAATCATGAGGATTAATCAATTTGTTTATAAAAATGCAGGAAAGTGATCGGGAAATGATTTAACCAAGGTTAGCGGTTAAGGGAGGTATTGGGGATTTTACAAAGGGTTTATAGTTTTAACCTTGGGAAAGGGAGTCGGGGGAATAAAATACACAAGGGAAGAATTATTTTTGTATTAAAACACGTAATAAAACATGTTTTAATTATTTTTTCAATATACTTTTATTATATGATAATTAAATCAGATTAATCTAATTACCATAGGGGGAGGAATTTAATATTACGATATATTTAGCCAAAGGGGGCATAAAGTGGGTTTTTTATTTAAACATGTGGGAATAAATAACTTTGGCTAAAATTTATTAATGGGTTTTTGGGGATATTATATAAAAATGAGTTATATATAATAGGAGAAGGTTATTTTTGTAAGGATTTAATACATAAAATCAATGTTAATATGACAAGGAGACAATGTAAACTCAAAATACATTAATATAACTAAGAAAGTGAAGATTTAAAAGCAAATTGCATTATAATCACTTCATCACTTAGACTTAGAATAAAATGTGATTTTGAGGGTTTTTTATGAAATAATGCATAATTTTCCTAAGTAAAATGGGACTTTACTTAGGAAAATATGTTTAGAAATGAGTGAATGTTATGAAGAATGACTTCAAGTACTTAGGCTTTTCCAATTATTGGGCCGAGGGTCCGGTCCCTCCAAAAGTCAAGGAAATGCCTTGAGTCCCTCTAATTTTCAAATACCTTAGTACTTAGGGGAAATTAGTGAAAACTTTAGGGGAAGATGAGAAGGGAAGTTAATAAATTTGACTTTGATTTGCTTTGAATTTCTTCCAGTATAGTGTCTTCCTTTGCACTTTGTGATGAAAGTAAATATTAACACATTTAGAGTCATTTTCCATCACATGCAATTCTGCAACATCATCTACCTACCCTACCTACTTTACTCTACCATTTTTTCTTCTTTATTAGGGTGCACTTAGATTGGCAAACCCTTATCACACTTTCTTTTCTTTTACATGTAGAAATCTATCTAAGTCTAACCTTATTACATCCAAGGGCTCAGATTAAGCTATTGAGCTCCTTTTATTTACTCTACCTATCTACTTATCTTCCAAGATTAAACAGTTTGGTCAGATTTTATTTTCTATCTCTAAAACATGAAATTGAAAGATGAAATAGCCAAGCTTAAACTGTTTGACTATTCATAAATTGTGGCATAGGATACAAGTTGCACACAATTTTATTTATTACATAAGAGAAAAAAGTAGTGGCATTTATACTTGCACACTTTCCTTGGCCTTTCTTTTGGTGGGGTTCATTTTCTTTTACTTGTTTGGCAATTTTTATTCTTTTTACCCTTTGATTTTTCTTTTAGGGTATACCCTCTTTACATTTTTTAAATTTTTTTGATTTTTTGATAATATGGAAAAACTTTGCAACAAGAAAAGGTATGAACATATTACATAGCCCATCAAGTCAATCATGAAATATGACACCTATTGGTATAGGAGTCTAACACTGGCTCCACTTGGGGATGGCTTTTCCTGGTGAAAAATCAAGAACAATAGGTCAGTTGTCCTCATCCATTGACCTTGGTGAACCTGTAAATGTCTTCTGTCTTCTGCAAACTGAAATCTGATCTAAAACTAAAACAACGCACAAAAGTTTTCAAACCAACTTAATGAAAAACTAGCTAAAAATTGAAAACTAAAAAAAAATGCTCAACATTCTGAGCTTATTGGCACTCATCTACCTACTCAATCTACTAAAAATCTTATTGAATCAGGTAATACAAAAATGCCAATGAAGCCAATCAAGTAGCTGTAACAATAAATGGATAACTTGATTTCTTGTGATCAAAATTGGAAGTATATTATGATCATGTGCCTTTATAATAAATGATATGATGTGTAAAGGCCACTTTTGATGTATTTGATCCTTATAGAGAAAACATGTTTGCAGATTTGGGCTAAAAATATTCTCCATATAATCTGATATAGGATCAATAAAAGTATGATGTACATTATTTACTTCTAGGCCTTCAATGACTGGTTGCTCAGTTGTATTCTGAATATTAAGCCTTGAAACTATTTCTTCTGTCTTGTGTTTGAAAGAATAATCATCCTCAATATGCAAGTCAAAAGATAGTACAATTTCCTCTTGCTTAGGAGAAGGAAGATTTTCAAAGAATTCTTTAAGATTTCGGAAATTGTATGACTGAATTTGAGAATGCAAAAGTTTAATTTCATTTTCATAATTTTCAAAAATTATCTCAAGAACACATATTTTCAGTTTGGGAGAATATTTTCTTGATTTCAAAAGAAGAAATAAAGCTCCTAAAAAATCCTCATCAAGCTGAACTTCTAATATCTCATCCCTCAAAATAGCTAGTGATTGTTTTGTGAAATTATCATAATTATCATCATACTGATCATGTAAGTCTAAAAAATCTTCTAAGAACCTTGATTTCTTAGGAATAGTTCATTTTGTAATAGCTTGCATCTTTTGAGGCTCCAACTTCACTCCTTCCTTTAAAACAATATGAACCAAATACTCGAATTCTTATTTCCCAAAAGCACATTTGGATATTTTTACATAAAAATGATTGTTCTCAATAATTTATATAACTTTTCCACATGTTTAGTGTGGTATTTCCATGATTTATTATAAATATGTGTATTTTGAAATAAAACCAACACAAATTTTACAAGATGGGATCAAACAAAATTGTTCTTAAGTCGAGCCCGCCGGACTTCAAACGGAGATAAACCATAATTCAAACCAAATTCGCGTTCCAAAATAGCCTGCTGACGTCGGGCAATTTTGTGATGCGAAAACCAAATGAATTTCGCCCTAATATTTTTCGGGTTCGAAGTTGGGCTGGCATGTGGAGGGAGAGTTGTGATGCGAATTTCTTATCAAATTCGCCCTAATATTTTTCAGGTCCGAATTTCCACTGTGCGAGCGGCCCAAACAAAGATCCGCTCCAATCCATTTCTGCCACGTGTCCTTAATTAAAACTTGCCCTGCTCCCGGCTGCGGGTGCATTCGATGGAGTTTAAGGCGATGGGACATGGATGTGGCGATTTCATATCAATTGCATTAAGATTTAACACTGTTCAATTAAGTTCCAAGGTTTTCACATCAAATCGCATTAAGTTTTAACACTGTTCAAGATCAGACCTCCATTCCCGTTAGCGATTCTGCATGCTCCAATATGATCCGGCCTTCAGCTCTCATTAATGATCAGAGATTAATTATGACGAGCGTCCTTCGATTGCATTGATAAAATGGCATTTCGCTATGGTTTTTCAAACGAGCCGGTTGCTGGGTTACACTGCCTGCTCACTGTGATGAGAAGGAGAAGTGGCCAGCTGAACTGTTTCTTAAACCTTGCTGCATATCTGCATTTCTCTCGGTCTGGTCCTTGTCTGTCTTCCTCTGTTTCTTGGAATTCTGCTTCTCCGTCTCCTCTTGTGCCCACTGCTGAGACTACACCCATGCCTCGCATGCATCATAGGATGCGTTGCCGCAGGGGGAGCACTAGAGTTCAACCCCTGCGTGCTCCCTCCAGCCCCTCAACTGAGTCGTCTTCCCAGTCCAGTGATTATCACACAGGTCGCTATCCATATACTAGAAGTGGGCGGGGTCGGGTTGTAGGATCTGGCCACCGTATGGGCTCCCCTGCTCCACATTTCCACAGCACTTCACTTTCTCCCATGACGCGCACTGCACATTTTTCCTTTAATTGCTCTCTGAACCGCCCACACATCACAGCGATAATTACTGTGGTTTTCCGGGAGGAGGCCCAGATGGAAGAACAATGCACCCGTCCGGCGGGAATGAGCTCAGAAAAAGCCAGCCATCATTCGGGCCTTCAGGAGGGGAGCGGTGGCATGACTGTAGAGGTAGCACCTGGCGATCCTGGACCTTCTGAAGGATGGTGCCGAATCGTCGAGGAGTCGGAGGAGTAGTTTGGTTAATTTGTTTTTCTTGCTTCGCGGCCCACTTAATTGGGCTGCTTTTAGATTATATTATTGTGCTGGACCTCTGTAATATTTCTGAATTCTGTAAACGTTCAAGACTGGTTTCCCCGTATGAGGGCAGTCTTCTTAATTTTTTGATTTTTTGATGACAAATTTGCCATGAGTTTGGGTAATGTTTTTGACTTCGGTGTAATTTTATTCCCACTGTTAATAGATTAACTTTACTTAGAAAAAAAAATGTTGCCCTGTTTCTATTTTAATCCTGTTTTTTGAAATACAGAGCCATGTTTATATGATTTTTTATAGTCGAAGCGCTGCGAGGTGGTTTATTATATTAATATTTCACGATCAAATTATTTTCATAACAATTGGAAAAAAAAATGTTGCCCTGTTTCTATTTTAAACCTGTTTTTTGAAATACAGAGCCATGTTTATATGGTCTACGTATTATACTCTTTCTCTGTATATCTACAGGAACCTTTTTGCTATGAACAGGGTGGATGCTGTAGCGAGCTACTAATGGAAACAAGTGAGCCTGAACCTTACATCTCGGATGCAACAGATGGTTACCAATACTCCTCACATGATTAGCGTTTTTCTCTGTTCAAGGATTTTGGGTACTTTAATTTGTATTTGGAACAATGGACGTCGGTACTCTATCTGTTGCTTTACTATTCTACATACTGCTATTTCACTTTCTTATAGATGCCTCGAGCATATTTGGATGCTTTCTCAGATTGTCGATAATCTCCATGTGGACCGTTATTGGGTTTTATATCATGTCCCTGTATGTGACATGGGGTATTTTTCTATCACTGTCTGGGGTGGGACTTCCACTTTTCTGGATGGATATTTGGGTTCCAATCTTCAGATGTGAAAATTTAATGACTTCATGGACTGTTTTACTTCATATAATATATTCAAAACAAAGTTTTTTCTCTTGTGAGAAAAAATGATTAATGTTTATCACTCTGCCTTCAAAACTAGCTATGTTGGTCTATGTTGTTGGTTTATTGATATGGTCTGATGGTCTTTTTATATTTTGGACATATCACACTCCTCACATGATTAGCGTTTTTCTCTGTTCAAGGATTTTGGGTACTTTAATTTGTATTTGGAACAATGGACGTCGGTACTCTATCTTTTGCTTTACTATTCTACATACTACTATTTCACTTTCTTATAGATGCCTCGGGCATATTTGGATGCTTTCTCAGATTGTCGATAATCTCCATGTGGATCGTTACTAGATTTTATATCATGTCCCTGTATGTGACATGGGGTATTTTTCTATCATTGTCTGGGGTGGGACTTCCACTTTTCTGGATGGATATTTGGGTTCCAATCTTCAGATGTGAAAATGTAATGACTTCATGGACTGGTTTACTTCATATAATATATTCAAAACAACATTTTTTCTCTTGTGAAAAAAAAATGATTAATGTTTATCACTCTGCCTTCAAAACTAGCGATGCTGGTCTATGTTGCTGGTTTATTGATATGGTCTGATGGTCTTTTTATATTTGGACATATCACACTCCTCACATGATTAGCGTTTTTCTCTGTTCAAGGATTTTGGGTACTTTAATTTGTATTTGGAACAATGGACGTCGGTACTCTATATGTTGCTTTACTATTCTACATACTGCTATTTCACTTTCTTATAGATGCCTCGGGCATATTTGGATGCTTTCTTAGATTGTCGATAATCTCCATGTGGATTGTTACTGGGTTTTATATCAAGTCCCTGTATGTGACATGGGGTATTTTTCTATCATGGGCCATGCCAAAAGTGCACTTCTCCAGAGTGGCACACAACTTGTGTTGCCGCAGTGTTTGGAGGACTTGTCGGATGTGGTGGAGGTGCTCTTCCCAAGTCTAGTTGAAGATCAGCATGTCATCCAAGTACACTACTACAAATGAAATGGTGAATGGCCGCAATATGTCGTCCATCAGCCTCATGAAGGTTGCAGGTGCATTCATCAACCCGAAAGGCATGACCAGCCATTCGAAAAGTCCCTCCTTGGCTTTGAAGGCACTTTTCCACACATCGGAGGGTTCGATTGGTACTTGGTGATACCCGGACTTCAATTCGATCTTGCTGAAATATTTCGCCCCTTTGAGTTGATCCATAAGGTCATCAATCTGTGGGATCGGGTACCTATTCCGGACAGTGATCTTGTTCAACACCCAATAGTCAATACAGAGTCTCAAAGTCCCATCCTTCTTCTACACCAACACAATCGAGCTCCCGCAAGGTGATGAACTCGATCGGATGTGACCTTTCTGCAATAGCTCCTGAATCTCCCTCTTGATTTCATCATTCCCTAGAACAGAGCACTGATAGATCAGTCCATTGAGAAGCGACACACCTAGGGTTAGATAGATGGGGTGCTTGACCTAACAGTGCAAAGGCACCCCTGTGGGTGAGGTGAAGATGTCCCCATACTCCTCCACGACCCTGTCCATTTGTTTTTTTCACGCGGAGGAGCCTTGTCTGGAGGTCGTGGCCACATTCTTCTTCTTGCCCTGGGAACGGATCATCAGGAAAACAAATTTCCCGGTTTTGGAAATGAGCTTACTGCATTGTTTTCCAGTAACCAAAGAGATAGTCACACGTGGTGGTACCTCTGGTATCCTGTACAACTTATTTCTCAAAGTAAAAATAGCAATGCGAGTTCAGGACTCATACACAGCATGTCGCTTCCACAAGTATGGTTGGCCTAATAATACATCACAAACATCAAGAGGAGAAATGTCACACAATGCCTCATCCGTGAAGGGATTGATGTTGTAGGGAAGGCGACATTGTTCGCTGACGCAGAGAGCCCGTCCTTGGTGACGCCACCCGATGGTGTACGGTTGTGGGTGTTTTGTGGTCAGCAAACCCAACCGCTTCACGACCTCTAATTAAATGAGGTTATTTTGGCTCCCACTGTCGACAATGAACTATAGCAGGGAACCCTTTACCCACATCTAGGAGTGGAAGAAATGCTCCTCCTCCTCTGAATCTTCTTGTTCCTCCTTCTTGATATTTGCATTGGAAATGGTGGCGTTGGTCTCCACATCAATAATTTGCTTCCCTTTGTCATTCCCCTTTTCAGGTTCTGATTCAGATTCGGAGCATGCATCTCATTCAGAAGCCCTCATCTCGGCCACCAATGACTGCTTGGCCCAACACTCACGTGTGATGTGAGTGGAGATCTTATCGAACTCACACCACTTTCTCATGTCCTTCTTCGGCTTCGCAGTGTTTTTCTTTACTTGCGGCTTTGGTAGGTTAACTTGGGCTATTTTTCCTTTTTTCTATGGTTTGGGGGCACCTTTCCCTTGCTTTTGATTCGCATATCCAAAGTCTCGATTCTTCTGTTTGAATTTCTGCTTAATCTCGACAGCATACCGTTATGTCGTACCAAGTGAGGAGATGTCGAGGAACTCCAGTTCCTTCTGAATGTATCTATGCAGACAACTGTGGTGCTTTAGCACCAAATTTTTTTCTGAATCTTTGATACCAAAATTTGTGCCTAGGGTATGGAACATATTCGTCAGCTCATGTACATCTTGATCCCTTTGCCGCCGCAGCGTATTCCATTGTATGTACTTGTCCTCATAGCTCCCCATGGGATAATATTGTTCCTTAATGGGGTCTCGAAAAAAATTCAAAGTGGGTATGGCCAAGAATAGAGAAGGTTCCCCCTCGTCCTTTTTCTCACAGTAGGTTTTCCACCAGTCCTTGACATGGGGGGTAGCTTTGAGGAGTGCAAAAATAGTCTTCTCCTGGTCGGAAAAGTCATGAACTGAGAAATATCCTTCTAATAGATTCAACCATCTATCTACGGTGTCTTCATCTCTTTGGCCCTCAAATATGGGAATTTCAAAGTTTACTTGTACATTAAAATGAGTTGTGCCTCCAGAGTGGCTGTTGGATGCAGATGCACCGCTAGTGGGCAGTCATTGAAGGATCTAGGCAAAGTTATCCATCATTGCATTCCTTTGTTTTTCGAGGGCCTCCTTGAGCAATATTTTTATAGGATCTCCTACTCCCTCATCTTTCTTTTCATCCCCCATGGGCGTTCTTCGGGGTTTGCGAGGCTAATCTTGCAAAGGTGCAACCAGATTGAGCCCTAACTCCTTATACACTGACATCATTGGCGATATGCAGACCGCTCTGATACCACTGATCCGGATTTATGCAGGAATGCAACAGAATACACATATAACCATAAATACAAAAATGGAGCGGAAATAATACTTCATTTCATTAATATCAAAGAACTGAAATATTTTTAAAGACAGAATGGAAATAAACTAGGTACGGCACTGGTAGCTTATCTCTGAGAAGAGATGTGGTGGCTACATGCCTCTGAACTGTTCTAGAATGAGACTTGAGTGCCTATTTATTATTGAGAAACAATAGAAAACCCTAAACATCTAAAAACCTAACCCTAGGAGATGAAGCGCCAAAACTATGGGCCCCGTTTGGGTAAATTGGTACATCAACTTCCCAGGGACGTAGCTTTGGGACACGATCTTCGTTTGACTCGCTCAATACCTCATTAGAAAGATCTATCCGAGGACTAAAACTTTTGAGTCAGCAACATCAGTCTATAGACCAATTTTTCTCCCAGTTTTCTGTTATATTCCTAATTAGCCATGAGCTAGTTGGAATATTAATTTTTGGTTTTGCTTCTTAATTTGCTGAATAAGAGGTTTTGGAGACCCACAAATCTCCTTAGTAGGAATAAAACCACTGCTAATGTGAAAGGAGATCACCTTATTTGCTTGATAAAGCACCCTTATGTGTGAAAATGGGTTGGAGCATGTAGACTGGGTCAACGTTGACCAAATCAACAACGTTGTCATGGAGGAGTGGCATTCATTGTGGGACAGCGTAGTTTTGGAGGGAGACTCCATGCATGGAAGTAGTGCCTTTAATGACTGGGGCCAAGGGTGAGGAAGCTCGCCAATAATATAAGGAAGAGGATGGAAGCCATTGTGATCATGTTGTTGATTATTATTTTGATATGGTCTATTAAGACTTGTTTTCTCCCTTCAGTTGTTTAGCTAATATTGCAGTGATGTTTAGCACAAGGTGTTCCCGAACAGGAATCCCACCTTCATCCTCAGGGGACTTCGAGTGCCTACTTAGGAGAAGTGATTTCACTTCATTCCATATTCAAGCATCAGGCCAAAGCTTCAGTCTTATGGTACATCACGGTTCCTGTTGAGGTTGTGTTGTGTTGCAGGGCAGAATTATTTGAGAGTTGATTTGGGTGATTTTTGATCTGTTTTTCAGTGGAGGAAGGTTTTCTTTCATTGGGAGGCTATTAAGGAAGGCCCTTGAGCATCATTGATACATTTGGCACTGGGCCACAGTGTTTTTATCCCCTACAACGCAATATCAGTCTAGATCTACGTTATTTTAGGGAGGAGTTGCAGGGGTAGTTGTAGTGGGTGATTTGGGGAGTGATTTATTCAGTGAAGGGGCCAACCTTTCATCCGGAGGATCCATTGGAGGAGAGTTACTTATTTTCATATCATCTTCAGCCATAACTCTTCAATTATTTTATTGCAGCATACTTTTATCCCTAGGGCTGCAACTCATATTGTATTATTGGGTGTATTTCCCGGAAACCCTCTTGGGTTGTCTTGGAAGGTTGTTATAGAGCCTAGATATTCATTTTATGTATCTCATGAGGCATATATCAAACATTATATATTTTTTGTATTCATATGTTGTAGAATTTCTCTTACGATTGCGTTGTAGTAGTGTCTCTGGCATTTTGATATAGTGGCAACACCTCTTTCTTCAGGGTTTTATCTATTGGAGGTTTGTTGGTTCATGTTATATGATTTGTGCCCCATCATTTTGTACTTATTTGCTGCTGTTATTATTAATAAATAAGCTCCATATTGGTCTCCATTATTGATGTGATATTATACACTGTTATTTCCATGTTTATGCACTATATTCCTGCTTTTCCCATTTGGGAATATTACAATGGTATCAGAGCATAATCTTGGCTTAGCCTGTGAAGACATTGCATCTATGTTATCAGAAGAAGAATAAGCTTCTCACAAAAATGAGAAGACTCACAGAAGAGACAAAGGAAAGTCTCCATTATTTGGATAAATGGAGGGAAAGAAGTTTTTAGAACTTCTCTCCAAACTATGCATCAGCTTAGCAGAGAAATCAAGGGAATGAGAAGGGAAAGACATGAAGATCCCTAAAAAATATTTTCACATGAAGAAAGCTCTATTTATTCATATTATGGGTGTGATAATTCAGCCACACAATCAGATATACAACGCTCTACCATGCCTATGTTCATAGCAAGAGAGATGGAGGAAGGAGATGTACCAAAGGAGGAGACTCTTGTTGGCTATCTTCAAGAGTATGAATCCCAATCTAAGAGGTTCGGAGATCATATAAAATTCCAATGTTTTTGAAAGATCAAGGAGAATACAAGACCTAGAAACCACAATAGAAGAAAGAGGTGCAAGCAGCATGATTTGGGTAGATTATTTCTATCTACTTTTGATGGGTCACCTAGATGCACAACTAGGGCTTGGGTGAAGGAGTTAGACACCTATTTGCAGCACCACAAAGTTTAAGAAGATGAAGCCATTAGAGTAGTAGCGTTGCATCTTGAAGGTAAGGCTTATGCCTAGGGTTTTTATGAAAATTCTTCCTTGAATCATGAAAATGTATCTACTTATGCAAAGTTCACTAGGAGGTTAGTGAAATTATTTTATGAAAAACATTTTGAAACATCCTTGGTTGAACTAGCCAAGCCTAAACAAACAAAACCTTTGCATGAGTTGGAAGGATCTACAAACCCAACTCCATTCTATAATGCTATTGAGAGGGTTAAAAACTTTCAGAATGCCTTGCTAGAGGCAAGATCCCCACTTCAAGAGGAGCTCTCTTCTCAAAGGAAAGACATGGAGATCTCTTTTTCAAAAGAGGATCAAAACAAAGAGCCTCATAATGATGATGAGGTAACCTCCATTAATGATGAAGAGAAGGCAAGAGGTAAAAACATTGTCACATCAGGAGCATATCTAGTACTTCATGGAGAGGGAGATGGAGCAATTGCTCCAATGAGAGGAGTTCTTGTATCCTTGCAAGAAGTTCTAAAGAATCTCATATGTGGAGATCAAGGCACAATCCATGAGTAGCAGGTGACATTATTGATGGATTGTGAAACCTTGTAGATGAAAGGAAAAGGTTGGGAGGATGTCCAACATCATATGATTAGGAGAACACACCTCTATCTCTTTCAGAAGGTTGATGCACAAAAGAGGCAGACTGATTTGCGCAGTGAGAGCAAGGACCAAGTAGTCCACTCATGTATGTAGTCTTCTCTTGACATTGATGTCTCGTTACATGGAGACATTCCACCTGGGAGACCACCAGATCAAGAGTTGGTGAGAAATGTCTCACATAATGTTGCAGCACTCATAGATCCGGAAGGAGTGGGGACATTGGGAGGTCATAGTACAATGCAGAGAGTCTTGGGTAGACTCAAGGAGGATGGAAACATTCTCCCACTATCATCATTACCCACTCTCACACCATATTTCACTGAGAGAGGATGCTACAGGGATGGAGGATGGAACCATCATGGTGCAAGGAGACTATTCCTTGACTTTGGAGGCTCAGAAGATGTTCTCACTCGGGGAGAAATCTTCCACACATGGTAGAAGATGGTGGCCACTCATGCATGCTTTGGCCAAACTCAAGAATTTTTGGATAGGTGATAGCTTCCCAAAGAAGAATAACCTCCAAAAGCTTCTACCTTTACTTGAGCATGAGCAGCTATAGGAGGAGCAGTAGAGGGAGGATAACAGCATCCCGGTATGTGACTTTGGCATGGGAGATGTCAAAGAGGAGGTCAACCATATGACAGATGTTTTACATGACAGATCATCAACGCTGTCACTATGGAGGATAGATCCATATTGGAAATCCCAACTGTTGGTGGATTATTCCAAGGATATTTTTACTTGCATGATACTTGATGACCGGCTACTAGAAGAGGGATATTCAGTCAGAGATGAGGTCATCTAATATCATGGTAGAATCTTCTTATCTAGAGCATCCAAGCTCAAGGAGAAGTTACTACAAGCAGCACATGAGGATTTTCTCTTCAGCCACACTTATTCCATGAGATTATACCATACTATCATGGAGGGGTTTACTTGGGAAGGCTTTGAAGAGGAGATATATCAGCATTTGAGGAGATGCATGGATCATGTGGAGATGGAGGAGATACATAACCCTTTGATGGAGTTATCATAGCCACCTATTTCCTCTTTGGGAATGAGAGGGGATCTATCTATGAGCCACTCCAATTGTATGAACAAAGAATATGGTAAGGATCATGTTTGTATGCATAATGATTTATTTTATGAATATTTGCATTCCTTTACCATACATGTGCAGGCCATTGTTCCAAGGGGGAGCATTCTTCCTTATAAAGTTCATGGCCAACTTGGGGCCATAAACAGTGTTGAGCATGGCCACTCCCTAGGAGGATATAGGGAGATGCTTTATCATTCAGGGTGTGCTGCAAAGGCACCCAACATTTCTCACCTTCTCATAGCATGTGAGAAGACTATGGAAACAAGTAAGTGGTGGGGAAATCACTTACCATATCATTATCTGAGGCATTCAAGAGATATACTGTGTTGGTTCAACATGTGGGACTATGATCCACCTCCATTATTGCATATGGTAGTTTATGTATCCATGGTTTTGATCCCCTACATTGATCTGTCCTTATTATTTTTATGGGAATGATTGGAGGGGGGATGGAAGGATTGGATATGCCATTTGGGAGATAGATTCTCCATGTTTCTTATGCTACATGTTTTAGGGAGAACATTGGGAAAACCATGATTGCTTCATTGGGTATTTTTATTCCTTGTGGGATGAGTCATTTGCATCTCATGAATACTTGGGAGGATAATTTCATGGAGGGATTGATTGGGAGACACTTGGTATATGAGGATATCTTATCACATGGAGGTGTCACCAGTGGAGGAGGAGAAGAGTTGTAGCACTCACCTTTACAGTTGCTTGAGGACAAGCAACATTTTGGAGGGGAGGACTGTAATATTCCCAATTAGCCATGAGCTAGTTGGAATATTAATTTTTGCTTTTTCTTCTTAATCTGTTGAATAAGAGGGTATGGAGACCCATAAATCTCCTTAGTAGGAATAAAATCACTACAAATGTGGAAGGATATCACCTTAATGGCTTGATAAAGCACCCTTATGTGTGAAAAGGGGTTGGAGCATGTAGACTGGGTCAACTTTGACCAAATCAACAACGTTGTCATGGAGGAGTGGCATTCATTATGGGACAGCGCAATTTTGAAGGGAGACTCCATGCATGGAAGTAGTGCCTTTAATGAGTGGGGCCAAGGGTGAGGAAGCTCACCAAGAATATAAGGAAGAGGATGGCAACCATTGTGATCATGTTGTTGATTATTATTTTGATATGGTCTGTTAAGACTTGTTTTTCTCTCTTCAGCTGTTTAGCTAAGATTGCAGTGATGTTTAGCACAGGGTGTTCCCAAGCAGGAATCCCACCTTCATCCTCGAGGGCCTTCAAGTGCCTACTTAGGAGAAGTGATTGCACTTCTTTCCATATTTAGGCATCAAGCCAAAGCTTCAGTCTTATGGTACAACGCAGTTCCTGTTGAGGTTGTGTTGTGTTGCAGGGCAGAAGTTGTGGAGAGTTGATTTGGGTGATTTATGATCTGTTTTTCAGTGGAGGAAGGTTTCCTTCCATTGGGAGGCTAGTAAGGAAGGCCCTTGAGCATCATTGATAGATTTGGCACCAGGCCAGAATTTTTTTATCCCCTACAGTGCAGTATCAGTATGGATCTACGTTATTTTAGGGAGGAGTTGTAGGGGTAGCTGTAGTGGGTAATTTGGGGAGTGATTTCTTCAGTGAAGGGGCCAACCTTTCATCCGGAGGATCCATAGGAGGAGAGCTACTTATTTTCATATCAGCTTCAGCCATAAATCTTCAGTTATTTTATTGCAACATACTTTCAGCCCTAGGGCTACAACTCATATTGTATTATTGGGTATATTTCCCGGAAACCCTCTTGGGTTGTCTTGGAAGGTTGTTAAAGAGCCTAGATCTTCATTTTCTGTATCTCATGAGGCATATATCAGCCATTATATATATTTTGTATTCATATGTTGTAGCAATGCTCGTATGACTGCGCTGTAGTAGTGTCTTCGACATTTTTATATAGTAGCGGGACCTCTTTCTTGAGGGTTTTATCTATTGGAGGCTTGTTGGTTCATGTTATATGATTTGTGCCCCATCATTTTGTACTTATTTACTATGGTTATGATTAATAAAGAAGCTCCATGTTGGTTTCCATTACTGATGTGATATTATACACTGTTATTTCCATTTTTATGCACTATATTCCTACTTTTCCCAGTTGGGAATATCACATTTTCCCAAAAAACGTTTTTTAGGGCCTCAAAATGACTCTGGAAGTTCACGACCCGAAAAACAACTAAAAATAGTAAATTGTGCTATAATTAAGGAAACTAAAATAATGAAAGAAGAAATGGTGGGGCCCCAAGTGGAATAGGCGGGTGCCCACCAATATCCACCTGGATCATTGTGTATCCCACGGTCATTGTGTAGTGCATATCGTTCAGAACTTTGAACGATTGCGGACTTGTGACACGGTGTTCGGGAAAAGGTCATTATTTAGTGACTTGGGCGACCCGAGGCCGCTATGACGGACCTACGGGCAGGGTTAACACATTTGGTGGGTCGACATTTGGTGAGCAGTGTTGAACGATTTAGACAGTTGGCAGATGATTTTGTGCAGGTCGACACGGTTCAAGGTCACAACGTGCAATTTGGAACACTCAAAAATAAAACGTCTTTTTATATTTACTCCATAATCCTATTTATATTTAGGAACACTCAAAAAGTGGTTTTATTTAGGTGAATCTTCAGCTGAATACCATGGGCCAAATACCATATTTATAAAAGAGGTATGGTAAATAAATAGAATATAAATAAACCATAGGTATGCTAAATAAATAAAACGTCTTTTTATACTTACTCCATAATCCTATTTATATTTAGGAACACTCAAAAAGTAGTTTTATTTAGGTGAATCCTCAGCTAAATACCATGGACCAAAATAAAGTACACTATATGCATTACCTATCTCGGGTAACAATAAAAATGTAAACGTAAATCTAAAAATAATGTTTAATATTTAACATTTAAAATTTAATCTAATTAATCTGATTTCGGCCCTAATGAAAAATCACTTCTCTCCCTACATATATAAATTTAACACAATGGGCCAAATACCATATTTTTCTATTTCTCTTCCATTTTATATTGGAGGGAAAAGAGAGAGAGGGAGAGAGAAGAGAGATGGGGGAAGAGAGAGGGAGGTAGGAGAGGAAGGGAAAGAGAGGAAGGAAGAGAGAGAGGAGGAGAGAGGGAGGGATATAGAGATGGATTTGGAGGGTGAGAGAGGGAGGGAAGAAGAAATACATAGAGAGAGCAAGAAGTGGAGAGAGAGAGGGAGTGACAAGGGAGAAATAGAGAGAGTATGTGTATGTTTGGGGGTGAGATAAAGAGAAAAATAAGGAGAGATGGAGGGAATGGGGGGAGAAGGAGAGAGGCAGGGATATAGTAACATAGTTGGAGGGTGAAGAGAGGGAGAGAGAGGGAGATGGAGAGAGAGATAGATGTGGAAGAGAAAAGGATACAGGGGAAGGAAGAGAGAGAGGATGTGAGAGAGTGGAGAGGGAGGGAAAGAGAGATGGAGTTGGAGGGGGCAGAGAGGGAAGATGATTTCTTGCACTTGATGCATTGATTTCAGTGTGGACGGTGATTTCTAATGTAAATTTTGATAGATCAAGAGTAATGTAAACTTTTGATATGGTGATTTCTAATCCTATTTGATTGCTTGCACTAGATGCATTGATCTCAGTGTAGATGTTGGTTTCTAATCTTATTTTCTTACTTGCACTAGATGCATTGATTTCAGTGTAAATACATATAATATCAAACTCTGGATCCAGAGTAATGTATTTACATAGGGAGCGAGAAGTGGAGAGAGAGAGGGAGTGACAAGGGAGAAATAGAGGAGTATGTGTATGTTTGGGAGTGAGATAAAGAGAAAAATAAGGAGAGATGGAGGGAATGGGGGGAGAATGAGAGAGGGAGGGATATAGTAACATAGTTGGAGGGTGAAGAGAGGGAGAGAGAGGGAGATATAGAGAGAGATAGATGTGGGAGAGAAAGGGATAGAGGGGAAGGAAGAGAGAGAGGATGTGAGGGAGTGAAGAGAGGGAGGGAAAGAGAGATGGAGTTGGAGGGGGGCGAGAGGGAAGATGATTTCTTACACTCGATGCATTGGTTTCAGTGTGGATGGTGATTTCTAATCCTATTTTTCTTGCACTATATGCATTGATTTTAGTGTCGATGTTGAGAGAGAGAGTGTGTGTGTGTGTGTGTTGGGGGAGGAAAGAGGATTGGAAGGAAAAGAGAGAGAGAGAGAGAGGGAGAGAGAGGGAGAGAGAGAGAGAGAGAGAGATAATTGGATTGCAAAGAGAGAGAGAGAGGAAAATATAGAGGAAGGTAGGAGAGGAAGGACAAGAGAGAGGACATGAGAGAGAGAGGAAGAGAGTTATGGGGGAAGAGAGAAAATTGGAGGGCAAAGAAAGAGAGAGAGAGGGGGGGGGAGAGAGGAAGGACGAGAGAGACGAAGATAGAAGGAGAGATGGAAGGATGGAGAGATGGAGTTGGAGGGGGAGAGAGGGAGGGAAGAAGGAATACATAGAGAGTGAGAAGTGGAAAGAGAGATGAAGTGACAAGGGAGATATGGAGAGAGTGTGTATATGTTTTGGGGTGAGATAAAGAGATAAAGAAGGAGATATGGAGAGAAGGAGAGAGGGAGGGATATAGTAACATAGTTGGAGGGTGAAGAGAGAGGGAGATATATATGTGGGAAATAAATGGAGAGAGAGGAAGGAAGAGGGAGGATGTGAGAGAGTGGAGAGATGGAGGGAAAGAGAGATGTAGTTCGAGGGGGGAGATAGGGAAGTAGATGGTGATTTATAATCCTATTTGATTGCTTGCACTAGATGCATTGATTTCAATGTAGATGTTGATTTCAGTGTATAGGATGAGAGATGGAGGGAAAGAGAGATGTAGTTGGAAGGGGGAGATAGGAAAGATGATTTCTTGCACTCGATGCATTGATTTCAGTGTGGATGGTGATTTATAATCTTATTTTTCTTGCACTATATGCATTGATTTTAGTGTAGATGTTGAGAGAGAGAGAGAGAGAGAGTAACATAGTTGGAGGGTGAAGAGAGAGGGAGATATATATGTGGGAAAGAAATGGAGAGAGAGGAAGGAAGAGGGAGGATGTGAGAGAGTGGAGAGATGGAGGGAAAGAGAGATGTAGTTCAAGGGGGGAGATAGGGAAGTAGATGGTGATTTATAATTCTATTTGATTGCTTGCACTAGATGCATTGATATCAGTGTAGATGTTGGTTTCTAATCCTATTTTATTACTTGCACTAGATCCATTTATTTCAATATAGATGTTGATTTCTAATCTTATTTGATTACCTACATTAGATGCATTGATCTCAGTGTAGATGTTGTTTTGTAATCTTATTTGATTGTTTGCATTAGGTGCATTGATTTCAGTGTAAGCACACAAAATTATTAACAATGTACATTAATATTTTTGTTATAGTAAATCAACCTATTAATATTGAAGAGCAAGAGAGACAATGTATGATGTTTAGTACAATAGTTCAAGCTAAATATTTAAATGGTTTATTATTTCAATTGTCCTTTTCATATAATCGATATGAAAAGATGACAAAACTAACAAGGGTGACAATAAGAATAGAAAAAGAAAATAATTTGAGATTAATCACAATGAAGACTATTTGTAATTGACTGCATTCTTATTATTTTCATTTTCTATCATTCAACACTATTACATTGTCACTTTGCATTCAAAAAAATTATTTCGTCGTTAAATTTATTAACAATATTTATCATCTCAAAAAACTGAGGTAACTAAGAAAATTTTAAAATTAAAATGACCAGATAAATATAAGACATATTTAGCATATATAAAATTATTATATTTATATTATCTGTATTTACATATTATTGATAAAATTAATCATATTTTCGATAGATTTTCCTTGGCCACACACGTCTGAAACCAGCCTAGATCCATCTTAACTCTGGATCTATCAAGTGCCGAGAGGGATCAAATCTCTCGAGGTGCAAACCTTTCCTCAAGTTTTGCACTCAAAAAAATAGGTTTGCACCTCTAGAGATTTGATCCCTCTCGGCGCTTGATAGATCCAGAGTTAAGATGGATCTAGGCTGGTAGTAGTCGTATTCCATATAATTTAGTATTGTTGAAAAGAAAAATTATAGTGGTGTCACACCCACTATAAGTGGTTGAAAGAGTACTACAAGTATACGGTCATGACAGGTGGTATCAGAGCTCAATTCAGGGCGAGTTAAGATTTATTAAAGATTAAAGTTGAAATCTACAGTAGGGAGGGTTGCAGTTGGGACTGAAGCTTGGGAAATTTCAACATGACAGGTTTACAGGGTTGAAGTTGAACGAGATAGTGTATGGTCTTAACACATTCAAAGGAAAAATTGATGGCGGAAAATGTGGAAGATCCTTCAGTGACAGGTGAGTCTAACACCAATCCCGAAACAATTTTCATGGATAAGTTGTTGGATCATATGGATGAGATGGATTCAAATATGCATGCATTGGAAGCCGAGAATGAAGAACTTAGAGATAAGTATGTGAATTTGGAAACAACCCATGAAGGACTCAAGGTACGATATGAGAACACTGAGTGGCAGTATGGGAAAACAACGAATGATGTGAAGGACTTTGAATCAGCGAAGGATCATGGTATGGAAGAGATTGCTAAGTTGTAGAAAAGTATGAATGAGGCTTTGAACAAGATTGCAATATTGAAGAAGGTTATTGGGCAGGGACTTGTTGGAGGAGTTGCTCATGTGAAAGTTAAGGAACCTCATTCTTATGATGGGATAAGGAGTGCAAATATAGTTGGTAACTTCTTATGGGATATGGAGCAATATTTGGAATGTTTGGAAATTCCTAATGAAGAGGCCAAAGTAAAAATAATTTCTCAATTCCTGACAAAATATGCCAAGATGTGGTGGAGAAGGAAGGCTGACCAGATTTCTCATAGCAAGCGAGTGCACACCCATAGAGAGAATGTGGAGACCGACGGGTGAGTGCACCCCATAGTGGGTGAGTGGAGACCAGCGAGCAACCATCGTGCGAAGTCATGGTGGAACGGTACGGGCCGACCTGAGTGACCAAACAGTGGGTAGCACACACATATGCAATATGTGATTTATGACATAACGGTTGGGCTGACCTATCTAGCGTGCAGGCCGACATATTGCACAGTTGGGCTGACCATGGTGAAAGGCGGACAATTGTGGTGGTTGGGTGGAGTTGGGACCAATCCAACCCATATATATATGGCGAGAGTGTTGGACGTTCAAACCATCAATAAATCGAACCATTCAAGCATTAACACAACCATTCGGGCTAAAGCTTGATGTAGACAGTGAATTGACATAGCCGAAGAGCTGGGCATTAGGTGGATCGTAATGTGAAGGCTAAAGTTAGCCGCAACTGTAATTCGGGGTTTCTTGGACAAATGAACTAGTGGGCAAAGATTTGGGAGAGTCGAGTCTAGTTGCACGACGCACATCGCGTGCAAACCTACGTGCAGGAACTCGTGTAGGTCAAGGTCACTATGTAGAAAATATCATTCAAAGCACTGCACGACTACAGACCTGTGGCATGGTGTTCAGGCAGAGGTCGTTATTTAGTGACCTGGGCAACCTGAGGCCACTACGAGAGACCTGCGGGCAGGGTTAACACATTTGGTGGTTTGACGTTCAGTGAGCAGTGTTGAACGAGTTAGACAGTTGGCAGACGAGTTCGTGCAGGTCGACACAGTTCAAGCTCACAGTGTGCAATTTAGGTTACGACCTGAACGGTAGTTTGGGCAGCGTAGGTCACCAAGTGACCCGGAGGCAGTGTTGTTTGGCACAACAAGTTGGAAAGAAGTGCAAGCCGAGTTATCCGCCGCACCATCTGTAAATTGTATTTGTATAATACTAGAAAAAAAATTATTATATTGATTGAGCGGACTTTACGGGAGTTGCCCCTGCCAAGTATGTATGGGAATACTTTTGTAATGATGAATGTTTAATTGAAAGATTTATGTTATTTCGCTACATTAATGAAGAACACTTGAAAGATAAAATTGGCTAAGTTTTATAGTTGGTTTATTCCATATACTTTGGTAATGTTGAAAAGAAAAAGTATAATGGTGTTGTACCCGCTATAAATAGTTGAAAGAGTACCACAAGTATAGGGTCATGACAGTTGGTCTGCCAAGGCGACGGGTCTTATGAAATTTTCTTTAGGAATAAGCTTTGTTGACCACATTATGCATCCTTCCTACAGACCATGGTTGAGGTTCGTTAATGGTTAAGAGTGGAGTCACGGGCTTGCAGGGTCTCGCCTATGACCTGGGCCACGAAGGGTCGTGTAGGGCTAGTTGGTGGGAGTTAGAATCATAACGTTGAGGAGGTTAAGGTGTGAACAACTGTCAAGGAGTTGGGTCATGAGCCACATAAGTTATCTCACCAACGTCGGCAATTGGAACCTCAACGAATGAGCGAAACCAAGATTGGTTGAGGGGAGGGTTGTTAATGCACCCACAAGTTTGAACCCGAAAATGGTTATAGTCATCGGATCAAGCATATATATACTATCAGATTCTTCAGGTCCTCATCTTTCCACTAACGTCCATGCAAGTGTGGACCCGAGAAGCATTACCTTCGTTCAATCTCTTGACCTTCGTCGTCGATCAAATTGCATGTTCGAAGGTGGGGTCATGTTTAATACGTATTAATTATTCTCGTCGCTTGGTTTATGGTGTATATTATAATGATGATGATGATGATGGTTACCATCCGTTGAGACCAATGCAGTCTATCAGACCTTAATAAAGGAGAAAGAATCTAAGTTTGATTCTTCAAAATATTGTTTCTATGGTCAAAGAGAAGGGAAATAAGTGTTCCAAGATCGCTATAGGTGGGTTGGATTAATAGGTCAAGAAGACTCGAAGTGTGGAAGATGGTATGGAATGGAGAGCCAATGTGAGTAAGAGTAGGGCAGTCTAAAAGGAAGTGTTTTTCATCTTCCACCTGCTTAGAGTCGCAACTCTAACATATTTTATCGTTCCAAGGGGTCTTGGGAATAGACCATTGCTCGGTCTCACTCTGAAGCTCATGGTAATTAGTTCTTATCTTAGCAATGTTCATTTTTTTCTTATTCTTGGACAACATAGAGAAATAATTATGACTGTTGAGGGTGGGGTTGATCACTTCCTTATAGTATCTTAGCTTCCTTTTACCCTCCAGCTCTTGATCCTCCCACAACTTGTCTTTAAACTTGGAGGTAATAGTATTTTTGATATTATCTTTTCTTTCCATACTGAACTCCTCCTTAATTCCCCAATCATTGAGCCAGGATTGGGCATCCTTATGCCACCCGCGACTGAGGCAAAGGTGAGGGTTTTGACTACAATTTGAATCAATTTTAGGGAGCCTTTTTTATTCCATGTTTTCAAGCTTCTTCTTATACATCAGATATCTAAACATAGCAGTACTTTCAATGGGGGGAAAACCAGATTCAATGAAGAGGATAGGATAGAGAGTATTTCCCTTGATCTTAAGGTTGTAGTTTATGAATTCCTTTTGAATCATCTCAATCTTCCTCCATGACCCTTTGGATATACTGAAACCCCGAACTTCACATCCGTATAAGACAACAAGGGTGACATGAGTCTCAAAGAGGAACCTCATTTTACTCCAAATGTAAAGATAGACCGACTTACAATTATTTTCAAGCTCATAATAAACTTTCCATCCCCCAATAATACTTTTCTCAATGTTATAATTCCAATTGAGATGATGAGGGAAGTAAATACCCAAATACTTATAAGAAGAAACTTGCTCTAAGAATTGGTTATTATACACGAAACTACCACGGGAGACCTTTTCGGATTTAATGATCGTGACTTTAGTCTTGATGGTATTAACTATCATACCCATCTTGCAGCAGTAGTCACCAAGAATCTGGAACTGCTTGTCAAGGTCATCGTGGATTTTTGCGAAAAGAACAATATCATCGGCATAGATGAGAAGAGTAATGAGAACACCAGCAAGCTCGATGCCCTTGCAGCCTGCAGATTCCAGACACTCCTCTAGCTTATCGATGTATATGCCAAAAATGGTAGGGGATAGGGGACACCCTTTCTTAACTCCAATATTGCATTTAATGTCTTTAGACCATCCCTCCATAATTTTAAATGCATAATTTATATCATTAATGTGGATAAAGCCACGAGGAAATTCCACATGATTTATATTTTATATTATTTTTAATCCCCTTTTACATATATTTTAAAGTGGTATAATGAAGTTATGAGGTATAGTCGATGACTAAGCAGGTTTGCATTCTATTGATATGCATATAAATGTTGCATAATGGGATTACATTTAGTAAATTTAATTTAAATTTAAATTTTATTGTATTGTTGAATATAATTTTATATAAATAAAATAATTAAATAAGATATTTAGTTTGTGTTATATTTAATTAATTACTATGTTTAATAAATTAGTTTAATATATATGTATGTTTATAAAAAGTTTATATATATATATTAAAAATAAAACTTTGGTTTAAAAAATAATAATAATAATAATATTTAATATACAACAATCTATTATGTTAAATATATAAATATATATGTATGAACAATTGGGGTTTGTGGATAAAAATGAGATAGCATGTTTGCCTCGTGGAAGGAATGCCAATAAAAATTGGTCTACCTTCCATGAGGAGTTCGGGAAAATGTAAGCAGAGCAAGGATTTATTAACCGAATCAGAATCAGTTCTTATGCCATGGGCATAGAGAATATATATATATATATATATATATATATATATATATATATATATATATATATATATATATATATATATATATATATATATATATATATATATATGAACTTTAGAGGGCCATGATTTTCAACCCGTAAATTAGATTTTGGCATATGAACAGTCAAAAGAAATGGTTTTTCGAGCGTATTGTAAATATATGCCTTGAATTTCAACTCGAGGCAAGGAATTCTGGAAGAAATATGCAGGGTTCCTAAAGGAACCAAAAATGGCCTAGTGGATTATGATATTTTGCAAGGCATAACCTACCGCCCAAAGGTTGAAATGACGCAAACAAGCAGGAAATAGAAACCTATTGATGAGGAACATTATGGAAAACATCGAATTCAATATCATGTGAGATTTATGAGGAAAAATATCACAGGAAGATTTAGGTACTGGAAGATGGGTAGTTTGCCTAAGAATTTCTAAGGGTATATATTTCAATCCGAGAATTAGAAATTGGCAAGTAAATAGTCAATGGAAATCCATTGACTAGTGGAAGATAATGGTGAACCCAGAATGGAATATGAGCAAGAATTATTCGAAGAAAAAATTCCAAGAAAAGTGATGATGACTTAGATAGTGACAAGGGAATTGGAAAAGGAAAAGCTTAGATATATGGCTACCAATATAACCATGCAATGGATATAGTAACAATTGTGAGTGAGGCAACAATATAGAGTGTAGGCATTTTGAGGACAACAACTATATGGAGCACAAGATTATAGGCCTGTGCTTTTGAGTTCGATAAAGGTCTTGGAAAGATGGATCACCCGATAAACTGTTATTCAAATAAGGAAGTACCTAAGCCTAGAAGGGCAAGTGAAATTGGACAACATGATTAATATGTTGGAATACAAGAGGATTGTTTAAGGGCTTGAAGGGTACCTGGAGGCCCTGGGAAAAACAATAGCTTGGAGGTTTTTGTGGTTTGGTACCTTGGCTGATGAAGAATACTAAATATGTATTTGGTAATGGGTGATTAGCCGCCCATAAATATAATGCTATATAAACTCTCACAAGATAAGTATCGATTTGACTACATGATTTATTTTTGTATATTGAGATATATGATTGTGAATTGAATTTGTAAGAGTAGAATATTTGTTAATCAATTTTTATTTTTATGGACGGAGAATCCTTATTAACCATCATAAAACTCAGGATTGGTTCCAATAAGATATATTAGTTAAAATGTTCTCTGGTGTCCATAGTGACTCTAATATAGTTGTGTATTGACACATGATAAGTATGGAAGAAGTAGCAGTGTAGCTGAAAAATATTTTTATACATAGGATTGTGATAGAACATGACAACGATGGCATACAAAAATGGTAGATAACAAGGCTTCCATGAATTGAACATAGGAGCCTTATGTGGTGAATATAGGCATATTCTATTGTAGGAATACTTACGGTATGGTTGACTCTTAGCTGGTAATAACACATATATTCCAAGTACAACATGTTTCCTATAAGAAATGGTAGGTTGGTAACAGGTTACCACTTTTGGTGGGTCACAGATAAGTGATAGGGATTACACAAGATTAACATATCTTTAGACAGATCAATACTAATGTATAACATGCCATACCATGTGCTGATCGCTTTTGTAACATGGTTAAATACATGCCACCACAGCTTTGTCAAAAGTGAGAGACAAATTAATACCAGGTTATCACATATGTTTGCAGGAGAATAACGAGATCATAATAGGTTATAATGTGGTTTGTAACAAGTTATACTAGGTGGTGTGAAGTGGCTAAAATTTTATTACATTGATAATAGGATGTGATCACATGCACCATCAGGATGTCAAAATATCTCACGATATGTGAGAGAGTTACAACTAGGAATGGTAGGATGTTACTGATAAATTAGCCACATGTGGGTGGTGGGATTCTAAACAAGGCTACAACAGTTAAGTTGAATGCAGGTGAGTAGCTAATTGTTTCAGGTGACCACATATAGGTTAGATATAAAGGAATAACAAGTGAATAGGTTACAAAAGGTGAATTGGTCACATGTAAGTGACAAGTGTATTCCAAGATATATAGGTTGTAGCAGATCTACGATAGGTTTCCTAAAAATTATTGCATACAAGTTGTAAGTAATCTAAAATAGGATTTGTAAAAAGTATTATAACTGGTAATTTAGGATTATGACAAGTGTTATCGTGAGATGGTAACATATATGTCACAGGTCCTATCAGGCCTTTGAAAAATCATGACAAGTTTTCTACACAGGTTGTGGCGGGATTTCTAGCATGTCTTAAAAGACCACAACACCATGCTAGGTATATGGAAAATCTAATGATAGGTGTGGCAAGGTTTTTTCACGGGTCAAACAAGATTGGTACAATTTTTACAATCAGGCGACAAGAAAATCTCTACACTAGTTATGTCAGTTTAGCAAGTTAACTATTAATTGCATGCATGAATTGAGTACAACAAAAGCTATAAGTAAGATTTCAGGGTGATTATGTGCAGAAGTACAAACTTAAATTGTATACAGGGATGGTACACAGTGTTGGCATGTAGGAGCATCACTTCCTGGTTGAGGCACAACAATGCCATATTGGCATGAATTTTAACACCATTATCATGTTACACGAAAATTGCAAATTTATGTTGTGTATTTAGTTAAATGTTTGCTACAGGCATATGGCCTGATGTTATTATTTATGAAATTGAGAACATGTGGATATACATCAAGGCTAATTACTGTTGATATTGATGTTATTTGAATTTTTTTCCTCTAGGCATAATTTTGGTGGTGCTAGAAGTGCACGCTTGTTAGCATGGGTCATGGACCTCCATCTCCTGCGAGTGTGTGGTTGGAACCAGATGCATGGAGAATGCTAAAGGATTAAACCATGTGTGAGGACATGGACTTGCAACTATGGAGTGGGAGCTCAAGTCATTTTGCACTAGCAAAATTAGATTGCGTATATATTTCATGCACTAAGGACAATGCATAAAATAAGGCGCGGGGGGGGGGGGGGAGAATTTAATAACCCCATCGTTCATAATGCAATTAAATATTATTTTTTAGGTTGGTGAGCCAGAATGATATTATCAAGCTAGCGTGCCCATGTAATGAAGTTAAATATAGTGTGGGGCCAGCGTGCTCAGATCTTTACAAGCTTGTAAAGGTTGTGAGGACTTAGATCCCAAATTATAATTAATATAAAAAATATTATAATAATAATGAAATAATGTTGGAAGGAAAGCCCTCTCCGCGAAAATTATCGGGGGCACAAATCCAGATGAAAAGGCAACAGTTGTTTTCTTTCGATGAAAAGTGTGCCATGGGACCCATGTGGCTCCAGTAAGTGCCACTTCGCTAGCTAGGGCCATGCAGTTACAAAAGGTGATGTTTGGCTGCAAATTCATTTCATTCAAATAAGAATAGCTAGAGGGGGGGATTTAGTCAGTGAGTCCTGGAGTTTGATTATGCACTGGACGAGGCACAATTATTAAGTTAACTATGTGCATCATGTTTATAATGTGATCCCCTATGCTGGCTCCGGGAGCCCAAGGATTTGTTGACCATGTATATGGCTTGGCAGCCAAGGAGTTCAGGTGAGAAATAAATGTCATTTTATGGCCTAGAGGGTGCTTGTAGCCCTGGAGAAACACGATTGTTGGGTTGTCACCTTGGAAATTAGCATGGAGAGTGCCTGGATCCCTGGAGCAATGTGTCTGTTGTGTTGGCACCTTGGCCATGAATATGTTGTATTTTACAATTATTATTGCTTATGGAGTTTCCACCTCAACTTGGGGGTGACTTATGGTTGAATTTATGAGCCACACGGCCTGCGGATGGGAGGAACATGGAGAGCACGCAACCAGTTGGTCTCTTATATACATATAAGTATCTTTGTTTTATATGTATATATCTATATATTATGATGGTATTGCTAAGTTGAATTACGAGGAAACCGGAATTCTATGGTTTCGTGGTTAAATTCTTGTTACAAATTGGCATTCCATTGTGCATATGTATATTATTATGCATCCCATGTGTAACTGATATTTTTATGATAAAACCCTATCCAGTATTTGGTGCTTAGAGTGTAAATTTCTGTTGTGGTTAATGTGAACCTCTCATGCTCAATGTTGTTGGATTAGATTAATTATATATGTGGTGGATATGTCTTATTTACTCCACTATGGACACTTATTTATAGTTAATGTGATGTTAAATGAACGTATATGGCATACACTCATGTATTTTTAATAAATGAAATTTCCCAACAATGAGAGAATTATGGTAGATTTAAGCATAATCGTGTTTGCAGTTAACATTAAAGGATTTAAGTAGAGTTGGTTGGGTAGTGTTCCTCGGTTGGGGGGGGGGGGGGGGACAATACATTTGTACGGATGAAGATAGAAATGTTCCAGAGGTTATGACAAAGTATCTGTCAATTTAGTTCTTGTCATCTCCTAGTTTCCAAGTAAGATTTTCCTATATCATTGGGATTGTTGCTAGCATTGATTTCCATATTTAGGAGTTTTCTTTAGAATTATTTACCTGGTTTACACATTTCACACTATCCCCTGTGACTCTAATGAATTAATTTCTTCCACCCACTATAATCATCAGAGATTTGTATCCATAAAAATTCCCCCCATTACCAATTTCATGAGGGTAGCATCTTTCACACCTAGGCCATCTGCTTCATAGGAGTTTTGATTGTTGTCTAATTGAAAAGAGGAAATATTTTGGAGTTTTATTTACCTTCTTGCCATAAAAAATTTCTCAAATTTTGGGTTATTATGTTTCTTACTCCTTTAGGGCAAGGGAAGCCGAAAATTGAAAGATTGGAAAAGAATACATAACAACTTTTAGAAGGACTAATATCCCCATTAGGTTTAGCCATTGATCTCCCCAATTGAACAAATTTGTCTTGATTTTATCTATGACAATTTACCAACTGTGTGAAATAGGATTTAAACTAGTTTATATTCCTAACTATTTGAAGGATTTCCACTCCTCTAGGATAGGAATTTTTAGTTTTCTTTGTATTTCTACTTTTCTGGATGGGAATGCATTATGGGTGAGAAGAAGGTTTTTTTTCTTGTATATTAAGCCCCCAAACACCTATACAAATTTCCCAAGAATGGTATTAAACCTATCCACTATTATCGGTGATGTTCCTCCCAACAAAAGGGTGGCATCAATAAACTAAGTATGATTTTCTTCCTTAACACCTTTGACTATTTTGGTTCTTGGAAGGAAGCCATTTCTTCTTTCATTTTTGAGTTTCCTGCTTAAAGAATCGGCTAGAAAAATGTAGAGAAATAGAGATAATGGGCATCCTTGTTGGAGACCTTAAGAGGCTTTAACAAAACTTATTGAATGACCATTTACTAGTGAAAATATAAAAGGGGAGTTGATATAGGTTAAAATCCATGCTACAAACTCAATTTTGAAGCCAAACTTGTGGAGAACATCAAAGAGAAAACTATATCTAAATCTGTCAAATGCATTGGCCATGTTCGGTTTGATTGCCATTCATTTTTCCCCTCTCAACTTACTTAAGTGAATTGCCTCCTGAACCAAAATGTTTTTTTCTATGATTTGTCTTTTATGAATGAATCCTCCTTGGTTCTCTAAGATTAGCTTGGGGACAAGGGGTTTTATTCTGTTAGTAGTAATTTTTGAAAATATATTGTAGGAAACATTGCATAAAGATATGGGTTGAAACCCATCAAAGGCGAAGGGGCTAACATCCTTTGGAATCAAGGCTACGAATGTTGAATTTATTCAACCTCTAATTTTTTAGTATTATTTAACACATGTTATCAATATGATCAAATAATTCTTGATGATTTTCCAACAAATTTTTTAAAAGTGGGCCAAGAATCCATCTGTTCCAAGGGATTTGTCCATATCAAAAGAATTTAAAGCCTTCCAAACTTTGGTATCAAAAATTGGTTTATTTAATTTCCCATTTTCTTCTTGGGTTATTGATATGTAAGTTGCCATGGATATTCCATTGGATAATCCATCACAACATATCTAATAAATTATAATTCAATTTGTAAATATATATTGTTAGGGTTCCTATAGGGTAAGTTCCTTAGATCAAACACCAAGGTTCACCACTCACATACAGATCACAAATCAGTACACTAGTATTTGACGTTGTTAAAACCCTCGAAGTGGGAAACAGTCCACAGCTTGAGCCAACGCGGCCACTTCAAGAAATTTATTAATATAAAGAAAGAAAATTTACATAAGCTTCTCTCATAAACGGTTACCGGAAAAATGACCCTCCATGCTCTTCAAATAGATTTCATGGACCAATCGTATGTTAAGTCATGGATCAAGTGTTGGTAATACCAAGGATAGAGTGAACCATTGGATCACTACATATCGTGACCGTCAAATTATAAGTTACAAATGTACATAGTAAAGAAACACACTTTGCCTAACTCTACACTATACCAAGTTATACTTAACTATTTACTATGTGTCAGAATATCCTAACATCCCCCCTTAAGAACAACTTGGGATAGGATTGAAGGATTTACAAAGGTGACACAAAAGGAGACTATTTCCCATGTGTCGGAATATCCGAACATCTCCCCTTAAGAACAACTTGGGATAGGATTGAAGGATTTACAAAGGTGACACAATAGGAGAAGGAAGGAGGCATTAGAGCCTATCTCCCCTTAGTGATAACTTTCCTGAACTCCAAGCATAGATCGAAGTTTGGTAAACTTCGCTTCTTTGAGAGCCTTTGTAAAGTTATCGGAAACTTGATCATTGGTTGAACAATGTTGAACTTGAAGAACACGATCATGAATGAGCTTTCTGATGAAGTGTATGTGAACCTCAATGTGTTTCATACGTTGATGTTGAAGTGGATCTTTGCATAGTTGAATCGCACTCTGATTATCACACGAAAGTGTAGTTGGATGTTGTTGATGAAGACCAAATTCTATCAGGATATGACGAAGCCACAGGGCTTCCTTGTTGGCTTCAACTGCACCATGATACTCTACTTATGCCGAAGAAATAGATATGGCAATTTTTTTTCTTACAAGACCAAGTAATAGGTCTTGAACTAAGAGTGAATACATAACCTGCAGTAGACATTCAATCATCAGGGTCACTAGCCCAATCAGAATCAGTGAAACCAATCAACAATGGAAATGCTCTTGCACTGGAATGAATCTTGAACTGAACTGTACCTCGAATATATCAAAGTATTATTTTAGCTACTTTCCAGTGACTTTCATGAGGTTGGTGCATAAAGTGAACAACAAGATCAACGGCAAAGGAAAGGTTAGGACAGGTATGGGTTAGATACAAAAGTTTACCAACAAGTTGACAGTATAAGGTAGCATCAACTTCAGGGGTAGTACAAGTGACTAAAAGCTTGACTCCAGACTGAAAGGGAGAAGGGGATGGCTTACAGTCTTCCATGTGAAAATGGCGTAGAATATCACAAGCATACTTGGATTGAGAAAGGGTAATGCCTTATTTGGAAATCAAGACTTGAAGACCAAGGAAATGATGCAAGTGTCCTATGTCTGTAAATTCAAACTTCTTTTTGAGGCTAGAATTCACATGGTTTATATGGTTTGGATCACTACCAGTAAGGATGAGATCATCAACATAAAGAACAAGGATGATGAAGGACTTACCCACTTTCTTGGTGTAGACAGTGTTGTAAGAATGACACCTAGAAAAGCCATTATCTAAGAGAAAGCTATCCAAGATCTTGTTTGAGACCATAGAATTACTTCCTAAGGCAACAAACAAGGCTAGATTCATTTTGGATAAAGTCAGGGGGTTTTTCCATGTAGATTTCTTCATGCAAATCTCCATGTAAGAAGGCGGATTTAACATCCATCTAATGGACTTCCCATTTAAAGGAGGAAGCAAGGGAAAGAAAAAGGCGGATACAATTCATTTTGGAAATAGGGGAGAAGGTTTCAATATAGTCAATTCCTTCAACTTGTGAAAATCCTTTAGCAACAAGATGAGATTTATGTTTATCCATTGTTCCATCTGGTCCAAACTTTGTTTTGTAAACCCATTTGCACCTGACAAGTTTTTCTTCCCTTTGGAAGAGGAACAAGATCACAAGTATCATTTGCCAATAAGGAACGATATTCTTCATTAATAGCTTCATTAGGGGAGTCAATGTCTTGGATATGAAATCTAGGACCTTGATCAATGGACATTCTTATCAACCCTCGTGCTTGATCTTGTTTATTTTCCCATTTAGCGGCTTTATCTCCATCGGTAGCTTTAGTTTCTTGTCTTGTGGCTATTCTATAAATCCTTTTACTTCTAAGTAAGTCTACCATGTAGGATAGCCACTGGAAATAATTGGTTTTGTCAAGAATAACCAGGCATGCACTTTCCTTCTTTTCTTTTTTTTAAACTGAAGCTGAAAGGGTTGAAACCAACTGCTCGAATGGAAAGATCACGACTTCCGGATGAAGAGGTTATGCCTTTTTGAAAAAAAATTGTAGTAGATTCCAAATAGTTACGTGAGAGGTTGAAAGATGATGATGAAGATGTACTTTAACCCCCCCCCCCCTCCAAACTTAATACAATAAGATCACTTTTTTTTTAAAACTACTTTATGTCACCCACTTTTATAAATAAGTGAAAGTAACTTTACAATGTTACTTTTACATGTGTTTTTTAAATAAAAAACCTTTTTTTTTTAATCGAAAACTTGCCAAAATGCTTTTTAAGAAAAAGTAACTTAACAAAAAACATTTTAGAAAAAGAACTTTGAGAAAGAGACTTGAGCCCAAGACCTCTATTATCATAAAGTACCTTAGCTAGTAAAATGATTTTTTTGAATTTTTATGTCTGTGTTTTTTCCTATAAAAAAACACAAAAATCCGTGCACATAAAAAACGAAATACAAGCCTTACAGCACAATGTTAGATTTCTGGTTAGTCTTACCAGCAACTATCCTTTTTTCTGCTATTTTTGATTTCCTGAGATTGCACAAAGACGCGGGGAAAGAGCATATGTAGTAGAAAAATCTCGTCTTCCTGTTTCTGATTTTCCAAGATCACACACAGTGCAGAGCAAAGAGCATACACAGAGAAGAGGGTATAGATCCGGAAATAAATAAATAAATAAATAACTATAAATCGAGATAAACATAGGGAACCAAAATAAACAGAAGGATTAATAAATATAACTACAAAAAAGATACGTTATACCTCCAGATCTAAAATGACATATCTTGGGCAATCAGAAACCTTTTCGCATGAACCGAAAGGGGTTACTCACTGTAACAGACACTCCAGACGCAACAGAGCAATTATCGTGACCCAAAAGTGGTAAAAAATAGTAGATATAGAAAATTTTAGTCTCATGAAGTCAAACCGACTTCGGATTTGGATCAACAACGGATGCGACCCTCAAAATGGCTCTGATACCATGTAGAACTTTACAAGGTAAGTTCATTAGATCAAACACCAAGGGTCACTGCTCACAAACAGATCACAAATCAGTACACCATTATTTGTCGTGGTTAAAACCCTCGAAGAGGGAAACAGTCCACGGCCTGAGCCAACATGGCCACTTCAGGAAATTTATTAATATAAAGAAATAAAATTTTCATAAGTTTCACTCATAAATGGTTACCGAACAAATGACCCTCCATTCGCTTTAAATAGAGATCATGGAACAATCGGGTGTTAAGCCACGGATCAAGTATCGGTAATACCGAGGAGAGAGTGAATCGTCAGATTACTAAATGTCATGACCATCAGATTATAAGTTACAAATGTACATAGTAAAGAAACACACTTTACCTAACTCTACGCTAGACCAAGTTATACTTAACTATTTCCTATGTGTCGAAATAATCTAACAATTTATTTCCCTTTGGATTTATGGATCTATATACTAATGTTTATTACATATGGATGCAAATTAAAATTAATGTAGAAAATAGAGAACAACGAAATAAAAATCATGAACCACACTTGACAAAACATATATCCTAGGAAACCATTTCGAGAGAAAACCCAGCGTAAAGGTGATGTTTCTCTACTCTCTTTATTTGAATAGAAAATGGTTGTGAGTACAAAGAAGTATGGCTCATGGCCCATGGGATACTACAGTGTACAAATCCTTTTCTTGTACTCTCTCCCTATCCCTCTTGGCTACCCTACTCATCTATGGAAAAAGTGCATTAGAAAAGAACAAAACCCCTTTCCTCCTAGTGGCTCGATTATAAGGCAACCTGATAGCCTACTAGTCGTTAGGTTTCACTCCTTCATCTCTCAACCAGAGCTTTAATATTGAGTATTCTTCAACATAATCACATGGCTAGCCACTTTTCCATGAGTTATAAGGGTTGATGTGGCATCCTCTTGAATTTTTGTGGTAAAAACAAGGTCAAGTTCTCAGTGGCATAACTTTTGCATAGAAACTTAGATTCAGGTAATTCTTACATTGTTGGAAAGGTTTTTGTGTGTAGAATAGGAAAAAAATTGTCACATTTAAGTGGTAAATTTTTATCGCCCAAAAAATCATGTTTGACGCCTCAAAATGCTCCTAGAATGTTTCAGACCCTAATTTTCCGAACTAGGTCTGGGTGGAAAAGTGGTCCTATGAGCTAATTCCTTCATGTTTTTCACTTTGAAAGTATCGAGATGGATGAAAAACAATATAATTATCCAATCCAGATCACTTACAAAATTGGGGATGTTCTCCAACATGTTATCCCTTGCCTCTTCATTCCATGGTGTTTTCTCTTGATACAAATTGATAAAGTGACCCATTGTCACCTCTTTTATTTGTCAGTAAGAGGTTAAAGTCCCCCTTAGTGGTAGAAATTTTGTTGACATTATTTCTCCATATTTTTTGCTCAGCTTGGTTTTGGAATTTTTTTGTATTTATGTCTCCTATTTTCAACCATATAGTTCTTGATCTTAGCCTCCACATTTCCTCTTCATTTATTAGTTTATATTTAAGTTTCTAAACTATAATTTTTTCCTCTAATAACATGCTTTTTGTGGCTAATTATTGATCCATATAATCTTGTATCTCTTTTAGTTGACATTGTAAAGAGTAGATGGATTCCCTGCCTTTTTCCTTCCTTTATTTAACCCAACTTTTGAATGCCTACTTTACCTTTTTAATCTTATTTTCCGATATGTATATTAATGAGTATGTTATACATTAGTTTTAAGTCTAAAGAACTAGTTCAAGAAATTCAAGGCTTTGTGTCCATATGGGATTGTATTAGAATAGGAGAGGGCCATAATTTCAAAAGAAGAGAAAGCAATGGATATTGATTTATTATTGGAACCTATCCAAGGATTGATCTAAGATATAAGGGTAATGTTTTCATCTAGAAAGGAACTATTGGTAAAACATTTGTCTAATATAGTCATTATGTATCCTAGTCCTATTCTCCTATTTGGCTATCTATATTTTCATTTCTCAATTTTTAGGTCAACCAAGTCAAGAGAGGAAATAAGGTCTTCTAGGTTTTCCCTAAAAGGATCGCTAACCAGAGAGACCCCCTTTTTCCCAATCGTGAATTGTAGTGTTAAAATTTTCTACAAAAATGTTTTTATGTCACAGATGCTACCCTTTAAATTGAAATAGCACTCTAGCAAGCAATTTTATATGGCATATATTTAGCATAAATACATTGACAAAAATTGGTTGTTTTACCTCACAATATATGAAGAATGCATATTGCAATCCAATGCTTTGAATCCAAATCTTGAAAAAGGAAAAAGTGAGTCGATGAACACGTTATGCATATTCCTTTTGAAGCTCCTCTGGAACTTTTTTTTTTTACTCTCTTATTCCATATTTTCTTGGATTTTTGGAGTGTGTTTTATCCTCCATCTTAGTCTTGTAAGGTAGAAGAATTTGGGGATTGTCATCTTTTAGTAAATTTTCCATTGTTTCAATTTGTCTTCACTCCCCAAGCCTATACAATTCAAGGATCACTCTCATCATCTAAGGGTTATTTTGGGTGCTCTCCACATGGGAGGAACTATACTACATTTTGAATTCCTAGTATTTCTACTGTAACAACCTTCTATTATATGTTGGGCTTCCAAAATTTTAATTTAATTATCAATAATTAATAGGTGGATGGTAGGGATTTAATCTTTGTGTAATATCCACCAAATATTTTTAGTAGTAATGAGGATAAAGGGTTGATATTTATGTCAAAGGTAGTTATGGCCTTTTTGCTTTTCTATTTAATTAAAAAAATATTATAAAATAAAATTGAAATATAATATATAAAAAATATTTTCACTTTGAAATGAGAACGGTTTTTTGGGCATGTTGTATTGATAAGCCATGGTATTGACCTGCAGTATTGTAACAAATCCTATTTACAAGTTAAGGATCTACATGGTAAAGTGGGGTGAATCTCCTTGCTTAAGAATCTTGTTACATGTTTTTTTACATGTATATGTCTTTAAATCTTATTTTTTAATGTGGTCAGACCCCGAAGATTGGTGACCACTACATCAACGAAATTTGTGTACCAGAAATATCCACCTAAAGGGATCACTTCCTATTGGCTCAAACACAAAGCCTGACCCTGAGAGTGTCGAGAGAATTGAACTCGTGACCTCTCAATATCAAAGGTGCTTTCACGACGAGGACTCGACCAATTGAGCTAACCCTCAAGGCCAGTATATATGTTTAAATCAAATATTAATTCTTTTTATAATTAATAATAATAATGTCCCAGTGGGGAGCTAAATTAATGATAGAAATAATGTGAAATATATGAAAACTAAGAGATCCAAGGTTCAAATCCCCTTGGTATTGGTCTGGTTTACAGAGAGGAGTATAGGCCATATACCCCTAGGGGTTTACTAGTAGTTACGTGTCAGATGAGTTGTGGGCTTCCTTTTGGATACAAAATAATAATAATAATAATAATAGCCCCAAGTTATAGCTCAGTCGATCGAGTTCATGTTGTTAAGTACCTTGCTAATTGGGAGGTCACTAGGTCAAATCTCCTTGATGCCCTTGGGGTTAGGACTGATGAGATAAGCCGACGAGTAAATCCCTTTGGGTGGATCTTCCCAGATTATTACTCGTGGATGTAGCGGCCACTTAGTGACCGTGAACCACAGTTGAAAATAATAATAATAATAATAATTTATAATACATTTATAATTTAGTTAATTTTTTTTATTTTTTTAATATTGGAAATGTGATATGTATCATGAGTTAAGTGTTTTGATGTCTATCATGGATTAATGCCTCTCAATATTTACCAACCATTTAATTTATATGCATGCACTAGTTTATTGTTATTTAAATTGTACTTTTGAATACATAAATGGATTCAACACCCGAAAAAAACAAAACGTGTTGAATACATAGCTCAAATATGCAATTCAAACAAAAATGGCCAAAAAAGTATAACAATTAAACTAGGTTAGAATTATATTATTAGATCCTCGCAAAAAATTTCAAAATGTAAAAAGCTTAGAGTATGTCGTTATTTTTTAATTTGGCCAAAATCTCTTTATCAAAATATTTTATTATTGTTTTTATACATTTAAAAACCATTTATGCCTTCATAAATTGTAATGGTAAAATTGTTACATGAACACGGGTCTTTGATCACACAAACAAGAAAATCTTATACACCAATTTGATATTTGACTTTGTTGTAACCATAAAATTAAACTATTAATAATAATCATTTATGTCAATAATATTTCATAAGCCAAATCTTATATTTTTTTAATAGAAATTGGGAATGTTTTATATTAAAGTTGCTACGAAATCTGCTCAGTTAAAATACATCTTATAAATCTTTGAAGGGTAGTGCCTGCATAGTCTAAAAGATCAAGGTGCTAAATTTTATACATGATTTCCCTAAATATATTGTACTACATTCCAAATTATTTCATTTTTAAGTTCACCAATAGATATATATCAAAAAACAAAATTTAAAACACATATACAATTCATATCTTATTCATTTAGAGTTGTTCGCTCGTTGTTGCCCTTGTTTTCTAGCAGTGCATCACTGTCCTAGGTTCATTTTTCTATCACCTCCTCCAACTACGATCTAATATATCCCAGCTCATTCTCCATCCACTATATTTAGTTCTGAAGTTGTTACATAGTCTCTAATCTTATTAAAAATTCATGATGCATAGATCAAAGCAGGGTATCAAACCAATGATTATTTTCACCATGACCCATGAAGTCCAGAAATGCCACGCATAAGAGAAGAAAGCTCGAGGGGTCTTGCATGTGGAATGTGTTTCCCTTAACCAAGGTTCTGCACGCCTCCAACTTCCCTCGATCAATTGGTTGAAATACCCAGCTATTATAAGGTTGAGTTACCACAAAGAATCCAGAGAGTGCATGCAACTCAATAGTAAATCATTCAGTTTTCATCTCTTAAAATACTTAGGCACCATGAACAAAGGATTTGGCATTGTACCTCTTGAAATTGGCCCGAATCAATGCCAATGCTCCATATTTTCCTGAGGAAATCCCAATTCTAGCCTCTTGTGATCATCTTAGCCATTGACTTCTTCCATTCTTGTACATCCCCCCCCCCCTCTCTCTCTCTCTCTCTCTCTACAAATCTAATGTCCAACTCACTGACATGCCCTTGCCCCCTTCTCTCTCTCTCTCTCTCTCTCTCTCTCTCTCTCTCTCTCTCTCTCTCTCTCTTTCTCGAGCTAATTCCCAACCCACTAACACTCTCTCTTTCTCTCTTTCTCGAGCTAATTCCCAACCCACTAACATGGCCTTTCCCCCCTTATCAGGTTATAGCCTGATGTCCTCACACCCTTCGATGAGTAGACACCCATGATCTCGCATGTCTGAAGGATGAACCCAAACTGAAGGAAGATACAAAGAGAGACATTCCCCCACTGAAATGCATGATGGCTAGGTGTCCCATCGACCTCCATAACAACGCAACTCAAATTTTAATGTCTTGTCATAGCCAAGCTCTTTCCACGATTAGGAGAATTCATGCCCCACCTTGGGTTTAAATTCCATACTATCATCTATTAATATACTAAGGCATAGGGATGTAACTCCTTTCCCCTAGCCAATCTTTTTATTCCTTCTTTAAACTTACCCCTTGGCTAGCCAAGAGGTCAACCTTGGAATTGTTTCCCTTTCAAACATGGAAGTATTAATGCCTCGGGATAGATATATACCAAAAAAGGATTCGTTTGAAGAATTTCCTTAACCCTGTGTCTAAGGCAAAGGTTCTCGAGTATAAATGATGAACTATCAAGGTTGGGTCTCCAATGACTATTACTTATCTCGCTCCAATGACAACAATTTGATTTGGCCCTTGAAAGAGGGCATAAGCTTTAGCCACATTATTGGAAACGAGACATAACCCCAGGGATAACATGGTTCCTAATGATTTTCAAGATAAAAAAATCACCCTCGCTCCTGCCACCCCACTAAACCAAATCTTCTATTGTGATTTGCTTTTAATATTATTTTTTATTTTTGTAATCTCTATTTAGACTCTTTATTCTATCTATTTATTCTCATCATCATATCACTCTTCACCACAATTAAAATTACATTTAAATCAAATGATGTGTAAACTATATGCTTAAAATGTTTTTAAATTTTAACATAATTTGAGTATATAACTTGTAGTATAATTTAGGTGAATTTATCAAAATGCTTTGTAAATTTTTATAATTGGGAATAATACAATGTGATTCAAATTTTTTAGTGAACTGATATTTTTATTTTGTTTTGTTTTTCAAGATTAAAAAAAAAAATCTGTATATCCATAGAGTGAGAATATATACAAAACTATATGTTTTAACTGCTACACCAAATAGTATTGTTGTTATCGGCCTTCGACAACAAAAAAGGTTGTCTTTTCTTCAATATTTTAGATAGGAAAAACATGGGTTGGAGCCAAAAATTCATGAGGGCATTACATATGTCCAAAACTAAAGGAGTGCTCAAAAGATGAAAGAAAGTAAAAGAAAAATTGTTATACGTGCAAACCCATGGTGTTGATTTATTCACCATTGTGGAACTCGTGAAGTGCAACTTAACAAGAGTGGAGCTCAAGTGCTTATTTTGAAAGTTCATATGTTTCCACATTTATTTCTCTCAAAATGTGGTTGAAGATGATCCACTCGAATTTGGAGAACAATTGTTGGATATCCTGTAGAATATGGTTGAAGCCCAAGTTCTATACATTGGCTCTACCATTTGCCTAGTCAATTACCAATTTGGAATATCCAAGGACTTGCATCCTGGTGATGTTTCTTGACTTTGATAGTTCCAGGAGAATGTACAGTCTAATGAATTTGTCTTTTTTTTGGATCATCTTCCTAAAGTGTACCTCCCATATATGAAGTGGGGATGATTGAAATATATGACAATGCCAACTCGACATCTAATGGGGTTCCCTAGAATAGCCCTATCAAAGAAGCTCCAAGGAATGTCATAATCTATTTCTGGCATCTTTGGGTTACGTTGTGGAGAAGCTTTTTGTTCCAATTTGTGTTCTTTAGCAAGAGAGATGATTTTTAAGGCATAGGTATCCAAGGAGATCTCCTTATCTTGAAAGAGGGAAGAGTTGTGAGCATGCCATATGCTATCAATTAGAATACAAGGCAATCCATAAATGAGCGAACATATTTTTCCATGAGCCATTATCTGAGGCAACCTTTAAAAGAAGGGGCAAGCCACTTGCATTTGGAGGAAAATTTTGTGTGCAAGATGGGGAAGACTTGGGAAAAAGAGGAGCATTTGACAAAGAGATGATAATATTATTCATATTGGGACCTACATAAGGGACATCTTCCTATAACTTTCCATCAATAGATGGATAGGACTTCCGGTGTGAGGAGTTTGTTGGATATCGTGAACCACGAGGTGATTTTTTTTAATTTTTAGTGGAGCATTAACCTTACAAATAGTCTTCCAATACCATTGATTGAAAGCCTTCAAAGGAGTCCATGAACCAAGATTTATATCCAATTTAGCAGTGAAAAATCCATTCAAGGGATTCTTTGTCTAGCATAACAAGTTTGGTGTGTTTTATTTGGGTTTTATTAAATTACATGTTAATAGATGAAGTAACATTCCCATTCGAATAATAGGTTTGCATCGAGCTCTAGGTATTACTTCAATATCCACCTAGTTGAACCTCGAGGTTGAGGTAAACGTGATGCAAAATATTAAAGATGGACAATATTATTTTATTTTAGTCATTGGAGGTGAGGAGGGGATAAAGTGTAGTCATTGTCAGCATCCATCTGTGGATCCTTCCTGATCCAGATATGTGTTCCATTCCCAATCTTCTAGGTAAACCATTTTCTTATCAGTGGAAAGGATGACACCATTGCTTTCAAAACAATGGATCCTTTCTTAGATTTATTTGGTGATCTGATCCAGTCAATGATTGATAGATCATTGAAATATTTAAATATTATTAGTTTTTTCCATAGATTTATTCCCATCAATAACCTCCATAAGTTTCTACCATCCAATGCCTTCATGAAGAGGAAAGGGTTCTCGAGGCCCCATCCTTCAAGATCTTTCAGGGTTTCCAGTCTCGACCATTTTACTAGAGTTATCCATGGCTAGGTTCTAGCACATGTATATAGAAATTTGTAGCTAATCCGACATAGGTTCATGAGGATTTGTTTTATTACTTAGGCTATGCAGAGGCAATATACTGGTATGCTCTCAAGAATATATTTAATTAATATGAGGTGACCCCCCTGAGACATGATTCGATTATACCAAATTGTGATGTGAGCTTCATAATTTTCTATACGCCATTGTTAGTCGACCTTCCTATACTTGTTAGAGTTTAATCAGAAACCTAATATTTCAGGCCCTACTCTAATGACCTCTCTAGAAAGTGGAAATTATCAAAGGCTAAAGATAGAGAAGAATCATAAATTTTATTTCAAATCATAAGAGATTTTTGTTCATTGATGATCAAGCATGTGGATTTTCATAAGGTATCTAAAGTATTTTTGAGAGCTAATATGTTCCTTCTTCTCCCCTACAGAAAAATAAGGACATCATCTAGAAACATGGAAGTGAAACTTGGATTTGTTTAGAGAAGGAGATACGTTTGATGGAGCTAGAATATTTGTAGTTTTCCATGAGCTTGCTGAGGGATTCAGTGACCAAGAGAAAGAGTAAAGTAGATAAGGGGAAGCCTTTCCAAAGCCCTTTGGAGGTAGTGAATAATCTTGATGGAGCCCTATTGATGAGAACCACAAAGGAAACTGATTGAATGCAACCCATAATCCAGTTGACAGTTGTTAATGAAATCCCTAATTGTATAAGGATAAGTTGTGTGAAGGTCAATTCCACCCTATCAAATGCCTTAAATAGATAAAGTTTGATAAATAAGGCATTGGAACCAGAAGACTTAGAGTGGTGCAACACCTCTTGGGTGATGGCAATTGCATCCATAACTTTTTTGATTTTCTAGGAAGTCGAATTGTTGTAGAAAAATAAACGAACTTATAAAAGGTTTGAGCTATGAGAGATTACCTTTAAAATGAATTTGTATAAAACAACATGATATGGTCCAATAGTGTACAAAATAAATCCCCTCATGTGTATTAAGAATAAGGCAAAGGAAAGTAGAATTGATGGATCCTATAACTTTCCCCTACTCCTTACATTCTTGAACTACTTTGAGAATATCGCCCTTGAGAATATCATAAAACCCTAGGTATAAATCTATCGAAAATTCGTCTAGGCCAAGGCTTTTAGATTTCTACATAGAGCAAAGTGCAGCTATAATTTTGTCTTCAGTAACATCTCATGTTAATGATTTACTCATATATTCTGAGATTGAAGGGGGGGGAGAGATCACCTGGAGTATTTCTTTTATGTGGCATGCTAAAGGAGCCTAGAATAGGGATTGGAAGTATCGTGCTCTAGCCTAAGTTTTCTCCTCAAAGGAGTGGTGAGAACCTCCTTCCTCGTACTTTATTTCCCATATGGTGTTCCTCTACTTTTTGTAATTTGCATGTTGATGGAAAAAAATTGTTTTGTTTTCCCTAGAAGCTATCCAAATTATGCAACTCTTTAGGCACTATCATACTTCTACTAATAGCATTAGAGAGTGATGTTTTTCCTCGAGGGAGTGTAACTCTTGTAGGGATACTACTATGATAGAATTAGTAGTTGTGGCATAGTGACAAGTTGTGAGTTTATCTTCCACTACCTACAAATACTTCTCCAATTTTGCTTGATGGATGAGAAGCCATCTTGATGGGAAAAATATATTCCGTGAATTGTTCCATATATGAATTGGTCTCCTAAGAGGACAAATGATTTGAGTGTATGAGAGCACAATATTCCTCCTCAAAGATATAGGATGGATTGAACCAGAATGGAATGAAATTACTTTTCCCTATGGGGAAAACCTGTAGCATTATAGGTCTGTGGTCTAAAATTCCCCCAGTGACCACTGTAAATTTCAGAATGTAGCCTGAATTCCATATAACCGATGAAGAGATAAATCTATCAAGATGTTTGGCCACCTTTCCTCCTTTAGAGTGACTCTTGTTTCATGTAGGAAGCAACTTCATAGCCTCAGTGTCTATCAGATAGTGCGATGAAAGAAGATCCAAAAAAAAACCACTCTAAGGATCTTGTCGAGGAGACAACCCCCAGACTTCTCTAAGAGTTAAAATTGAGTTAATATCACCAACCAAAATAGTGTAGGGGTCAGAGACAGCACCTACAAGATCAAATCTTACCATAAAGGAATGTGATCAAAATATGGTTTGTAGACATTTAGAACTAAGGGAGAGAAGTCAAAATGTTTGAAATGGAGCTTCAAAATAATAGCAAAGGGGAGGGAGGAGGAAGAGAGAGATTTGCAGTATGAACTCCAATTGGATATAAGACCTCCTAAATGTCCATTTGCATCAAGGTGGCTAAATGACCAATCTTTTAGAATGTTGGCTAGAGTTTTTCTAGCTCTGTCCCCTAAGCACATAGTTCCCTGGATGAATGTGACATCCAATTGTAGTATGAAGACCAGGTTTTTTAAGGCAATAAATTTGTGCCCCTAACTCTCTTCCATTGAATGAGAGGATTTTCATTAGGGCATGGAGCCTAGATCCTTCCCTGCTCTAAGGGCCCTATAAATGGGTGCTTATTTGCCCTTTTTTTATCTCAATTAAACTCATTTCATGGGCTTTGGAAAGGTCATATTTGTGGCCAACTTGAGATGGGGGTGGAGAGTCAAGGGAAAGGCCCCCACAGATTGGGGGAAAGTTTGGTGTTCTTGAATAAGACCATAAGGCATAAGGTTTTAATCTAGACAGGTGGGGGGAGGAGAGGGGGAGGGAGGAGGTAGGAATGGGAGAGGAAGGATGGGGGGAGAGAGGACACCGAAGGAGGAGAGGGAGAGAAGTGTAAGAATGAGGAAGGAAATGAGGAGGGAATAGCAAAAGTAGGAGTGGGAAGAAAAGGAAAGAGAGAGAAAACCTAGAGAGCGAGTCGCCATCAAGACCTCATTAAGTGAGACCCACGTTGGAGATTGTGTCAATTCATCCCATTCCTCTAGCTTTTGAATGGAGTTCATGAACAATTAGGGTGAGGTCGGGGAGTGGTTCATTTTTTTTTCCACTGAACCCTTGTAGTAAGTAGACTAATCCTAAGGCATTATGCATGAATGTGTCTGACTTCATGAAACTAGTGCCACTAGAAAGGTAGCTTCCAATAGTCAATATTCTGTACGCATTTGTTGTTGGCTCCTTCGATTTCCATGTTGGCAAGGATACCTTCCTTTAAGCTAACTTCTACCTAGATCCAGGCCCATTTGTGGTCCAACTTTGACTCTCATCCTCAATCAAGACTAATAACATGTCCAATTTTGTTCCCAATGGCCTTGAGGGATTCATCCATCCAAAGGGGGAGGGGGAGCCTAGGAATGATGGACCATACCTTCAATTAATCCAAAGGCTCCTTGAGATTATCAAAGTTGGTAGTACAAGGTTGAAGAGAAAGCCTCACTTTTCCCCATGACTAGGAGCCATCCAAAATAATTTAGTAGCTGAATACAGTGCAAAAAATGAAAACCAACCACCCTCTAGGAAGTAGATAATAAGTGGGGTAGTAGCCCAACAAGGGAGACCAAGAGTGCTCTATCCAGACTCCTAATTTGGCCATTTTGTGAGGGTTTCCATTGAATCGTATGATTAGTGTTTTCCCAAATAATTTCAGTACCTACGAGAGGGGGATGTCACAATCCACAATGAAGCAAATGGATTCCTTCCTTTGGTACATGTTCATTTGTTTTTTCTTTCCAGGAGCACAGGTAAGGGGTCGAGCAGGAGGTCAAATCAGATTGGGAAGCCCTGACAAAGGGAGATAGAGGGTCACATTAAATTGAGTTGACAGGAGAGGATAAGGGAGGAGATGCGGAGGGAGCATAGAGCAACAAAGACAACAAAAGGTAAGGGATATATTGTGGCAAGGAGGATGGATGGGAGCAGCAGGACCCATGGAAAAATAAAGGAAAACAACTAGCAATGTGATCAGGAGAGAGGATCGTGTGGTGATGCGTGCGGAAATTTCAAGCTCGTTGACAAAGGTCAGCTTAGTGGAGGGGTTGGACGAGTAGTTCTCTTTGTCAACCTCCAATATACCATGTGGAGCACATAGGAGAGGGGGCGTAGGCCACGAGGACGCACATTAAGAACACGAATGCAGGAAGGTCGTAGGGTCGTAGAGCTCCCCCATTCAATTTAAAAATAAGTTAAATGAAACTAGTAATTAATTATAGAAATAAATGACTAAATTAATATTATTAAAAATAAAGAAAATTTGTTCAAAGTATCTTACCGCAAATGGTTTAATGAACAATTTGTTTCCCTAGCTAAATGGTTTCAAGTCTCTCGAGAAGAAAATTTGGCTAACAAATTATTAACACCGATAGATTATTATTATTATTATCCAATTTTAAGGTCACGGCCAAGCCAGACACCAAATTGGTGTATGATACCCCTTTGTTTGTGGGGCAATGAACCCACCTCTGTGCAGTGAACGAAGGCATACATACTCTACCCCCCTTTGGTTTTGAACCTCTCACCTCTTAGGAGGAAACACATGCTCTTAATCATTATGCCCACTCAAGTTGTATAGATGAACCATATAATTGAATTTTTTATAAATTTTACCACTTATCACAATTTAAGTTTTTAATTTTGTATAATTAAGTGGATACTCTTATTTATCATTTATTGTGATAGGATTATTTATTTAAAATAATGAAAAATAAATAAACAAATTTAAAAATAAGTAAAATGAAAATAATCATAAATTCTAAAAATAAATGAACAAATTAATATTATTAAAAGAAACAAACGAATAAATAAATAAACTAATCCATCTTAATTTTGAATTGTTTTTATAATTAAGTGGATACTCATATTTATCATAAAAGGATTATAAATTTAAAATAATGAATAAAAATAAATAAATAAATTTACAATAATAATAATAATAAATGTTAAATGAAAGTAGTCATTAATTATAAAAATAAATGACCAATTTAAATTATTAAAAATAAAGAAAATCTCACTAATCCATCTCAATTTTCAATTTAGCAAGTGTTAAGAAGGATTAAAGCTCTTGAGTTACAAACCTGTTTTAGAGTGTAAAACTTAAGGGTTTGAACATCTAATGACGATATATATATAAGTCATGTCAATTCCATGTTAAGAAAGGAAGGAATTACACATATCATTCACCAATAACCAATTCATAAAAAAAAAAAAAAAAAATTGAACGTTTTATTGTGGACCTAATATTCTCTCCATTTGGCCCATGGAGTAGGACTTGGAAAACATGCTCAAGCTTCATTTTATTTGATAACACATCATCCCTAAGGTCAATGGAAATGCCCTCTCTTGTTGTGCATTGGAACAACAACTGTTGAAGAGTTACACAAATCCTATTGAAGTCCAACAAGAAATTGTAGCACACACACTAATGTGGGACCTCCTAGCAATACATTAGTGTTAAGGGCAATATAATTAATTAAACTGGTGTAGTGTCTAATTTAATTTTCCCTTAATTAAATTGGACAATAAAATGTCTTATTTCATTATCACTTGTAATAGTTAACTGAGTGTGATAAACTCAGTTAGCTCATGTATTTTGAGTTGAGGGTGGTTGGTGAGGCATGCAGAGTAATTCTATTAGTTATGGAGTTCGAATTGCATTTGGTGCATTAGTTTAATGCATGAGTAATCAATTAACTTAGTTAGGTGAGTTAGAGTCAGTTGAACTAGTTGTAACTATTTGTTGCACTAGTGAGAGATCAAGTGAATTAAATATTATTTAATTCTCAATCAGTGATCTGCCATGCAACTGATGATTTACTATTAATAGTTGCATGCATGTCAATTACAATGGAGACCAGTTAAGACAAAGGTTAAAGGCATGTTAACTATCAGTTGTGTGATTAGTAGGTTGCCCGCATGCAACCAGACATCCATTGGATTGCCCATGATCCTTGCGCAGTTTTGGAAGGTAAAAATTCCTAAAGAATGGGGATTGCATTCATCAGGAATTGTGCAAGCAAGGCAGGCTGTTTAGAGGCTGAGAATTGGCTAAGTGTTTTAGTCAGTTTTGTCCAGGACAGTGTGAGACAGTTGAGAGAGTGGCATGAGACTCTTATGAGAAGAGTGCATTGTAATTGTTTCATGATTCCATGGTGAATATACAATAGAATATAGAGGGGTATTGAGCAGCAAGCTTTCCCCGGGAAATTATTTGTGTTGTGTTTTGATTTGATTCTTTCTTTGCTTCATGTGATTGGCGATTGTGTTTAATTTCCGCAATTGATTTGTAGAAGGATTCAGTATCTAGATTTAGTAAAATTTTATATCGGATTGAATCCATTGATATACAAATGTTTGTATAATTTCTACATCATATCGGAGCACAGGAAATCACTATAGTGGAGGAGAAGTTGAGTTTGTGATTGAATAGAATTCGAATTTGCAAAAGGTATTCTTGGTGCGACACGTGATTCAGGATCGAAATGGATTTCAATGGCCTGATATTGGAATATGCACTTGAGGGAAGCTATAACTATATTGCGAGGAAAGACAGGATGGAGGGAATACTAGAGGACAATGGGTTGAAAGAATTCATTGATAATGATGTTCCCAAACCCGCTGTAGTAGATGCTGCAAATCTTGATGCTTGGAAAAAGAAGGTTGCAAAGGCGAGGAGGATATTATTGGAGGGAGTATGAGACCACATTGTCTCAAGTCTCCATGGAAAATAGACACCATATGCAATGTGGAAAGCTTTGACAGATCTACTTCAAAGCAGCAGTGATCTTAGAACATTGGCACTAAAGGACAAGCTCAGGAAAATAAAAATGGAGAAAGGCGACACCATTCCGAAATATTTAACAAATTTTGTCCAATGTCGAGATGAGCTTGGGAGCGTCAGAATTACTGTCGTGGATTATTACTTGGCGAGCCTAGCTCTTCTAGGACTTCCCAAGAGTTGGCATATTTATCAGGATTCAGGCGGAATACCAGGGATGGATCTTCATCTAAGCATGATGATTAATACGATTATGCTCTGGATTCCAAGGCGAATAGGGGAAATGAAAGAAATTCCATTCCAAATCCAAGTCCGGCAAAGATGGCAAGAAGCGCGACATGTCCAGAGTGAAGTGTTTTCATTGTCACGAGCATGGACATTATGCCACTACTTGTCCACAAAAGAAGAAGAACAAGAAGTCTTCAGGATCTGCAGTTGGTGAGGCTTTGGCCTCAAAATTTGAGCTTGACTTCTCGTTCATTGCATGCATGGTGTCAAGTGCAATGGGATCGGTGTGGTAATTGGATAGTGGTGCATCCTTTTACATGAAGAGAGACAAAGATATTTTTAGTAGCTTGGAGGAAAAGGACCTCCAGATGCATATCGCAATGGGTGATGACAGGCGGTACAGTGCTACAGGGATTGGTACAGTTACCTTCCAGAGATAGTCAGGTAAACCTTTTCAATTAAAATATGTAATGCATGTACCGAGCTTAAAGAAAAATTTGGTCTCAGTCGCAATGTTGGAGGATAGAGGCTATGATGTTGTTTTCAGTAAGGGAAAAACTTTCCTTCGACACAAAGCAATAGGACAAGCCAAGAATATTGGGATTCGTGTGAAGAATCTCTATAAACTTGATGTAGATGGTTGCGCAGAAATTGATGGGTAAGGCGGACAAAGTGGTGAGCTGGGATGAGGGTGAGTTATGGCACAGGAGATTGGGCCATCTACACCATGGAGCCTTCAAGGTCATGCAGTAGATTTCAACGAGTCTTCCCAAGGGTACTCTTGCATAGTTAGAGACGTGTAAGGGATGTACTATGGGGAAGTATGCAAAGGCCACTTTTCACGAGAAGGAGAACCGAGCTTTGAAAATCCTTGAGAGAGTTCACTCAGACGTGTGTGGACCATTCTCCATTGCTTCGACAGCAAAGCATAAGTACTATGTGATATTTTTTGATGACTTTTCTAGAAATTTTTGGATCTACTTCATGCAGAAGAAAGATCAAACGTTCTCAAAATTTCTTGAGTTCAAAGCACTGGTGGAGAAAGACATGGGGAAGAAAGTGAAGGCTCTTAGGAGCGAAAATGGTGGTGAGTACATCTCCAATGAATTCAAGAACTTCTGCAGCAAAGAAGGAATTACGAGAGAGTTGATTGTGCCTCATAACCCACAACAAAATCGGGTCTCAAAAAGAAAGAACAAAACATTTGTGGGTGCAGCATGAGTGATGTTGCATGATCAGGGCCTACTATTGCATCTGTGGGTAGAGGCATGAAACACAGCGATATTTGTGCAAAACTGTTGTCTTCATCTGATACTTGGCATAAGTACACCAGAGGAGGCTTTTACTGGTAAGAAACTTGATGTTTCATATTTTAAGATTTGTGGCTCATTTTTTTATGTGCATGTGACCAAAGATGCCAGGAAGAAGCTCGAACCAACCGCTAAAATTGGGATATTTGAGGGGTACATTGATACTCCCCACAACTATTGGGTGTATTTTCCAAATAACAGGATGACTGTTGTGAGATGGGATATAAAATTTGATGAGAAGAAAGCCATGTGATTGTCCCTTGAGAGGGAGCTGGATTTGCATGCAGAAAAGGAACTTTTGGTTCCAAAGAATGAACCTCAAGATGTGGAGTAGCACATGCAGAGGATCATGGAGTGGCGGAAAACACTCATGCAGAGCCATCCACCAAAAATGGTAGAAGGTGCACCACGAAAGCTGATAGATTGCGACTTGATGCAGCAGAGAATGTAGGAGCCCCTACTTCACTGCGCAGACAGAGACAGTCTCTAGACAGGTTTACTGGATACATGGCTCTTATGAGCAAGTGTATTGTGATAGAACTATCTTCCTTTGAGGAAGCAGTGCAATAACCAATTTTGGTTGAGAATATGGCAGAGGAGTATGACTCCATCGTCAAGAAAAGTGCATGGGAAGTTATCCCAAGACAAGTCAGAAAATCAGTGGTTTGATATATAAGGTGAAGCAAGTAGCAGATGGGAGTGTGGAGAAGTACAAGGCCATATTTGTGGCCCGGGGATTCTCACAAGATGAGGGGATTGACTATGAGGATACTTTCACACCAGTCGCGAGGTACTCTTCCATTAGATCTATCCTTGCACTCTCAGCGTAGATGGGGTGGCATATTCATCATATGGATGTGAAAATTGTGTTTCTCAATGGATTTATTGAGGAATAAGTGTACATATTGCAGCCAGAAGGTTTCGAGATATTTGACAGTGAGTCACATGTGTGTCGACTCAAGAGAGCGTTGTACGGGCTGAAGCAAGCACCTCGTGCTTGGTACACTCAGATTGGAAGCTATTTCACTAGGTTGGGCTTCATCAAAAGTGAAGCGGATGCAAACCTGTACCATATTTTAGTTGATGGTAAGCTCTTGATTATCGTACTTTATGTTGATCATCTAATTTTGACATGTGATGAGCGGTTGATAACTTCATGCAAGGAGGATCTTGCAAGGGAGTTCGAAATGAAGGACATGGGACTCCTTCACTACTTCCTTGGTTTGGAAATATGGCAGCGGGATGGTGAAATTTTAGTTTCTCAAGGAAAGTATGCCAAAGAGATTCTAGGTAAGTTTCACATGGAGATTTGTAAACCCATGGAAACACCTCTTCCAGGAAATTGGAGGAAATATGATGCCACTTCAGTAGAAGTAGTGGATGCTACTGTCTATAGGCAGCTAGTGGGTTCACTGATGCACTTGGTGAACACCAAACTAGACATTTTCTACGCAGTTAACTAGCTGAGTCAAGCTATGGTTAAGCTAACCAAGTTCTTTTAGAAGGCGGGGAATCATGTCTTGAGATATATCAGGGGTACTATAGAGTATGGATTATGGTACAAACGAACAAAGGGAGTGAATCTTCAAGGCTTCATGGATGCAGATTGGGTAGGCAGGCCATCAAACAGAAAGAGCACATCAAGAGGGATCTTCAGCATAGATCGACAACAGTTTCTTGGCACAACAGGAAGCAGCGATCTATGGCACTCATTTCAGTTGAGGCAGAGTACATGGCAGCAAGTCAAGCTGCATGTGAGGCCATCTGGATGAGAAAGATACTAGTTGGTTTGTTTGGTTCTCAGATGGATTCGACTATGATACATTGTGATAAACAGAGTTGCATTAAACTCTCAGTTACTCTGGTATTCCATGATAGGTCTAGGCACATAGAAATTTGGTACCACCATCTCAGAGATTATTTCCAAAGGCGCATTATGTTACTTCAGTACATTCCCACGGAGGATCAGGATGTAGATATTCTGACGAAGGTGCTCGCTAGGAGAAAATTCGAATACCATAGAGGCAGGATAGGGGTGGCAGATAATCCCTTTCTTGTTGAGAGGGATTTTTGAAGTCCAACAAGAAATTGTATCACACACACCAGTGTGGGACCAACAGGTCCTAGGGATACATTAGTGTGAAGGCCAATTTAATTAATTAAATTGGTGTAGTGTCTAATTTAATTTTCCCTTAATTAAATTGGACAATAAAGTGTAATATTATATCATGATCACTTGTAATCGTTAACTGAGTGTGATGAGCTCAGTTAGCTCATGTATTTCGAGTTGAGGCTGGTTGGTGAGGCATGCACAGTAATTCTATTAGTTATGGAGTTTGAATTGTAGTTGGTGCATTAGTTTAATGCATGAGTAATCAGTTAACTCAGATAGGTGAGTTAGAGTCAGTTGAAATAGTTGTAATTGTTTGTTGCACTAGTGGAGAGATCAAGTGAATTAAATATTATTTAATTCACAATCATTGATTTTCCATGCAACTGATGATTTACTATTAATAGTTGTATGCATGTCAGTTACAGTGGAGACCCAGTTGAGACAAAGGTTAAAGGGATGTTAAGTATCAGTTGTGTGATTAGTAGTTTGCCCACATGCAACCAAACATCCATTGGATTTCCCATTATCCTTGCGCAGTTTTGGAAGGCCAAAATTCCTAAATAATGGGGATTGCATTCATCGGTAATTGCGCAAGCTAGGCAAGTTTTTTAGAGGCTGAGAATTGGCTAAGTGTTGGTAAGTTTTGTCTAGGACATTGTGAGACAGCTATGAGAGTGCACGAGACTCTTGTGAGAATAATGCATTGTAATTGTTTCATGATTCCATGGTGAATATACAATAGAAGATAGAGGGGTTTTGAGCAGCAAGCTTTCCCTGAGAAATTATCTATGTTGTGGTTTGGTTTGATTCTTTCTTTGCTTCATGTGAATGGCGATTGTGTTTAATTTCCACAATTGAATTATATAAGGATTAAGTATCTAGCTTTAGTACATTGTTAGATCGAATTGAATCCATTGATATACATATGTTTGTATAATTTCTACAAGGTATCAGAGCATAGGAAATCACTATAGTGGAGGAGAAGTTGAGTTTGTGACTGAATAGAATTCGAATTTGCAAAAGCTCAGCATTCGCCTAATAGCAAAATCATAGTTGTTACGATATACATGTCCAATCTTGATAAGGTACATAACCAAATCAACAATCCATTGAAAGCTTAAGTATGTATTTCAAATTTTGCACCACGATCTAACCAGAGTACATAGACAATTTTTTCCACTGAAAGGTAAAATATGCCCCTTCTCCTGAATTGAATGTGATTCCCGCTTCTCCTTTACCTACCCCTGTTACATCCAAATCCTATAAAGGAGTAGGTAAACCTCCTAATGATAAATCAGAAAATATTGACTCCTCGGATGCCATTTTGATTGGGGATAGATCCAATTCACATACTCCTCCTTTCCTTCTGACTTTTGAAATTTTCAATAACGATGTGCACAATTTCCTGATAGACTCTCGGGATTCTTCAAATATAATGCCATATTTATTTTATCTGAAATTAAACATTTCTCCCCAAAAGTATGATGTTCACATTGTTCAACTTGATAGGACCAAATTCAAGGTTTTATGAGAAATGAATTCTCTTCTCAATAGACTTGCTTCTAATTCAAGGCTGTGTCAAATCATTGACATACTAGTTATGATATTCCTGATTTTTATGGTTTAATTCTTAGCAGAGATTGGTCTGAAAAACTCCATGTTTATTTTTCCATAGACTGGTCTCATATGAGGCTTCCTTACAATGGAAAGCCAAATAAAATTCGAGTTGACCGTGAAAAACACATGAAATACTCAGTAACTAATTTTGAAGATGAAAATGAACCAATAGACTTTACCAATAATGTGATGGGGAACTACTTTGTTGAATCATTGTTGTGTAATTTTAATTCACAACGATCCCCATTTTTAATCAATTTTGTTACTTCTCAAATCAAAAACTTTTCACAATCAGATTCTTCTAAATGTGTAAATATTGTAGGAAAATCATTAGTTAAATATTTATTTTGGACTTTGCATTTTGATGATTCTAGATCCAATGATGGTGCAGGAGCAGGTTGTATAATAATCAGTCCAGAAGGAGAAAAAATAATGCTAGCCTATAGATTAGAGTTTGAATGCACGAATAATACTGTTGAGTATGAGGCACTGGTCCAAGGATTGTATAAAGCAATATATTTGAATGTCAAATACCTTCAAGTATTTGGAGATTCTGAAATTATTGTAAAACAGGTAAGAAACACCATTCATTGTGTTTTTGCCCATTTAAGAATTATCAATCTCTATTTCAAACCTTCACTTCTCATTTTTTGGCATTTAACATTTCTCCCATCCTGAGACTTCAAAATTATATTGCTGACCTTCTGGCAGATGTAGCATCTAGACTTATACCATTTGAGGATTATAGTCCAGATAGATTTTCCATTGAATTAATTTTTTAACCATTTGTCCCAGACAGTGTCACCAACTGGTGTGTGTTCAATGATGATGAATATATTTTAACCTTTTTAACATCTGAAGGATCATATGATGACCAAATAGTTGAGGAGGATGAACATGAGACACAGTTGAAACAAAAAACTGATGAAAATGCTTTACCTAAATCTGTGGTTAAACTTGAAGATCTCTATGACCTAAAAGACAAATTTGATAAGGTTACTAACTCCAAAATTCAAAGTTCAACTTTCAGGTTTGAACTAGTAAACCTTGGAACTGATCTCAAACCCCAAAACATCGATCTAGGTCTAGGTCTCTCACCAGATTAGAGATTAGCCTTCATTCATTTATTAAAAATATACAAGAGTGTTTTTACCTGGAGCTATGAAGATATTAGAACATATGACACCTCCATTATCCAATGCACTATCCCAATGATATCTGATGACAAACCTGTACAACAAAAATTAAGGAAAATTCACCCCAATCTTGAAAATAAAATCAAATCTGAGTTGAATAAACTCCTTAAAGCTAAAATAATTTTTCCTGTCGCGCATTCCAAATGGGTATCAAACTTATTACCTGTCAAGAAGAAAAATGGTGACATACACATTTGTATATATTTTAGGAATCCCAATAAATCTTGTTAAAAGGATAATTTCCCATTACTTCCCATGGAACAAATTTTACAATCAGTTGCAGGTTCCGAACTCATGTCTTTCCTTGATGGTTTTTCAGGATACAATCAAATCCTGGTTCATCCGGTAGATGATAGATTAAAGACTACGTTCAAAAAAAAATGGGGGACTTATGCTTATCAGAAAATTCCTTTTGGTCTATTAAACGCAGGAGCAACCTTCAAAAGAGCCATGGACATAGCTTTTAGAGGTATGATAAATAATACATATGTTTTTTACTTGGATGATATAACAATCTACTCCAAGAAAAGAAACAACCATTATCATGACTTAAAACATATCTTTGAACGCTGTAAAAACTATGGAATTTCAATAAATCCAAAAAAGTCTTATTTCACTCTCAGTGAAGGAAAAATTTTAGCATTTATTGTATCCAAAGAAGGCATTTGTATTGATCCTGAAATAATTAAGGCAATCTCTCGAATTTCTTGTCCCCATAACAAGAAATCCATGCATTCCTTTCTAGGACAGATTAATTTTGTCAAGAGATTTGTCCCTGACTTTTCCCAAAGTGTTCTTCCATTACAAGCCATGATCAAGAAAATTGCAGTCTTTAAATGGGGCCACAAAGAAAGAGAATTTTTTGATTCATTCAAACAAGCCATTCTAAATGCTCCCTCTTTAACTACTCCAAATTTTTCTGATCATTTTATTTTATATACTTTCGCTTTTGAAACATCATATGTTGTTGTTCTAACACAACTTAATGATCGAAAAATCAAGGCACCCATCTCGTTCTTTAGTTCAAATTTTCAAGGTGCTGAACTGAATTACTCAGAGGTGGAGAAAGTAGTTTTTGTTGTTTTCAAATCTACAAAGCACTTCAGGTCTTTTATTCTAAAGACACACAGTAAAGTGGACATTCCCAGCAGTAAGACAAATACTTGTGCAAAAATAATTAGGAGAAAATAGGGCAAATTGGGTCACAACTCTGCAGGAATATGATATTGACATTAAACCAGTTAAAATTGTTAGAGGAAAAGGTTTTTGCAGATTACTTACTGGAGATTCCAACATACCAATTGATGAGGACTCGGGTAATAATGTACACATATTCGAGGTAAGCCTAATTGATATTGAGTCCCAATACGTTGATATTATCTTTTACTTAAAGAATGGATATGCTCCCTTTGAACTCAATTATAAAAACAAAAGAGCTTTAAGGCTAAAAGCTAGTAGATATAAAATCATTAAAGATGTGTTATTAAGAAAAAACTATGATTTTGTATTATTAAGGTGCCTTGAAAAGTCTAAAGCACAAAAGGTTTTGTAGGAGCTCCACGGTGGACAAGCTGGTGGACGCTTTGGAGGAGATACCACTGCACATAAAATCCTGCATGCAGGGTATTATTGGCCAACTTTGTTCAAAGATACCCATGCATATGTAAGGAAATGAAATATTTTTCAGACTATGCTATGAAGACAAAAATGACTAGCCTTACCTCTTCAATCAGTCAACATTGAAAAACCCTTTGAACAATGGAACTGGACATTATAGGTGAGATAGTTCCTCACTCTTCCAAGCAACATAAGTATATCCTAATTGCTACAGACTACTTCACCAAGTGGGTGGAAGAAATTCCACTAAAGGTAGCCAATTCTTATGTTATTATCGAATTCATTGATCATTTCATTATTACCAGGTTTGGTTTACCAACTGCACTTATGTTCAACAACGCATCTTACTTTTCAGGTAATAACATGACTAAATTTTCTCTTAAGAGGGGATTTAAACTTAAATACTCTGCTAACTATTATCCCTAGGGGAGTGGTTTTGCAGAGTCAACCAATAAAAACCTCATAAGAATTATTAAAATAATTGTTGATCAAAGCCAAAAGAATTGGCAAAAATCTTTAACCTTTGCTTTATGGGCTAATCGAATAACCGAGAAGGCCTCTACAGGTACTTCTCCCTTCAATCTGGTATATGGCAAAGAGGTTGTTATTCCTTCAAACCTAGCCCTTTCTTCATTAGCCCTACTCCAATTCATTGAAGAAACACCTTCCTCTTCTTTGCAATTAAGAATGTCTGAAATACTTAAATTAGAAGAAGAAAGGGAAAAAGCCAAGCTTACACATGCCCATCATTAACAGATAGTCAAATCTTCTTTCGATGCAAGTTCTGCTACCCAAAATCTTTTCAAATTGGAGATCGTGTCCTTAAATGGGACAAGGCACATGAGGAAAAAGGAAAGAGAGAATCTCTCCCTGTTAATGGGATTATTCTGATAAATAAATAAATAAATAAATAAATAAAATAAAATAAAATAAATAAATAAATAATCTTTTCTTAGAAGAACATTTCTTCTATTGTAAATATGTAGGTATAATATGTAGGTTTATAGAAAATAATGTTAAGTAACATATGTTTAGTTTTTTATCAAAATATCTAATTATCTTACAATTTTTCGTGTAATATTCCTAAATTAACATGCAGCTAATTGGAATATTAATTTTTCTCTTGTCATTTAATTAGGTGAATAAATGGGTAGGGAGGCCCGCAAATATCTTTAGTAGGCATAATATCTCTCTTAATGTGAAAAGGGATCATATTCATAGCTGGATAAAGCACCCTCATGTGTGAACAGGGGCTAATGCATGTGGACAAGGTCAAGTTTGACCAAGTCAACAACATTGGTATGGAGGGAGTGGATCGTCATTAAGAGACAGTGCAGTGTGAATCGGAGGAAGACTCCATGATGGTGGAAACCCTAATGAGTGGGACCAAAGGTGAGAAGGCTCATATTTTTTATAAGGAGGGCAAGGTAGCCATAGTGAGGTTATGTTATTGATTATTAATTTTGTGGTCTGCATGACCTCTTGCATTCTTCAGTTGTTTAGTTGAGCTTGCAGTGTTGTTTAGCACAGGGTGTTCCCGAGCGGGAATCCCACCTCTTCCCTTGAGGTAGCCTCTTGGTAGAGTATTGTAATATCATTTCCACACATCTGGAATTCTAGCCAAGCTTCAGCCTTTAGCTATAGCGCAGTGTCTGTTCAGATTTGTGTTGTATTGCAGGGTGTTGCAGTGGAGGGTTGAGAAATCCACTTTCTGAGCTAGTTTCTCAGAGGAGGAAGCATTCTTCCCTTTGGGAGATTAGCAAGGGAATTTATTATGCTTTATTTCACATCTTGGCACGAGGCCAACCTATTCCCATCATGTACAGCGCAGATTCCCTCTTTGACTGCATTATTTCAGTGAGCATTTGTAGTGGAGGTTTCAGTGCTTGATTTGGAGGGTGAGATCTGCAGTGTTAGGATCATCCTTTCACTTGAAGGATATATTGGAGGATATCTATTCATTACCTGTGTCATCTTCATCCATATCCATCTAGTTATTCAATAGCATCTATTATTCAGCCCTAGGGTTGCATTCCAACATTTTTGTATTTTGGGTATTTTCGGAAACCCTTCCCGGGTTCCCTTGGAAAATTGTTTAAGAGTCTATATCTTCACTCCTAGCATTGATTGAGCTATATAATAGCAAATCTGTATTGATTTATCTTTATGCAACAGTTTATGCCCTAAAACTGCGATGTATTAGCTCAAGGCATTTGTATAGCAGCTATTCTTCATGTGATTGCATATTTGCTTATTGGAGGCTTGTATGGTACTGCTTGAGTGACTTGATCCTCAAGATATTTTGCCTATTGTTTGCTGATATGTTTAATAAGATGGTTGTACATTTGTCTCATATATTATTGTATTGACATATTCACTGCTACTTTCCATGTTTATATGATATATTGATGCTTTCCCCATTTGGGAATATTACATTTCGCTTTGAAGGTAGGAATTTTTTAGGAAAATATTACACAATTGAAAATTGGATAACTATCATAGCACTCTAAAATATTTTTCCATAGAAGTTGCAAGTTATTTTAAAATATCAAACTTTATAAAAATCTTTTGATCTTAATATCAGTCAAGAAAGGTTTTATTTAACAAAGTAAAGACTATTTTGTAACTAAGCATCTTTAACTCTAAATTGTCATCCAAAACCCTTAAGGAGTCAATGATTCTCCCCATCCATTAATCATATTTTTTTTAGAGTGTAATTCAAAAATATATAAAACTTAAAAGGTAAGAGGCCTCATCATGAGCCTACTTACCATGATCATAGGAAAATAATAGGTTGACATTACCACTACTGAATACCAAGCCAAGGTAATGGCTTATGATTATTTCAATCATAAGACAAGGGGTCTTGTCACAAGCCAACTTGTTCAACTCAATTACAACCAGTGAATGGCATTGTCACTATCTCGTCACCAAACCAAGACAATGGATTTTTAAATACTTCTAAAAATAAAAATAAAAAACAAAGTTATATATATATATATATATATATATATATATATATATATATATATATATATATATATATATATATATATCTTTTGATTTTTTCTCTAGGGATTGCAATCATAAATGGATGGGATACTCAATCATTGATGGTTAATAGGTAACCTTGTCGAGGCTATAAAAACTTGATGGCAGCAGTGGCTCTACCCGTGACAAATAGAGTATATCAAAAGGCTAAGTTTGAAAATCCCCTACTTTATCTTTATAACTAATTAATGAATCATAGAGATAGTTAAATATTTTCATCTTTAAGAGGTTTTAAAATGTTTGCAATAATATGATTTTTTTTATTCAAAGTAATTTTATTTATCCAACATTTCAAATATAGTCTTCCTTTCCTTAATCATTTTTACTTATCAAAGTTTTAGAAATTTCATTATTATAAATTAGAGATAACGGGTTCTTCCAGTGAATCGCCAATTGTTGTGCTATTCAACAACCCCCCATTATTTATGTATAATTACCTTAGAAAATAATGGGGACCCTTTTTAATTTTTAACTTAGAATATTAAAACACTTCTATAGGACAAAAATTGTTCATCCAAAAGTTTGACTTTGATTTTATTAGTCGAAAGACTTAAGCGAAAATGCCCAAATCCCAAATCGCATATCACAATTGCAATAAGCGACACACAAAGCACTCCTTTCAAATATTGTGATGCGATATAAGTTAGGTACATAAAATAATGTGTAAATGATTTTAAACCAAACGAGTGCTAATAAAGGAAAAATTCTCCCTAACGAATATTTTTAACCATTGGTAGGACTAGCCTTACCGCCACGTCACCCTTCGCTATCGCGCAATCGAAAATATTTCATATCATCTATGGTCCCCGCTCTTAAACCCCCGATGTGATATATCGCATCGCAGTTCCGTTACACATAATTTCCAACACTCATTCCACCATTCTTGCAATTGTGATATTGTTATCGCATCGCAAAACTCATAGCACCCTTGCCCCTCCAATGCTCTGATATTATGAAAATGTTGATAAAGAGCTTATAGTTAATTAACATTGAGGTCTTGATCACATATCGGTAAAATGAACATATCACGTGTTTTAAATTCATGCTCCGAATGAATTTTGTGATCAAGGTTTTAATTAAGTGCTGAGTTGTCCAAGAAAACCACGCGAACTCACGTTTTTTATCATTACTCAAGCATAATGGTATTGATGGTCTCGAGCCACCAATGTGATTTTCTAGCATGTTACTTGATGTTTTGGATTTTGCACATTTAAACTATATTTTCCATCATTTAAAACTTTTTTGTTAGTTGCTCCCGCATTTGCAAAATATTGTTGTTTATTCTCTTTTTAACCTACTGCGGGCTAGTCTAGAGAAGCAGAACTCTTGCGAGATGTCAAAAGCTCAGAAGAAGAATAAGAAACCCATGGCTCCTACACACCCTACAGCTCTCGCCTCAGAAGTAATATAGATGCCTTCTCTATCCTTGAATACAACATGCAATCAAGATAGTGGTTCTTCCTCATGGGAATCCATGTACATACAGTTTGAGGATGAAAAGCCCAAAATAATTGAAAGGGAAGTCACAACTGATGCCCCAACGTCCTCCCAATATTCTTGCAATGATGTTGCTAATTCCTTCCTCCACCGAATTGTCGCTCACCATAAAATTATGCCCTATTCAAATATGGTGAAATGGATAATCGAAAATTTGAACATTGGAGAGAGTACATTCTTGACTTCAAGGGACACAGTAATTGGGTCTTTCAAGGCAGAATATTTAAGGAAAATGTATCATATACCGGACCCACAGAAGCTATATGACAATAATTTCCTTGAAAATCTTGCAAAGAAAATAAACTAGCATTAGACCCAATAAGGCAATGGAGGCACAACCCCAACAAGCATAAGCATGACGATAAAGGTATGTATTTTGTGTCTTTTCTAGTTGTCCTGTATTGCTATGTCGCTGCTATGATGTGTAGACTATTTGGTTACCCTAATACAAGTAAATTTCTGATTGAATAGGTTCCTCTTATTGAAGTTGCATCAGATTCATATATTATGGATTGGGGTACCATCCTTTCCAATAATATTGCTTCCCAAATCCTTGAATATACAAAGAACCAGAAATTCATCTCTAAGATAGTTCCCCCATTTTTCATGAGTGCTTATATCATGGACGTAGTATGTTTTACTTTAGATTTCCCAACCATGTGATGGAAATGGACCATACAGGACCATACTCCTATCCATGTTTACCATAATATCCTATGGGAGTCCAACTATGACTCTCATTTCTATATAATTTGTCATGGTGTTATTTTACCCCTGTTTCAAGTTGTTTTTGGAGAGAAGGCTCCAAGACTATCAAAAGAAGCCAGAGATTACTTCACAGCCATAGGAAGGTGGTTTGTTAAAGAACTATTTACATATGTTAGAGTTTATGGAAGTCTTTCCAAGCCCCGTGTTCTTCCATTGTATGTACCGGATAAACTCCTAGCCAAAGAAATTTCCTATCAAATAATAGGCAATGGGTTAACCAAATCCTTAAAGGAAGCTAAAAAATTTTCCTGGCCATCATTTCCTATTAATTATGGAGTATATGCATTAGACAACTACAAACATGCCAGACTAGAAACCAAACAAATTGAATGTTTGAAATTATCTACCATGCCCAATAGACAATTTGATCCAAACAAAGTGGCTCAAGACTTTACAGCCCAAGTAAAAGTCAGAAAATTTATTCATGATCACGATGACTATGATGATCTATTTGAGTCTTCTGAGACATATTCAAAGGTTGAGAAGCTAACATAGATTCAGTTGAATCTAAGACAACTTGCTAAATTTAAAGAATACAGGAACAAGAGATTGGAGAACATCCCTTTAGAAATTATGAGGGCATCCCAACCAATTACACAGAAAGAACAGGATTTGGAGCAGCCTCCCAAGGACACTGAGGTCCTACAGGAAACATATGAAGTCAGATATACAAAGAAACAAATTTTTAATACTTTCTTTAGCAGTAATTTGGATGAGTTTTGGAGCCAGTTTGATCAGCAGATCAAAGGAAGACCAAAAGAAAACACTTTTGAATTGAAAGAGATAAGAAACAATCCTTAAGACAAAAAATAGACCCTATTTACTATTGGGGCTTCTGACAATGAAATTAGTACAGATGAAATTGAATTCATCCCGGCCTTCCCCTCGTCGGAAATTGTTCTTAGAATAGAAGAAATCCCTCCTCTGGACATCTTTTACACTCCCAAACATCGGGTTGCAATGAGAAGACAAAGAAAGAGAAAAAGAGTTGAGCAATCCCAGGCATTAATTCCTGGATATATGCTAATGGAAGTGGTGTAGAGAGATCCACAAACTGATCCTTCTGAATATTTAACAAGATTGTCATAGTTTTCAGCTGCTTAGGCAACTGCTACAATTGACAAGGCATCAGATATCCAACAATTAATCAAAGAAAAAGATGACAAAATCCAACACTTAGAGCAGGATTTGTTAAAAGAGAAACAAAGTGTTGATCATCATTTGCAGACACAGTTGTCTCAACTTCAAAAAATATTTGATGAATTAAAACTACAACATCAATCTAACATCAATGTCAGAGATACTCAAATACGACAACTCCAATTCACTATTGAACAATTGAAGGACAACAAAAATATAGAAGACTTAAAAAAGGAAGCTTTGGAATTGAACACCCTGTTGGCCCAAAAACAAGTAGAATTCTATCAGAAATTAACCATCATCAATGATATGTGTGACAAAATTGATTCATTGATGAATCAATTGTCCGATCTGAGGACGAATTTCGATGACATTGATGAAAAGATATCAAAATTCATTACCGGGCAAGACACAACATATGTAAGAAAAGAAAATCTTCCCAGAATAGAGGATTCTCACAAAGAAATCATCTTTATTGATTGGGACATACAACTCAACCAAGCAGAAAGAGAAATATTCAGAGCAATAGATGTTGCTAATAACATCATTGAAACTATCAGCAATAATATATTTGGTGCCAATATGATTAATGAATGCACACCTAGTTCCCTTCCTAGTGTGAAAGTTTTAATGAAACAATGGTAGGAAAAGTCAAAGGTAAAGGAATAAAGTGTTGAGAAGATGGCAAAACTCAACTGGGAAAATATTGGCAGTATCTTGTCAAGCCACACAACCAGTGGCTAATGTTGCTTTTTTTTGTTGATACATCCTCCCACATGCTTCTTGCATTATCATATGAAGTGTATACTGGACAATTTCCTTAATGCTATCTCTTCCCCCTGAAGTGTAGCCGATGTTGGATATCTACAAGCTTATGCAGTGAATGATAAAGGAGACAAAATCACACTCCTGAGCTCGTCATACAAACAAATTCTATTTCTGTCTTATTTTCTCTTATTTTAAGTAGAGTTTTTTAAACCTCCTCAGAACTTTATGTATTTTCTATTTTTATATTTCTAGTATTTACTATATAAATCCTTTCATGTTTACTAAGAAAGGGTCCTGAAATTTTGTAAGGAAGGCTTTGGAAAATATCACTTTTGTACTTTTTCAACTCATCTTAATAGAAAAGACTGGACCATGGCTATTTCTTCCATGAGCAGAGTAAAGATATATCTGGTACTTCTATATTTATATTGTTGTTCTGGTTTAATGTGATTAACAGTCATACTTATTTGACATTTTTTTTATATGTATCTCTTAAACACAATTGAACATTAATTCACTATTGAACATGCAAAGATTGCCATCTTTTGATATATGTACAAGACATGCAGCTATTGAATGCGATATAATTTAATCAATTAATTTGATTAACTATTTAATCAAATTAATTAACTTTAACTATTTTTCACTTCTGTTAGTGTTTGATAATCTTCATTTTCATACACTAAAGATAATCTTTCAAGATCGCATACAAAGAAAACATAATTGATCCCGTGATATATATATATATATATATATATATATATATATATATATATATATATATTAGCTTGTTATCTGTCTCATTTAATCAATTCATATTCAGTTATAAATACCTCACATCCACTCAATTATACTTATTGGGAAATTGGTCCCATCATCCCTAGTCGGAGCCGCTATTCCAAATAGAAAAGGAACGGTTTTTAAGTTCCCGACCGGGTGGTCATCCCCCGATATTGTTGCAGTGATTTTCGAGGAAACAACACATCCCCAACCTGCCAATTAATATTGTTAAACAACCATTATCTGACCACCATAAAACTCTTTAAAATATATGAAAGCCCACATGGAGATCGGGCTCCTCCCTTAATCCAAGTCACCATTGATTGGTTCACCATATATATATCTTTAATGATCCATTTCTAGATGCCTTCTCTAGTAAGAGCCTACCATAAACTCTTCATCAATAATGCCCAACTGAATTTTTCTAGGTCCTTTATACCCCAACCTACATCTTCTTATATGAGCGACAATACATCGAAACGAACCAAATGGTATTTTTGTGCATCTATAGTACGTGCCCATATGAACTTAGAAATTATCGAATTGATCTTGTTGATAATAAATTTAGAAAACAAATATAAATGAAGCCAATATACCGTAATGCCTTATAATACCGCATGTACCAGGATCAGTATACCACCCATCATAAGCCATATATGAGACCAGGTGAGCATTTTGTGTTCAAAATTATCAATAAGCAAGTACCAATATTTGTCCCTGTAAACATTAGGTTTGAGAAAAAAAACCAAGGTACTTAAAACTTTGATCCAAATTCGATGACTCCACTTGAAATATATCAATAATCTCCAAAAAATGTGTTGATTCCAATGAAGAGGAGATCAATAAGGATTTAGAAAAGTTCATAAATAATCCAGATTCCTTGCTGAATAATCCAATGATCCGATGTAATGTATACCAATCCAAAACCGATAATTTACTAAAGAAAATGACATCATCTATGAAAATTAGATGTGTGATATGAATATTTATAGTAACTCGCACACCCGTGACTATATGAAGGTGTTGTGTATTCATAATTAATCTGCTCATGCCCTCAATAACAAGTAGGAATAGAATAGGAGAGAGAGCACATCTCTGTTGAAGGCCTGAAGTGGCCTTAAAAAAGTGGATGGCACTCCAATTATTAAAGCCACGGAATTTGTAGATGAAAAACAAGCCCTGATCCAATTAAAAACCAGAGCTGAGATACTAATCTTATGTAATATCATTCGCATGAAGGACTAGTCAACACAGTCAAACGCCTTATGCAAATTAATTTTCAATAGCACAACCTATTTCTTTTTAATATTGATAGAGTGTATACACTCCTGCACTATAGCCAATGCATCTTGAATTTGGAAATGTTGTAGACAACCAAATTGTTCTTGCCCAATTTTTTTAGACAACGTATGTTTCATCATGTTTGCAATGATCTTAGATATCATTTTATAAATTGTGTTGCACAAATAAATAGGTCCGTAGTCCATAAGAGAAGTAGCTTTTGCTACTTTAGAAATTAAAGTAATAAAGGGTGGAATTCAATGCACCTGATATATAATCTGTATTTCTTGTTTATTATACCACAAGTAATAAATCTTGCCCCATAATGTCAATGGAATGAAGAAATAATTCAACCGACCAGTCGATTGGTCTGAGACTTTTATCTTTGACAAGGGACATAAGAACAACCACCAACTCATCCATAGAAATTGGTCTTTCTAATGCCATATTGGCCTCAACATCAAACATAATCAAATAGGAATTTATCACCTCCAATTGTATTTCTATATTCACCCCATCTATAGCCTTATATTACCTACCAAAATGTTAAACAATGTCTAGATGGAGTTCCTTAATCGAGGTAATATATTTACCATTAGAATCTTGTAGCTCCTAGGTCATGTTTTCTTGCCTTCTCTTGGATGCATAGTTGTGGAAAAATCTTGTGTTTTTGTCACCTCCAACAATCCAAATGGCCTTGATTTTAAGCCACCATTCCTGCTCTTGTGCTCTTCCAATCCATAGCTAAATATTTGTGTGATACAAAAAAATAATCGAGGTGTATCGGATCCGCTAATGTCCTTAATTGTTCCTCTATCTTTATAAGTTCCTCTATATTTTTCCTTTATGTGTTCTCTCCCAAAGTCTAACCACCATCTTAAGCTCCTTTAGTTTATGACAAATCAAATCCTTTTGTGTGTATCCCTGCATTCCATCACAATTTTCCCACTTAGATCTCACCAAATCCATGAAAGCCTTGTTTTTAAGCCATGTGTGACTAAATTTAAAGGGTAGCCCCATACACTCCTCATTGCTACACCAAGGTAGGATAATAGCATCATGGTTAGATAGCCCCGCAAAAACAACCCATGAATGAAATAATCCATGTTGTTCCACTAGATTATCGTGGATCAAAAAATGATCCAAATGTTTTGTGATGCCATCCAGGCCAAATCGGTCATTACTCCAGGTCGATATGAGGGGAACTAACACAATGTCCACCAAGTTATTAGTACCAAATAGATATTTGAAATATATTTTAAGACTATCTTGTCTACACTGAGCACCCTGGTTTTTAGTAATAGCCACAGTAATATTCAAGTCACCAGCAAGGATTAACAAGCCAATTTTCAAAATTATACATCCATCCATAAGATCCCAGAAGGCACTAAATATGGAGCATGAGTGTTTAATATACAAAACCTATTTTTAGAACACATGGCGTAGCTCGAAATAAAAATGCCTGCAAATGATATATATGATAATAAATCAACAACATGTGGATCCAAAATCACAGCGAAACCCCCATATTGACCATAAACATCTAGTACACAAACCCGCCATCCAGTATATATATTTAACAAAATTGGCCAAGCTTTATGGGAAGCCATTATAGTTTCTTGTAATAGAATTATCGAGGGTAATTATGTCCCAATAAAATGTCTTAAGGCAAGAAATTTCGATGTTTCCCTTAACACCATAATGTTAAGTGATAATATCTTCATATGGGACACCTTTTCCTTGGGCATATAGTCTCTAAGATCCCGGATGGGAGAAGTATTACAAGAAAGGGATCGAGCAGCAGGGACATCCATTGTGTTTTTGTGTACACCAAAAGTATCAATGTCAGGTGACAAGACCAACTTCAATTTGGCCCACCTCTTCTTTCTTATTGTGACATTATGTCGAGAGTTAGGACTAACAAGTATAACATCCCTGGTGGAATGTTTAGAATGAATGGACAAAGATTCTAGGTCAATTTTCAGGTTGAGTTGCAACAACTCCATTGAATTAGTGGGCGAAAGAGGACCCGAAAAGGAACCAAATTGAATAACATGAGAATGGGGTAGAGAATAAGAATCAGTCCCCCTTGGAGGTGGGAGATCAGTCGTGGATCAGTCCCCCTTGTTGAATTCCATCCACCGATATAAGAGGACAATAGGATGGATGAGGAAGGTAAGAGAGAATAGATGATATCCCATCAAAGCCAATACGAATACAAGGATTGGCAAATGAAGGTGAAGGATAATGATCACACCTCACCTCTTCCTGAGTATTAGAAATAGGACCAATAAATACAAATGATGAAGGAACATCTAAAGGACGAGATATAAAAAAGTCCATTCAATGAAACACATGAAACATTAAAAACTAACTCCTCAACTACCTCAATTCCATAATTATTAGGAATATTTAATACTATAGGAAGAGATATATATTTTCTATCCCATGAAGCAGATGATAATTCCTTGACCAACTCCTCTACCGATTTAATGCCATAATTAATAGGAATATCATGTACAATAGTAAAAGATTCATGAGTTTTATATAACGATTTAGGAAGAGTGGACCCAATCCCATCTATGGAAGAAATAATAGTAAATATCACTCTACCCTTCTCCAACATCCATGGTGCCACCAACCGATGATTAGGTCATCGATTTAAGCCAAAACGATGAGGAAAAGATGCCAGTAAATGTCCAGTCTCATGGAATCCCAGACATCTCAAGTGAATGCCCCAAAAATCAATGCATTGTCAAATGTTATGTCCAACCCAACATAAATCCAATGCAGTAGGTAGTCCACCAGCAAAGGTTATTGCCACTAGGATCCAAGTGATCTTTTTGTCCAGTTCCCATGGATTAGGTTACTCCAAATAGGGGAATTTTCCGATGGCATTATTGATATCAACTAATTCCTTTCGTATCTGGAATTCAAGAGGGAGGCCAAGAAGCTTGAACCAGAGAATTTTTTTATGAGGAATCTCCTTAAAAGGGTTGAAATCCACATGGCAAGGTTGTAGAGAAAAAAAAAACTAGGACCCACAACCTACGGAGAAGCCAAAATATTCGCCACACCATCTGGATATAGAAAATGGAAGCAAAATCAGTGGTTGAAGTGCGTATTGATCTTCGTCGCATAATTTAGGCCCTACTTCCACTGAGAATCCACCCAATCCTTCATATGATAACAATTCTTCCTATAATATATCCAAAGACTGACCAAAGCCTATTATTGCAGACCAACTACTCGGTCCCAAAATACATCATTGCTTAAAGTGAGTCTATGGATCTCTCCCATTACTTTTACAGGTTTATTTTTTTGTGAACAACGAGAAGGTGGTCGAGAGGGAGAAACCATGGAAGGGTTGTCAACCCAACTCAAGAGATTAGGAAAGTTAGAGTGAGCCCCCACATTGGCAGAATGACCCGATGTCAAATCAACATACAATGGTCACAAAAATTGATGTTCAACCTCCACGGCAGCATGTACAAGAGCCACCTCATCAGGAGAGGAAAGCTCATGCAGGTCGCGGACATTTTTCCAACCGTCCACTAAGCCAAGTGTCCCCATCCAATATATACTGATAGCACCACCAATAAATAAACGCTGGAGAAATTCACCTATACATGATATGTACAAGATGCCAAATAAGGTCATGTATCCAAATGAAAATGGGAAGAAGTGATCCTTCGCATAAACCGAAGTCCAAGTCAGAAAAATGCCAAGAAGACCAAATGGACGATGTGGCCAAGATGTGCCATCCACATTGATGTAGACATATGAAAATGTCCAAAACACTGGCCACATCACCAACATATACTCACAACGTCCCAATCAAAAGATAAATAACAAAACAATAACTAAATCAATAATAGTTCCATCCAAAAGTACCATCAATATCGATATAGATCACAAAACTCAAATCACAGAGTAACCACATACCCACCATAAGTACTGGAGGAATATGATATGACAACACATAAATGTGGGTGTAAATCCCTCATAATGACACACCAATATCACCATAAGTAGGTGAATCAGCGATAACCAGGAGATTAGAGGGGAAAATGTGCCAATTAAAAAAAAAATTCTAAACAGACATGTCTGTGATCGGAAGACCCAGATAATAAGCCAGAGAAAAACCACCAATATTGGCTCCCAGAAGACTCAAAATAGTAAAATCCAACCAATTATATCACTGAAAATGATCAACCTTAATCAACAACAATGATATAGAAAAATCGCAATGCTCGGTGATACCATAGACAGTGGTCAACCTCAATATCAACACCTTTGATATATATAATATTGATGCCATATCAATGTAGCAAATATCAAGACCATGCCCCAAAGGAATCAAGTTAGAAAGCTAAGAACAAAATTTAGAAACAAAAGATGTAGATACAACTCCAATTTTAATAATAGCTTCTCAAGTGACCAGAAGGAAAATTCACCCTATACAAAAAACAATAGAAAGTGTCCCAAGGTTGGCAACATACCATAAATATGTCCCACAAAAATAGAAGATCCTAATATATTCCGAAAAATAGCCAGACAATCCCTCTAAATACAAATAAACACAAAATATAAGCACCGCTAGAATATAAAAGAGACATTGGAAATATTCAGTGATGAATGTCCATCCAACACTGTATCTCCCATCGACCTCCCTTTGAGATGATTCAAACTATCATGGAGAAATATTGTAGACAATAGAGAATTGTCGTGCATCACACCTTACTCATTGCTTCGATATCAAAATTGAATTGTACTATATCAAAAAGGGTTGCATCGAAGCTAGTAGTGTTACATTAAAACCAATGTCATGACTATAATAAATCAAACATACTTCTAAGTAATTTTATATATACCCTAAAATCCTATTGACGCAATAATTCCATGTTTTCTTACAAGTAAGCTTCAAAAAAATTCACTATTCGGGACAACATCTATCCTATATTCAACTGTAGAGATCCTCTCAGCACAATAAATAGCCAAATAAAAAATAATTTGTTCAATTTATTTTCTTTTGGAAGATGCTAAGAGTAATACAAATTACTTCATTGAATATCTTCTTCTTTTTTGTCTTGGTTAAAAGGATCCTTTCATTAATCATGAAAATTTACATATAGCTTGAATTTTCGAAAAATGATTAAAATCCAGGAGATCCATGATACTAATAAACTAACTACAATAATCATAAATTGACTACAATAATCATGACAACATAGAAACTCCTCAAAGGTTCAAGATTTCAAGGGGGAAATACCTCTGATATTTTCATGATTTTCCCTGAGTTAACTAATTTTTCACTATATTCTTGAATCAGTTCCTTATTGCTCTTGCAACCTCATTTTTTGGCTTCCTTTTCTTTCCCAAAGGCCAACTTCAAATCCTTCATTTGAACCTCAAGACGTGACTATGAAAAACTATAGCCTAGTTGGTTTCCTTCCTTACTTTGAAGATAGGTGTTATACAAAATCTTAGCATAATGATCTATCATGTACTTCATATCTTTCCCATGTCATTCTTCTGCAAGGGAAATCAATCATTATTCATCGAGATCCAAATATTCTAGTGGGGCTTCTGCTTGAGCTTCTTCTTCAGGGGAGCTAATAATTTCTTGTGGTGTTGGATATTTTTGGTTCTCTTCGAGAGACTTTTGCACGAGATCTGTAGGATTTGGTAGAGGGCTCTAGAATTTTCCTTCTGCAATCTTGATTGAATGTTGTCTTACTCAGGAGAATCCTTTGGAGAGGAGATATACTCGAACTTATTTTCATATTTGGGTATCTGTTCAGGATTTGAGGCACCTTGAGGACAAAAAAATCTTCTTCCTTGGGGGGATTTTCCCAAATCATCTTGCTCTTCATGAGAAGGGTGTTCTTTAGATGATTCCTTGGTATTTAAAGGAAAATTCCTAAAAATATGCCGATATTCATGACAACATTTACATGTAAGGGGACATGTTCATAATTTAGAGATTGCTTCCAAACACTATCTTAATAATAAATATCTATGGAGGCTGCGAGATATTTATGTAAACACAGATTCGAGCATATGATGTGTACCTCCTTCTCTTAGTATTCGTTGGTACTTTGATAAAGTTTTTGATATAATTGTTGGGAATTGTTGATACCTTCAAAGGTTTCGTCCTCCCAATATTCCTTGCAAAGAGAAAAGATACAAACCCATATCCGGACAACAAGAAAATCTTCCTTCTCCAAGTTATACTACTCCTTCCATAATCACATGAAGAGACCGACATTATTGAAAAATTACAACCCTCCTTCAAAAACTCTCGATCTATCTTCCAAGATAGAGAAAATGATTGTGAATAAACCTTTCCCCCCTAGCTACAATTCTATTTGACCCTAAGGGTTCCATTTGTTTTGGGCCCACCTAATTAGAGCGTTTTCGAAGGGCCATAATCCAATAAATTTGCATATAAGAATTTCATCCTACATATATTGGATATATTCCTCTATCTTTATAGATTTAACCTCAAATTGGATCTTGCACCTCTTTTGGCAAGAAACACCTTATATTTCTAAACTTTCATGATGCACCTAGTGAAGGGTTTGTTGCTAAACTAGAAACCCCACTTCTCCCAACTTCTCTATGAAAAGGATGTCGAAGATGAGGAGATTGAAGCATAACAACCAATATATATATATATATATATATATATATATATATATATATATATATATATATATATATATATATATATATATATATATATATATATATATATATATATATATATATATATATATATATATATATATATATATATATATATATATATATATATATATATATATATATATATATATATATATATATATATATATATATATATATATATATAACTCCTGAAACAATCTATCTAAAGGAGGGGGAAAACCCCCCTCTATCAAAGTCGAGCACAGGTAATTATGTAGAAGAAATCCTAGAATTTGCAGAGCAGAGTAGTTCCATTGAATATCTATTCTTTGAAACAAAAGAATAATAATAATAATATAACAAGCTTACATAATTATGAGCCATTGTAAAAATATTTATTTCCAAAAAATCAATATAATTTTTTGCTAATATTACATATTAAATATAATATATAGTTTTTTTTTTTTTTAATGTAATATTGATGTATATATTTTTTATAAAGGAAGTGACTCTAATGATTTAACAAAATATTTATAATTTTCAAAAAATATGTTAAGAAAAAATTAATTAAATAATATAAAATAAAGAAAAGCTTGTAGGTTGTGGTGTGATCTCGGTTATCTAAGTTGAAAGGAAATTTATTAATAAACATAATAAGTTGGAATGACACATTAACTTATATATTGAATGTCATTGACTTATGGGTTAACAATTTGTATATGGGTAAGGGTAGAGGAATTGATATCATCGAGAATTGAGAGTGTTACACTATCTTTTGTCCATGACAAATAATTATGAGAGTCTATCTTGAGATAGGCAACCTCTATTCTTGCACACCACCAAGGGCCTTCTTAAAAGGTTGGGTACACAAACTCTCACTTGTTATGAATTTCCCATTTCTTAGCTATTATTAAACTTGATTGCATCCAATATTCTCTCCATTTGGCCCATGAAGTAGAACATGGAAAATATGCTCAAGCTTCATTCTATTTGATAACATGTCATCCCTAAGGCTAAGGGAAATGCCCTCTCTTGTCGTGAATTGGAGCAACAACTATTAAGGATTTGTACAAATTCTAGTCTTTCTTGTAATACAAAAATTGAATTTTTACTATATAAAAAAGGGTTGCATCAAAGCTAGTAGTGTTACATTCAAACGAGTTTCAAGTCTATAATAAATCAAACATACTTCTAATTAATCTAATATATACCCTAGAATCCTATCCACACAACAGTTCCATGTTTTCTTACAAGTAGATGGCTTCAAAAATGTACACATAATACATACTATTTTGGAAAACATATATTGAATTCATGGTTGGGCACTATCCTGACTTCCTGCCCTTTTGAATAAGGGGTCCATGTTCCTCAATATCCATTTGATCTCTATTTTGTTGAATAAATTTATCCTTTGAAAGCCTTACTTATAAACAGTGTTTAGACACAATTCTATTTGAAGCAAGAGAAAGGGAATCCATCCACTAAGTGACAAGCAAAGTGCAACATACCTAGCCCCTTAATGCCTGAGTAAGGCTGCAGGGTATATTGACCCGACCTCCTAAGTCGCCTTAAGAAATTGGGGTTGTCCAAATTTCATCTTATTTTAAACATATTAAAAATAATTTCTTAGGCCACCATTATCTTTTTTTATTGATAGCTTTCCAACAATAAAAATTCATCCCATTATGAGTTCTTAGCACAAAGTTACACCCATTTGAAGATCTACCCTCCAAGTGCCATGTCCATCACTTGAGACTTGTCTTCATGCCACACCAACCTACCACCCAACATGCCACATTAGAACCTTATTGGGTTCTATCGGTATTGGGAAGAAACCATGATAGATAATGTTCCAACCTCCCAATTCCCGATAGCTAGATATCCTAAAGGTTGATATCATGCAATCATATAATGGAATTTTCTCCAACATTAAATGGCATATAAACCAATAGTGTGACACTTAATAAGCCATAGTCTCGGTCTTCAATTGGTGAGAATATATCCATTAATTGACAACCATTATCGAGATATATCAGTATCAGGGATTCATGTTGGTTGTTGTTTAAAGTATTCCCCTACACCCGATGCTTGATATCCTAATATTGTGAAATCCACGTCACCTCTACCACCTCTACCTCAATTATGCCATGTTCACCACCTAAGTGCCACTGTGCACTTTGATCCACATCATGTTATCATGTCGGCATGCCACATTAACTCCACATCAACATGACACATCATTAAATACCTACATTCATGCCATGTAATATTGACATATAAGCATGCCACATCAGCTAAACATTCCATGCCAACATGCCACATCTACACGTTATTGGGATTTATAAATATCACGAGGAAAACCCAATAACTGGTGTCTCAACCTCCCACCACTAATATCCAATGGCCCTATAAGTCAATAACATACCATTGATTAACACACCTTCCTTCCCATCTATTGATGTATCAAGTACTTATATTAGTATCAAGGGTTGAATTAGCAACTGTTCGATGTATCACTCGACACCTAACACTTGATATCTTGATCATTGATACACCATTATCACGATGACATAAAATTATCTGTTAAATCATAGACATCATCAAGGTTTTTTTGTATTGGGTGTTCGAGCTAGCCATGGTTTGAAGTGTTAATGGATACTAATAACTTGACATGTCGATAGCCAATAACCCATACTTCAGGGATTAAGCCCCCTTCAACTAAGCTCTTGGTTCTGGCCCCCTTACCGACCCATATGATCAGGGGATAGGGCTAATTTTAGTAATCCCAAAATTTCCAATAGGGAAAATACCATACCCAAAATATTTGTAAATATGCAAGGTCCTCACTAACCATAAGGGCATCCATGATCCTCCTTCTCACTACCACTTACCCAACCTTTCTTCAAGGATTCAAAGAGGACATGTTCATAATTTACCCCATTTGATACCTTCATACCTTTTCATCCCAAATAGCTTAAAAAATCCTCAGTGAACTATATAACACATTTCCTTATATGTTTCAAGAAGACTTATTCCCCTAAGTCTTCCACTTTACAATCAAGGTTTTTACTCTCACCTCTGAATTCATGTCATCAAAAGGGCCTCACTAATCACCTTAGCAGGCACATGGCTTCTCTGGCCTATCTAAAGTACACCAAGCTCCCTAATTAGGATTCGTTAAGAGTCTTCCACAACCATCCAACCACGTTGGCCATCAAAGAGATTGAAGGCTTAACCTACCCTTTCTTCGCAACCATAACTTCTTGCTCGATAAAGGCCCTTAATAGCCATGAACTTTAACAATAACCAAGACTAGGAATTCATTGGTCCCATGCTTGAGTAAGTCATTTCATCCCTGTCCATAATCATGAAAAGCACATCATATGAGCACATTCAAGATAAAAAATGGGAAAATTGATTCGTGATCATTATGATATGAAACCTCTATGAAGTATTTGGTTCACGGCTCAAATCCCCCCTAATTAGACTCGTGGGCCATGTGTGCGGGTGTGTATGGGCTTACCCAAGGGTTATAATGGTAGAAATCAACCTGTGTCACATGAATATGTGCTTGGTCTAGTTGTCAATTATTCTAGTTACAAAAATATCAACAAGAAGACATATGAATATTACAAAGTCATCACAACCCAACTCTACCAATTCATGCCATGGTAAAGTATCACATAAACCAAGATATCCAATCAATAGGAAGACACCTAAATATACACAATTGATCAACATCATTTATGTTTCATTGAATATGACTTACATTACATATTTAAATTCCACAAGGATGCTTATCTAATCAATATCATATGTTGCTTGCAACTAATGAAGGGTGTCATGTTCCACCCTGCCATGGGCTAAGCTATGTTGCAGTATTTATTGCAGTTTTCCAACCCTAAGCCAAGTGGTAAGTTCTTACTTAGCAATATTGGGTGGAGTCATGAAGGCCATTCTCCTTTATTATGTCAAACTCATAAACTTTCTTAAATTCCCACTAAGCCAAAAGCTTTCCCAAATGATTTTGGTGATTTCTCTATCTGAATATCAATAGTGTAAGGACGAAGGCCATTCTCCTTCATATGCATAGAAATCAATATGAAGTATTTCAACCTATCGAGATAGGACCTATTCACATTCACAGTGTGGCCACAATGGGCCTGCACAAGACAAAGGGAGTCTTTCACTAAGTTGATAGTTCCCTCAATGTTTCCATATTTAGTGCTTTGTGCATAATTTAGACAAACTCATTCACAACGTGGCCACAATGGACCTGCATGGCACAAAAGTATCCATTAACTAGGCCAATAGTTCCATATGTGCTTCCCTTTTTAGTGCCTTTGCACAATTGAGACAAACTCATCAACATTTCTGGCTGGCCCTCTCGCTCAAGTTAAAGATATAACAATGACTTCGCTCTTCAAATCGGGCGAACTAAATTCATGCACAAGTTTTTGCATCATGCACAAGGTTTCCTATCCACATGAAATCCTCCTCTGTTTCTCTAATTAATTCTCACAAGTGTTCATTCCCTATATGCATATTCTGCAACTTTATGTCTATCTATTATGGTTTGGTCTCTTCTCTCACACCCCCATGATGCTTCCCATAACCACACACTTCCATTCATGAGAATTTGGGTCCCTTCATGTTCTGAATTTGGAGGAGGTGTTCTCTTTACTCTTTCTCAGAATCACATATAACTTAAACTTAGGACAGTGTCGACGCTTTCCAAGCATGAAATTGGGTCTTCAAAAACAACATGTTTGTTTAATGTCTCTTCAACATGAATTAGTCTTCATATGCAACTGAACATAATGAAAGTAACACACATAATCCATGTAGGCATAGAGAAGAGCAATACAAAAGGTTTGATGATGGATTTCACCCCTCCTGGGCTACATCTTCGGGCCTATCAACGTGACTAGACCACTCATATAAATTCAGTATCAGTGAAGTACATAAAATTTTGTTGCCAATAAAATGTGGCTATTACCCCTACAGGGTAATTTTCTCCTACAAAGAACTCTCACAACAACAACAAATCAAAACATATCCTACAAAGATGACATACTTCCACTAAAAATGAGTCAAAAAAACATCATGTGCATCCTTCAATTCCACATTGAAGCACATAATGAAAACTTCATGATGAAAGAAGTTAAACCTTAGTTGATCCATGCTGGTTACAATTGCTCCATATCAATTCTGAAGGTGAGAAAAACCCTACAAGGTCTTCTTCATGTTGAACACCCTCAGGAACTGCTACCAAACCCTTCTTGATCCATACACCCTTAGCCTCAAACCTGAAAAAGGCCATCTAGATGTGCTCAAAACAAAAAAAATAAGTCACCATTGGATTCATAACATCAAAAAACCTCTATGCAGCCTCTTTCTGAGCTAAATTTGGATAAAATCTCAAAACATTATGCTCAAAAGCCTGATTGATCCATACATCCTTGGTCTTCAACTTGCAAAAAGGCTATGTAGATGTGCTCAATGTCTATGTTGGTCCTCGTTTTTTATTAAATTTTGCTTATTAAATATACCTAATTTGCATTATATACAACCATATAATATCCATATACACCTTATTTTGACCAATTTATGCATATTCAGGTATATAAATTCTGTTTTTCAAATTTTTAGATGTTTTTACAAAAATTGGATTTTAAGTGCATTTTTGGACAGAACTAAAAATTCATGTAATGGCTTCATTGAAGTCATAATTTCAGGACACCTGGGCACGAGCTGAGCACATATTTAGAAATCTTGGAAACCAAGGATGGACGTGTACCTATTGGTTCGATCAAACTGAGCTAAAACAAACCCAGTCAAAGCTGGTCAAACAAGACCTATCATTCAGGAAATCCCTAGGAAATAGGCCAAAATTAGTATTTTGTGGGATTTTCTAGATTTTGTGTGATTGGATGGATGAGCTCGACCAAGATAGATGGGATTAGGGTAGATATGACTTCTACAGAAATTTTAGTCAAGTTTGTTTCATATCATTCTATTTAAGCCAAGAACATTGAAGGCATGAACATGTAGAATTTGTATGATTTCATTTTGAGATTTCTGAATATTGTGAATTAATTGGACAAATTGGTTCTATCTTCTTTCTGTTGTTTAATGTGGTGAATGATCAATTGAGTTCCAGTAGATGAGAAGTATTTTCATTGTACAAGGAAAGGGTGGAGGGCCCCCACACCGAGCTAAGTACAGTTTCTGGTTAATTTAGCTGAAATTTCATAAACCAATTTTGCTTCATGTTTACTCAGTTATTTAGATGTATGGAAATCTCTTATGTTTGCTGATGAATATTTGTTTAAATTCTAATATGAATATGAAGGGTCAAACCAGTGTTTAAGTTAAACTCTCCTTCTATCTGATCAAAGAATAGTAACTAGAATTCATCTTCCTTTCTTTTGTTTAAGTTATTTTATGAATTTCCAGTTTTCATACAATGGTATTAATGATGAATAAACTTATAAAGAAGGACAACATGGACCTCCTTAGTTAGGAGCCTCTTCTCTTTTTATTTTATGCATCATAAGTCGTTGTCCATCAATGTTTTTGATTGATTTTCATGAATTAGTGTTGTAGAGAAGGTCAACCTGGTTCTTCTAAGTTAGGAGCCTCTTATTCTACTTATTACATATTGAATTAGAAATTATTTAGTTAAATTTTATGTTTGTAATATGCATTTCCTTCAAGTTCTATAATTTATCTTCTAAAATTTATTGTAGTTGAAATCCATATATTTTGGACATGCTTCCAAGTTTTACAAACCCGGATTGATAATTAAATACTTGTGTTAGTTTACCTAGTAAACCGACCCAACATTTTTGGTGTTTTAAAAAAAAAAAAAATTACAAATTACAAATTCTTTTAGTTATGTTTCTTTATGCCTAGAGATAGAGATTAGAAAGGTAGATTCATTAAACAAAAACCCCCAACAATTCAACCATCCATAGGGGCAAGACCATCATGACTAACAACACCAGTTGTTGGGAGACCAACTCTAGAGGAATTAGAAGAAAAACAAAGATCAGGACAAAGAATGACTCTAATTAAAAGACAAAACTTGTTAACCTGGGAAGTAAAAAGGAAGCAATCACCAAAAGAAACCCCTTTCAAAGAAAGACAAAAGGAAACAAGAAAACCAGTTGTTGAACAATAAGAACACCTGTCCTTGAAAAAAGTAAGATAGTTAAGGAAACACAAAATCAACCTCATATTGGAACATTACAAATTTCTGGACAGGAAATGACTGAAGAAGGAGAAGGATGTAATATGCCACTTATGACTCTGGAACAAATACTTCAATATGAGAGACAATAGAAGGAATGGCAGAGAAAAAAATAGGAAGAAAGGAGAATAGAAGCAGAGAGAAAAAGAGAGGAATGCAGAAAAATAGAAGTGAAAAGAAGAAGAGAAGAAGAAACAAAAAGAGAGTGTGATAACAAAAGATGACATGATATCAAACAAACAATGATCAGAAAGGTACCTTTGGCTTCCTAATATTAGACACGAGAAATACTAGGAGAAGAAGTGAAAATGAAAAACATTCCACCTTTTGTTTTGCCCATTTTTTATGGAATGTCAACAGAAGATCCTGACTCATTTATGTTTGAATTTGATATCTTATGTAGAAATTATGGATACACAGATGACACACACAAGCTTCGTCTCTTTCTTGCTACTTTTAAAGCAACAATCACTAAAATGGTTTATGCGTTTAGGAGAACATACCATTGCTTCTTGGGATGACATGAAGAGAATTTTTCTTAAAAAATATGAAGCCTATTGCAGGGCTAGAGACTCAAAAGAAGACGTTTTCATAATCACAACAAAAAGATGAAAGTTTGGAGGAGTACTTAGAAATATTTCTCTACAATATACAATTATACAAACAACATTCTCTGAATCCTGATACCATCCACACATTTTTTCTTAAAGTTATCATAGATGAATACTTAGATATTCTCAACGTGATGGGCAAAGGAGATATATCAAACCTACCATTTGATGAGATTGTTGAACTATGTCAAAAATAAAATAGGGGAAGAGCAAAAAATGGAAAAAGGATGTTACATCAAGAGCTTCCAAAATCTGTAACAGGAGGAGTAACAAGAGCATAAATAGGAAGTTTGCTAGAAAGTTTTAAAACTGGTCATTTAAGTACTTTAGGAACACAAGTTTATGTTTTAAAATCAAAGAAGAAGAAAGAAGAACAAGATCAAATCTTATCAATATTTTGTCCAAAGTGTAGGAAGAAACATCCACTTTGCGAATGTCCTTTGGATAGTATACAAGTGTGTGGAGTTTGTACAGAGAATCATGCAACTAAAAACTGTCCAAAACCTAAAGAATTGCAAATGGAAGAAGTAGAGGGGGTATATTCTCTTTACTATATGGCACCAAGGAGACCTTGGCAACCAAGGATGCCTCAACAATTCCCTCAAAAAAACCCCCAGAATTATCAGTATCCTCCTCAGAATTCATGGAATACTCCAATGCTATGGCAGGTTTGGCCTCCAGAACAATACCAAAACCAACCTACACAAGGTTGGAGAGGATATAGTTATGGAAACCAGCCACCTCAGCAAATGTATCCTCAACAAAATCAAAAACAATACCAACAGCCATACCAATAGCCATATCCTCAACAACCATTCCAATACCAACAATGCCAGCAACATCCTCAACCAATTCCATTTCCACCACAAAATCCTGCACCATTGCTAACTAAGTCTCAGCAACTTTAGCTGCCTTATAACCAACCACTTCCTAGACCAACTCAAATGCCATCTCATCCAGTAGAAAATCCAAGTAACAAATTGGATAAACCAACATACAATGTGGAAGAAGCAACATATTTTCCTACATACTCTATTCTTCCCATACAAGATGTCCACTTAAGGTCTGGGAAAGTGTCACACAAAGATTCTCCACCAATCATAGAAGAAAAAACTGAACAAGGAGAACAAACTGAAAAATCTCATCTAGGAAAAAAAATTTAGAAAGTAAAAGCTATTATGACTCAAACACCACCTTATCTAGACTCGATTAGTAGAGTAGAAAATTCCAATGTCTCTACCTATTTGATATTTTGGATGAATTGAAGAATTCTTATGTCAAAATTCATTTACAATATATTCCAATTTAAAACAATAAAAGAGTTATTCATCGAGAAAACTGGAAGAAGGAAAAGGATCCACCCACAATCCAGGTCATTGGAAAATTAGCTAGTCTCATGTCTACAAAAACAACAATTGAAAAATATATTGACCTTAGGATCCCTATGGTTACCATCTCAATCAATAATTTTTCAATTCCAAACACTTTAGTAGATTTTGGAGCAGCTATAAATGTTATGACTACATAAACTGCGAAACACTTGAAATTGCACAATATTAGACCTACTACTACAATTTTGGAGCTTGCAGATAGATCTAAAGTTGTACCAGAGGGAATATTAGAAGATATCATTGTTTCTTTGGATTCATGGGAGTACCCTGTAGCCTTTCTAATCTTGCAGCCAAAAACAAATTTAGGAGGCCATCCTTTAATTCTAGGCAGACCATGGTTAGCCACAGCAGATTTGTCTTCATTGGATGCAGATCAGGAAGTATGATTATAGCACATGGGGATGCAAGGAAACATGTGACACTATATTCTCCAGCACAATCTCCTTCTTTATTATCATGTCTTGATGAAAAACAGCAACAATAAACTCAATTTGTTCTCAGTATTAATCAAGTCTATAATTTTAGAGAAGAGGAAGAAAATGAGGATCTATTATCCCTTTTCATCTCAGAACCTGATATTTTGGAGCAACTTAGAATAACACAATATGAAGCTGCAAGTCATCTTTTAAACCAATGTTTCCAGGAAAATTGTACTATTCAATCATTACAAAATTCATTTTGAAAGTATTTTTCCTATTAACTCAATTACCAATTCACAGAGTAAAATCATCGAAATCAGTCCTGGAAGGAATTTGAATATTGGTAATAATTTACTATCATCACAAGAACAAGAGGTAATAGCATTATTACATAAATATTCAAAAGAAAAGTTTACAGAAATATAAAATCAAAGTTTACAACTCATTGGCTTGGGCCATATGAGATAGAAGAGATATTTGACAATGGAGCAGTCAAAATAAAAACAATCGATGAAGCATCAATTTCATTTTTAGTTAATGGAAATAGGCTTAAAGTCTACAATAAGCCTATTAATAAAGAGGATTTTCTGAAAGAGTTTCAATAGAAATTGATATGGAAATAATGGAACAACATAGTGATATGCCTTCCTTACTTCCAGAATAAAATAAAATAAAATAAGAAGTGATATGCCTTCCTTACTTCCAGAATAAAATAAAATAAAATAAGAAGTGATATGCCTTCCTTACTTCCAGGAAAAAAATAAAAAAATGTTGAAAAAAATATATAAATAAAATAAAATTAAAAAAAAATCACAAAGAGTTTGGTTGTGAAAATCCAGGAGACTGGCACAATACAAACTCGAATTCATATCAAAAAACCAACTAGTTTGGCCAATATGAATTCTCTATTTTGTTTTACTTTTACTTCAGTTTGATTTTGCAGAAATAATCCTCCAAGAAATGCAATACTTGAGGACAAGTCTTAACATAAGCAAGGGGGAAGTTTGTAATAAAATTATGCAATAGTTTGAGCAACTGTATTGCAGAAGGGACCTGAAACATCATTGAAAATATCATGCAAAAGGGACCTGAATTACATGACACAAGCAACCTAAAACATTGTTGAAAATATCACGCAGAAGGGACCTGAAACATTATTTACAATATCACTGTAGAAGGGACCTGAAGTACATGTTAGAAAGGACCTGAAACATCATTTACAAATTGCAGAAGGGACCTCAACAACATCAACATTCAAGGAACCTAAATCAATATTAGATGAAAAAACATGAAAACGAAAATAAGTCTCTACATTCCATCATAATTTATCTTTGAAGAACCGTCATTATGATCATGAGGACATCGTCAACCATCAACCAATATTTTGATCAAAGGACATCATCAACCAGTATTGACGTCAAGTTATTTTACAGGAGTACAAGTACAGTAAGTGTAAAAAAAAAACTTTCTCTTAAAATCTCTCGATTGAAAAAATAAAAAATAATAATAAAAAATAAAAATAAAAATAAAAATAAATAAATAAAAAAAAAATCTAGAAATTGTTAAAACTAATTTAACTTGATATGCATTCCATTACACTTACCACTTTACATTTTTCTTACCTGTATCCTATCGACATTCCACATAAAACAAAAGACTATCCTACCCATCATAATCATATTTCATTCATTATAATCCTATTATTCCCTACAACATTCCTATTCATTATCACTTCCTACATTAACCCCATTCATATTCATCATTCCGTATAGCTCTACATTAATCCCAAACATTTTATAAGCATTTTGATAAAAAAAATAAAGGACTCGAAATTTTTCCCTTAAGGAATTTTGGTCGACCTACAAAAACAACACAAGGTCAGTGTCATAATGGAAAATTTTAATTTTAAAATGACCTATCTTATGGTCATTTTAAAATAAATTAAGAAAAGTGCATAAAAATGACAAAACCTAAGGTATGGAATCAGTGCAATATGAAAACATGTCATATGACAAAACCAAAGGTATGAGCGCAATATGAAAATATGACAAAGCCTAAGTATGAAAATGCAAATGCAATGCAACGAAGGTTGAAAAGACATGAAATTATGATGCATACAAACTAAGGTGTGGGCATGCAGAGTAATGAAGGTGGCTATGAATGAAAAATGAAATGACAAAGAACATGGGGATGTGGTGACAAGACGTGTATAAACATCGTGGAGAAAGGACAGTGTACCAAACAGAGGAACGCAACCACGTAGGTATGTGAGTCAAAAGTTTGGCATATGAAATGCTCAACATATTTCAAAAACAATGTGTCATGCCACATTCAAACCCTGTGCAAAACTATTGTAAGCCTTCACCATTAAAACGAACATAGCTCTGTCTTAGCATTTTTCTTTCACCATCATGGTCATATTCAAGCTCAGGGAGAAGAGAACGATGTTGTGCAAACACATGCACGCGTTTGGCACCTTGTAAAAGACAGAAATAAGGAGAAAACACAGAGAAGAGGCTGCAAAAAAATAGAGAAACTTGAACAAGAGAGAGAAACATAAGAAATAGCAAATAAGTGTGGAGAAATAAGAAGGATGTGCATTGGTTTTAACGAAGACTGAAGGTCAGGATCTATGTTCGCCGAGTTGATTGAGCACTCCAAAAAAACTCCAGAAATTTCGTAAAGTGAACAGGTAAGGATCGAATCTAGATTTTCCTCACTGATGAATGAGTTTTAGGGATAGTGAAGCTCAGGATTATGTTGTTGAACAATGAGTCAAACTCTAGTTATAAATTTGGGTCTTTGCCACCATTAAACCCGACTCTGCCACCTATGAAATATGTGAATCTTTAGATGATGGAGAGAAGTTTTAACTGAAGTAGAATTGTGTAAACACATGAGCACGAGGTTGAACTCAAAAATATCTCTCGGATTGCTCCAGATCAGGTAACCGAAATCGAAATCCTCCATACATAGCCATAAAGTTGTCACATAAAAAAAACAGAGTTTTACACAATGTGTGATTTTTGAAAAACACAGTGTGTTATTTCTTGTTGTTTTCATACAAACAGTGAGCCAAATTTGTTTCAATTTCAAATGCACAGTGAGAATTTATCTTTGTAGAAGATGGATCGAGCGTGAATTCATGAGCAGTAGGACACTGGAAGATGATATTTGATTGCTTCTTACACAGTGAATTTCGTTTTAGAGGCAGAGAATTCATTTCTACACCAAAAACAAAGGAGATTTTTTTTTTAGAATTAGATAAAACAGAGACTGAAAAATGGGAGATAGAGCAATAAAAACACTTCAACAATGTTTTTATGATCTTTATACATAAATAAAAATTGTTTTTATCACTTTTTGAGAAAGCAGTGGACTCATTCTTCTAGAGGGTTGAAGAAGATTCACAAGTCAAATAATTTCATTTCTTTTGAGGAGCTTTAGAGAAGAGGTAAGCATAATTGTCATGAATAAAATGCATGAATAAATCATCAGAAAGATATATATATGTGCATGAATTTTTATTTATGATGAGAATGTTGACAGTACAAGGGTATATAAATTGGTTTACAGAGCACATGGCCACCATAATAGAGCCAAATGAATTCCAGATAGAGAATTGGGAAAATGAAACTATAGAAAAACTATACAAGGCAGGATTGATAGGCTTCCTACAAAAATTTAATGGGTGCAATAAAGTATCACTAAAGAATCCATAAAAAATTATGCACAGGAAAAAACCATGGTGGGGAACCTATCTATTACATTAAGCCCATAATTCATTTCTCAGGCTCTAGATTTTCCACTTTCAGGAGAACAATACCATAAGATCTTACACTTCAAAGAAAAAGGGTGGACTTTATTCTTGGAGAAACATAGAAAATGATCATTTGATAGGACATAGGGAATCCCAAGGGAGTGGTTCAATGAACCATGGGCAGAATTGGTATTATTCATACAAAGATATTTCACACGTGACACCAGGTACAGTGTAGTACATCTTTATCACATTAGACTACTCCAGCACATAAAAGGAGAAGTAAAGATCAATCTACCATACTTCTTCTCCAAGGACTTGGTCAAAATGATAGAGAGTGTGAAAAATTAGACTAAAACCCAAGAAACACAAATCTACCACCAGAGGCTTATTAAAATTCTTGTAGAATATCAAGTGAAAATCAAGGGTTTAGTGTGGAGGGAATTTTTAGCCCAACATAATTTTGAGGAATAAGTAATAGAGGAGAAATTGAATCCAGTTCATGAGACAAGAAGCATAATGAACTCTTCCTTCCTCCTAGGACAAGGTCCAAGAAACAACTAGATATTATCATGGTTGAGAGGGAAATATATTTTCTATCTATTCCTAGGAGGAATAGGAGGAAAGGTCAAGAAGAAACAAGTAGCAAAGAAAACTTTCCTGAAGTGCAAGTTGTTGAACCACCTCCCACAACAAAACAAATTGATGAAATCATTGAGAAAATGCAAAGAGAAGTCTATGAGGAACCTATGGAGAAAGATTCATACTTTGACCATGTTGAAGTAGGAGCCACCTCATTTTCCAAAGATACAAGAGAAGAGGAAAGAGAGCTACACCTTAAAAATATAAAAGAACTAACAGAGAAATTGTAGGTCAGCAGAATTCTAGAAAGGCATTTGAAAAAGGAAAACAAGATGTACAAGAAAAACAATGAAAATTTGATCAAAGAAAATGAAAAGTTGAATGAGAAAGTTGGGAAACTAGAAACAAAAAATGCTCTTCTTTCCAAGCAAGCTTATAGGTGGCTAAATGACAAAAACACATGGAAGTACAAGTAGGAGAGATAGAAGGTCATGGCTACAATTCATAAGGGAGAATAGTACAAAGGAATTGATTGTCTTCTACAAGCAGCACAACAAGAGGCATCAGGATCAGGTACAGTGGGTACATCAGAGCTTAGAAGGTCAAAGAGGAGAAATCAAGCTTGAGGACATGCTTGCAAATCAACAAGGGGGAGATGTTGGCCCTCGTTTTTTAATCAAATTTTGCTTATTAAATACACCTAATTTCCATTATATCCAACCATATACAATCCACATACACCTAATTTCCATTATATCCAACCATATACCATCCATATACACCTTATTTTGACCAATTTATGCATATTCAGGTATATAAATTATGTTTTTCAATTTTTAGTTGTTTTTACAAAAAATGGTTTTAAGTGCATTTTTGGACAAAACTAAAAATTCCCGTAATGGCTTCATTGAAGTCATACTTGCAGGAAACCTGGGCACGAGATAAGAACATATTTAGAAATATTGGGAACCAAGGATGGACGTGTACCTATTGGTTCGATCAAACCGAGCTAAAACAGGCCTTGTCAAAGTTGGTTAAACAGGACCTGTCATTCAGGAAATCCCTAGGAAATAGGCCAAAATTAGTATTTTGTGGGATTTTCTAGATTTTGTGTGATTGGATGGATGCACTCGACCAAGATAGATGGGATTAGGATAGATATGATTTCCAGAGACATTTTAGTCAAGTTTGTTTCATATTTTTCTATTTAAGCCAAGAAAATTGGAGGCATGAACATGTAGAATTTGTATGATTTCATTTTGAGATTTCTGAATCTTGTGAATTAATTGGAGAAAAAAGTTCTATATTATTTTTTTTGTTAAATGTGGTGAATGATTGATTTATTTCTAGTAGATGAGAAGTACTTTCAGTGTGCAAGGCAAGGGTGGAGGGCCCCCACGCCGAGCTAAGTACATTTTCTGGTTAATTTAGCTGAAATTTCATAAACTAGTTTTGCTTCATGTTTACTCAGTGATTTAGATGTATGGAAATCTCTTATGTTTGCTGATGGATCTTAGTTTAAATTCTAATATGCATATTAAGGGTCAAACCAATGTTTAAGTTAAACTCTCCTTCTATCTGATCAAATAATAGTAACTAGAATTCATCTTCCTTCCTTTTGTTTGAGTTATTTTCTGAATTTCCACTTTTCATACAATGGCATTAATGATGAATAAACTTATAAAGAAGGACAACATGGACCTCTTTAGTTAGGAGCCTCTTCTCTTATTATTTTATGCATCATAAACTTTTGTTCATCAGTGATTTTGATTTATGTTCATGAAGTAGTATTGTAGAGATGGTCAACCTGGTTCTCCTAAGTTAGGAGCCTCTTCTTCTACTTATTACATATTGAATTAGAAATTATTTAGTTAAATTTTATATTTCTAATATGCATTTCCTTCAAGTTCTATAATTTATGTTCTAAAATTGACTCTAATTGAAATCCATATATTTTGGATATGCTTCCAAGTTTTACAAACCTGGATTGATAATTAAATACTTGTGTTAGTTTACCGAGTAAATGTAGAAATTTATTAATACTGATCGTATTACCGGATTCTCCTGATCTAGCAAATTAATCTTATGTTAAATGCATAATCCTTCCACTTAATTCTTTGTGGAAATTAAATCGCCAACTGCAAACACATGTGAAGCAAATCAATCACACATAAACACAGTTGTTTAACGGGAAAGCTTAAACCTAAAAACCCCAACTATCATATATTATGTATATCAATGGATCATGTAATAATCTCATACAAAGCTTAGTACATCAAGATCTCAGTACAATCAACAATCATTACACACTGTCATGCAAAAATTTGCATCTCTATGCACCAATTTCCTGCCTCCTGACAGCCTGCCTCCATTTCGCAATCCCTGCTGAAGAAGACCCCTAAATGAATTCGAAATGGCCTTGCCTTGACTGTGCAATCCTCATTGGAATATCCAATGTGTGTCATATGCATTGAATGCATCACTATAGTCACAACAGATAGTCCATCTCACCCTTTCACCTATCTCTCCACTGGGTCTCCACTGGAACTGACATGCAAGTAGTTAACTATTGTATTTGTTCAGTTGCAAGTGAGTCTCTAGTTATGAATTAATTAAATAATTAATTCACTAAACTCTCACTAGTGTATCTTCAGTTAGAACTAGATACAACTAGCACAATTGAGTTTAACTCACTTAACTGAGTTAAACTAAATAACAACTCCCATAACTACTCTTCCAACTTTGTCACAACTTTGCGACTTCAGTTCTAACTGAGTACTCCATGCATGAGCCACCAATAACCCTAAGAATTGTGTAATTCCTTTAGCCCACTAATTTTCCAAATCTTTTCACTGAAATAGAGTGCTCCAAGAGAATAAGTTGATATTTATTGTTGGATTATTATTAAGGGCTAATAATAATCGACATACCTCTATATTTAGATTGATGATCTATAAATAGACTTCGCCCAATATTCTAAAAATAGAATTTAATCTATTTTTAACATTTGACCAAACATCTACAAATAGCATCCTGCAACTTATAGAATATGCTCACCATGTCTAAAAATAGACATACACCTAAAAATAGCATGTGGGCTCCAGTTAGTGAAGGTGCTTAATTTTCACTAAGCTCATCATCTTGTTGAATCTCAACACTCCCTCTCAATAAGATAGGGATTATCCTTCACCCTGATCTTGCCTCTATGTTATTCAAATTTTCTCCTATTGAGCGCCTTCGTTAGAATATTTGCATCCTGATCTTCTGCTGCACACAATCTCTGATATGATGATATCGAATATCAATATGTTTAGATCTATCACGAAACACAGGATTAATCAAGAGTTTAATGCAACTCTGATTATCACATTGTATCACTGTAGGATCTAAATGAGAACCGAACAAACCGACCAGGATTTTCCTCATCCAGATAGCCTCACATGCAGCTTGACTTGCTGCCATGTATTCTGCTTCCGCTGAACTGAGTGCCACGGATCTTTGTTTCTAGCTGTACCAAGAAACTGTTGTAGATCTGACACTGAAAACCCCTCCTGATGTGCTCTTTCTGTCCGTTGGGCTGCCTGCCCAATTTGCATTCGTGAAGCCATGACACTTCACCTCATCCGTCTGTTTGTACCATAAACCATACTTAGATGTGCCCCTGAGATATCTTAGGACATGTTTGCCTGCCTTCCAAAAGAGCTTGGTAGGCTTAACCATCGCTTGACTAAGCTGGTTCACCGCATAGCATACGTCCGGTCTTGTATTAACTAAATATGTGAGCGAACCCACCAACTGTCGATACACAGTAGCATCCACTACCTCTGCCGATGTAGCATCCTCCTTCCTCCAATTTCCTGGAAGAGTATCCATGGGCTTGCAGTCCTCCATGTGAAACTTACCAAGTATCTCCTGAGCATACTTGCATTGAGACACAAATAGTTCACCTTCTCACTGCCATATTTCCAATCCAATGAAATAATGAAGGAGGCCCAAATCCTTCATCTCAAACTCCTTTGCAAGATCTGCCTCGCATGAGTGTATCAACTGCTCATCACCCGTTAGTATTAAATCATCAACATAAAGAACAATGATTAAAATCTTACCCTCCACCACAATTGGTATAGGTTTGCATCCGCCTCACTCTTGGTGAAGCCAAGTCCAGTGAAATAGTTGTTGATCCGTGTGTACCATGCACATGGTGCTTACTTCAGCCCATACAATGCTCTTTTGAGTCTGCACACATGTGACTCGTTGTAGAAGATCTCAAATCCTTCAGGCTGCTCAATGTACACTTCTTCCTCAATGATCCCATTAAGGAACGCAGTATTCACATCCATCTGATGAATGTGCCAACCCATCTGCGCTGAGAGAGCAAGGATGGTCCTTATGGAAGAATATTATGTGACAGGTGCAAACTTTTCTTCATAATCAATCCCCTCAATCTGTGAGAAGCCCCAGGCAAAAAATCTTGCCTTATACTTCTCGATACTCCCATCAACAGCTTGATTTACCTTGTAGATCCATCTTGAACCTACCACTGATTTACCAACCGGCCTTGGAACAATTTCCCAAGAATTGTTTCTGACAATGGAGTCATACTCCTCCACCATGGCATCTACCCATGTGGGCTCCTATACTGCTTCTTCAAAAGAAGATGGCTCTGTCACGATACACTTGCTCATAAGAGCCATGTATCCAGTAAATCGGTTAGGTGATTGTCCCTGTCTGCACTGTGATGTAGTAACTCCTACATTCTGTGACGCATCAAGCTTCAGTCTCTTAGCTTCTGTGGTATGCTTTCTGCCTGTTCTGATGTCTGGTTCTGCATGAGTGGACTCCTCCACTCAATGAATCTCCTCCTGTGACTGATCCACATCTAGAGGCTCATCTTTGGGAACAAGAATTTCCTCCTCTTCATGCAAGTGTAGCTCCCTCTCAAGCGACAACTTTATGGCTTTCACCTCATTGAATTTTATATCCCATAGCACCACAGTCATCCAATTGTTTGGAAAATACACACGATAATTATGGGGTGTTTCTGTGTACCCCACAAATATCCTCAGTCGGCTCTAGCTTCTTCCTGGCGTCCTTTGTCACATGAATGTAAACAGATGAGCCAAAAATCTTCAAATGAGAAATATCAGGCTTCTTACCAGCAAAAGCTTCTTCAGGTGTACTCATGCCAAGTACTCTATGAGGACAATGATTTTTCACATAAACTGCAGTGTTGCATGCTTCCGCCCACAAGTGCATCGGTAGGCCCCGGTCATGCAGCATAGCTCGTGCAACACCCACGATCGTTATGTTCTTCCTCTCCACGACCCCATTCTACTGTGGGTTATGAGGTGCTATGAGTTCTCTTCGAATTCCTTCTTTGCTATAGAAGTCTTTGAATTCGTTCGAGATATATTCACCACCATTATCGCTCCACAGAGCCTTCACTTGCTTCCCCGACTCCTTCTCCACCAATGATTTAAACTCACAGAACTTTGAGAATGTTTCGCTCTTCTTCTGCATGAAGAAGATCCAACATCTACGAGAATAGTCATCAATAAAAATAACATAATACTTGTGTTTTGTTATTGAAGCAACCAAGAAAGGTCCACACACGTCTGTGTGAATTCTCTCCAGGATCACCGAAGCACGGTTCTCCTTCTCATGAAAGGTGGTCTTCACAAACTTACCCATAGTACATCCCTTGCACTGATCTGATTGCGTAAGAGTACCCTTGGGAATTCCAGTAGAAATCTACTGCAAAATATTCAAGGTGCCATGGTGAAGATAGCCCAATCTCCTGTGCCATAATTCCCCCTCATCCCAACTCACCACTTCTTCTGCTTTGCCCATCATTGCAGCGCAGCCATCTACCTCTAGCATGTAGAGATTCTTAACTTGAATCCCTATCCTCTTGGTTTGACCCATTTTTTTATGTCGTAGGAAGGCTTTTCCTTCGATGAAAACAACGTCATAACCTCTGTCCTCCAACATAGAGACCGAGACCAAGTTCTTCTTCAGACCTGGAACATGCATAACATCTTTCAACAGAAATGGTTTACCTGACTCCCTCTCAAAGGTAATGGTTCCAATGTTGGTCGCACTGTATCTACCATCGTCACCCATCTCTATATGCATTTGGAGATCCTTCTCCTCCAAGTCACTAAACAACTCCTTGTCTCCCGTCATATGGAAGGAAGCACCACTATCAAGATACCACACTGATCCCATTACGCTTGAAACCAAGCATGCAATCAAAGAGAAATCAATTTCAAATTGTGAGGCTAAGGCCTCACCTGATGCAGCTCCAGCAGCCTTCTTGTTCTTCCTTTTATGTGGGAAGTTAGTGGCTAGATGCCCATGTTCGTGATAGTGAAAACACTTCACCTTGGACAAATCCAGCTTCTTGCCTTTAACCTCGGATTTTGGATGGGATTTATTCCCCTTCCCATTCCTTGCTTTGCAAGCCAAAGCACAATTCTATTCATCATCATTCTTTAATGAAGATCCATCCTTGGTATTCTGCCTTATCTCCTCCTGCACAAGATCCGAGCAAAAGTCGCTCCCAATCCAACAATTTCTCCCGTCCATTGACAGAGTCTTCGTAGTTGTGCCAACTCTTCGGAAGCCCAAGGGGAGCCAAGCTCACCAAGTCATCATCCGCAACATTAATTCCCACACTCCCCAGCTCAACCCTACATTGGACAAACTTCGTGAGATATTTTGGAATATTGTCGCCCTTCTCCATTTTGATTTTTCTGAGATTATCTTTCAGCGCCAACTTCCTATGGTCGCTGCTGCTTTGGAAAGGATCTGTCAAAGCCTTCCACATTGCAAATGGAGTGGATTTCCCGTGAAGGCTTGACACAATATGGTCTTTCACACCTTCCAACAGAATTCTTCTTGTCTTTCCTACTATCTTTTGCCATGTGTCAAGTAATGCAACATCGCTAGAAGTAGGCTTAGGAACATTGCTATCGATGAACTCCTTCAGTCCATTATCTTCAATCACCGCCTCCATCCTATCCTTCCAGGCTATGTAATTCGAGCTAACCTCAATGAAATACTCCAATCGCAACCCATTGAAATACATTTCAATGAACACTCAACTGTTACACCAAGAAATTTATGCAGCAAATTCGAATTGTCCACCAACACAAAACTCAACACCTCTTCACAATTGCAATCTCCAGTGATTAACACTGCTCCGATACCATGTAGAAATTTATTCATACTGATAGTATTACCGGATTCTCCTAATCTAAAAAATTAATCTTATGTTAAATACATAATCCTTCCACTTAATTCTTTGCCGAAATTAAATCGTCAATTGCAAACACATGTGAAGCATATCAATCGCACATAAACATAGTTGTTTAAAGGGAAAGCTTAAAGCTAAAAACCCCAACTATCATATTATGTATATCAATGGATCATGTAATAATCTCATACAAATCTTAGTACATCAAACTCTCAGTACAATCAACAATCATTACACACTATCATGCAAAAATTTGCATCTTTGTGCACCAATTTCTTGCCTCCTGACAACCTGCCTCCACCACGCAATCCCTGTTGAAGAAGACCCCTGAATGAATTCGAATTGGCCTTTCCTTGACTGCACAATCCTCATTGGAATCTCTAATGTGTGTCAGATGCATTGAATGCATCACTATAGTCACAACAAATAGTCCATCTCACCCTTTCACCTATCTCTCCACTAGGTCTCCACTGGAACTAACATGCAAGTAGTTAAATGTTGTATTTGTTCAGTTGTTAGTGAGTTATTAGTTGTGTATTAATTAACTAATTAATTCACTAAACTCTCACTAGTGTATCTTCAGTTAGAACCAAATACAACTAGCACAATTGAGTTTAACTCACTTAACTGAGTTAAACTAAATAACAACTCCCATAACTACTCTTCCAACGATGTCACAACTTTGCCACTTCAGTTCTAACTGGGTCCTCCATGCATGAGCCACCAATAACCCTAGGAATTGCATAATTCCTTCAGCCCACTGATTTGCCAAATATTTTCACTGAAATAAAGTGCTCCAAGAGAACAAGTTGATATTTATTATTGGATTATTATTAAGGGCTAATAATAATTGACATGCATCTATATTTAGATTGACGATCTATAAATAGACTTCGCCCAATATTCTAAAAATAGAATTTCATCTATTTTTCACATTTGACCAACCATCTACAAATAGCATCCTGCAACATATAGAATATGCTCACCATGTCTAAAAATAGACATACACCTAAAAATAGCCTGCGGGCCCCACTTATTGAAGGTGCTTTATTTTCACTAAGCTCATCATCTTGTTGAATCTCAACAGTAAACCGACCCAACAGGCTGCTGAGACCTATTCCATTAAGTCCAGAATGCCCAAATAAATGGTACCTTAGCCTCTTTTTGCTCCTCATTTGGTCGAAAATTGACTAAGTTATGACCTCTACAAGTCTGCTCCACAATTTCCTCCCCAAATTTAGCCAATTGGCCCCAAATTGGGCTAACTAGTGCTAATTTTGGCAAATCCACTGGATTTTTCAGACCCACCAATTAAAGTTAGATTAACTTGATAAATCCACATTAGTGGTTAATTAAACCAGATTAGGTTTAACTCGACACCCTGTTAATAAAACAGGTTTAAGCGTTAAATAAACGCAGGTTATGGTTAATTAATCTACGCTTAAAGGTTAAGCTCCTCCCACTTCGCTGGTGGTCGTGGGCCATGGTTACATGTCTTGGGGTCTAGACCCTCTCCCCCCATCAATGCCTTTACGAAAGTTCAAATAGAAATGGAGAACTATGAGGGTAAGGATCACGATGTAGGCGGACTGGTGGCACGATTTATTGCTGGGCGGAGGTCTTGTGTTCGACCCCCACCCGGTCCTTTTGGTCCATAACAAAACTTTTACACAGTCATGAGGAGGACACGTGACGGCCCTAAGCTGAGCCACATGCCTCCTCCTCATTGGCCCAAATTGCCAACACATACCAAAAATGCGCCATCCAACACCTGCCACTTGGAAGTCACCTATTCGCTAGAGGAAATGAGTTGACTGGTCAACCTGCCCTATCACCCTGCCACATAGGCATGCCCAGTCAACAGTACGAATTGTTGACTGAATCTGTCTACACAATTTTTGCCAAATTCGCATGTTTGCGAAACCAATGAGCAGGCTATAACTTGAGCTCCGAGTGTCGGATTGAGGTGAAATGAACATCGTTGGATTCAAAACAAAAAACACTCTGTGGTCATTCAAGTTTCGTGTCATTCTGAGAAATTTTATTTTTGAGTTAAAATTTGATAACCTGATCACACCTCCCCACTAGGAACTTTTGGACTCAAAAATTTACTTCCCTAGTCAATATAAAGAGGTTGAACTCAAAATATCCACAAAACTGAATCCAAATTACAAAATTTTCAATTGATGCCCTTCAATCCCCAATCAAGGCACTTCACTTATCATCCTCATGAAGGAATGTTGTCCTGTCAAGAATCTAGCCAACATTTTTATCGCTATTGCAGGAATAAAAATACTGCTGAGTGGAATCTGAACATGCTCTTTACCCTCATATTTGTATGGATTGAAAACAATTCATCCTTGAAGTTAAATTGTCGAAGTCAAACTTGACTCCATCTTGGAAATCAGAAACAACATAAATTTTCTTTAACCTCTTCAAGTTGAATTTGTACATAAGTAGTACACTGCTGCAAAAATGTTTCATGAAATGCTTGACCTTTTCTATAAAACATAGTCATCTTAACCACAAGACTCTATAGGTGAATATATGACAAACGTGTATAGGTGAACATATGACAAACTTGTAGACAACTTGAACGACAATTTTGTACATTCACAAAAGTCCTTAAACATGTGGACTATAACAAGCCAATACATACATGAATGAAAAACATCTACTTGTTGAACATAGTGAGAACAAATGTTCACTTTACAAAAGTACCTAAACAGATAATGACAACAAGTATTTACACAATTTACAAAAAAACTTTAGAATAAGTCTACCCAATCGTGCCTCTCCTAGGCTTGTGGGTTCTCATCTTGCACCATCTTGTCTTGAAGGTTGCTAAGGATTGTTGCAAGTCCTCTAGGCCACCTTTTGTTTCACTTGAATCATGTTGCATAATCTCTTTACCTTTCTTTAAACGAAGCTTCGGATGTAACTTCCAACATTGTTTAGTGTCATGTCCATGCACTTTTTAATGAGCACAAAAAAACTTCTTCTTGTTTGCAGACATAGAAGTTCTCTCACGCGAAAGAAATTCATTATGTTTGATGCCCAAAATTTGGTTCATTCGTTTAACCATTATCATGCATTGCTCACACACAACCACACAATGGTCAAAAGAATCACAAAATGTACAATTGTACTAATTCCATACGTATTCAAAATCACCATGCCTTGAAAAACACTCTTGAGAGTTAAACCTGTCTTTGGAGTTGCAACTTCGACAGTTGTCACAAGGAGGTGACATCTCTTGCTCAAATGCTTGATGCGCCTTAGGCCATTTAGAGCACTCTCAATACTCTTTGCGACCATGTTCCAATCCCATATTTTGGTCTTTTGTCTACCAAAATTGGATTGGTAATGCCTTGGCCATTTATGCCTAGGCCTCCACCTTCATAGCCCATCTTGGAGAGAAACTTCATACCTATGCCTTTGGTATGTTGCTCGAATGCTGCAAAAGTGTTTTTTTTGCATATATATGAAAGAAGTGGTACTGGAAATGCTAATTACCTCCTCAGATTTTCTAGTCATCTTCTCAGCTTCTCATGATGATGACGATGAGCAACTTGTAGATGACTCTAGCCACCCACTTTTATCCATTGGCATATGGTGTGCTTCTTTAAGATGTTTGCAAAATCGACATGCATCATCTTCCTCATATGGTCAAAATCCACTATTTGAACCATGTCCACATACTGGCTTCATCTTGGAGGTTTCTCTTGTTGGTGTAGGAGTTGAAATTTCTGCAACTTGCTCATCAAGCACTTTCTGCAATACAAAGCGCATGTGCCTCTTCTCCTCTTCAGCAATTTCCAACATCCTTCTTAACTCTATGTTCTCCATTCGAAGAGCCAAATTTCGCTCCTCAAGCTCTTGGAGACTCTTTTTGCTACCAATCTTGCAACTTGGTCAACAGTAGCTCTGATACCAACGAATCTGAATTTGGAGGAGGTGTTCTCTTTCCTCTTCTTTAGAATCACATAAAACGTAAACTTAGGAACGTGTCGATGCTTTGCAAGCATGAAATTGGGTCTTCAAAAACAACATGTTTGTTTAATGTCTCTTCAACATGAATTAGTATTCATATGAAATTGAACATAATGAACATAATAGACATAATCCATGTAGGCATAAAGAAGAGCAAGACAAAAATTTTGATGACGAAGTTCACCCCTCCTGGGATACATCTTCGGGCCTATCAACATGACTAGACCACTCATAAATTCAGTATCAATGAAGTACATAAAATTTTGTTGCCAATAAAATGTGGCTATTACCCCTACAAGGTAATGTTCTCCTACAGAGAACTCTCACAACAACAACAACTCAAAACATCTCCTACAAAGATGACATACTTCCACTGAAAATGAGTCAAAAAAACATCTTGTGCATCCTTCAATTCCACATTGAATCACATAATGAAAATTTCATGATGAAATAAGTTAAACTTGAGTTGATCCCTGTCGGTTACAACGGCTACATATAAATTTTGAAGGTGAGGAAAAACCCTACAAAGTCTTCTTCATGCTGAACACCTTGAGGAACTGCTCTCAAACCCTACTCGATCCATACACCCCTTATCACAAAACCTAAAAAATGCCATCTAGATGTGCCAAAAACAGAAAAAAGAAGTCACCATTGGATTCATAGCATCCAAAAACCTCTACGAAGCCTATTTTTGAGCTCAATTTGTATAAAAGCTCAAAAAGTTATGCTCAAAAGCCTGATTGATCCATACATCCTTGGTCTTCAACCTGCAAAAAGGCTATTTAGATGTGCTCAATGGCTCTTGAAACATGTTCCATTGAGTCCAAAATTCCCACAAATATGGTACCTTAGCCTCTTTTTTCTCCTCATTAGGTCAAAAATTGACTGAGTTATGACCTCTACGAGTCTGCTCCACTATTTCCTCCCCAAATTTAGCTAACTAGCCCCAAATTGGCTTAACTGGCGCTAATTTTGGCAAATCTTCCAGATTCGTCAGACCTGCCAGATTTTTCAAACCCACCAGTTAAACTCAGATTAACTTAATAAATCCACATTATTGGTTAATTAAACTAGATTAAGCTTAACTCGGTGCTCCGTTAATAAAATAGGCTTAAGCATTAATTAAACACGGGTTATGATTAATTAATCCGCGCTTAAGGGTTAAGTTCCTCCTACTCTGCCGGTGGTCGTGGGCCACTGTTACATGTCTTGGGGTCTGGCCCCCTCTCCCCTCGTCAGCACCTTTATGAAAGTTCAAATAGCAATGGAGAACTATGAGGGTAAGGATCACGATGTAGACGGACTAGTGGCGCGGCTTGTTAGCTGGGCGGAGTTCTCGTGTTCAACCCCTGCCCGATCCTTCCGGTCCATAAAAAACTTTTACACAACCGTGAGGAGGACATGTGGTGGCCCTAGGCTAAGCCATGTGCCTCCTCCTCATTGGCCGAAAACACGACCAATGAACAGTTGCCAACACATACCAAAAATGCGCCAACCAACACATGCCACTTGGAAGTCACCTATTCGCCAGAGGAAATGAATTGACTGGTCAACCCGCACTATCACCCTACCACATAGGCATGCTCAGTCAGTAGTATGGACTGCTGATTGGGTATGTCTACACATTTTTTTTCCAAATTTGCCTATTTGGGAAAACGGTCAGCAGGCTATAACTTGAGCTTCGGGTGTCGGATTAAAGTGAAACGAACGTCGTTGAAATCAGAATGAAAAACACTTCGTGGTAGTTCAGGTTTTGTGTCATTTTGATAACTTTGATTTTTGAGTGAAAAAATGATCACCTGATCACTTCAATTGGGCTGCATGGTTAATTATGGATTCTATAAAATGGGTACATAGCCCATTCCCTAGATCATTTTTGGTACCAATTCCCTCAATTTCTCATAACTGCTAGTGGTTAGGTAATTCAACAACCAAGTCATAAATCAAAACAATTAATTCAGAGTCAAACAAAATCTTCCCTAGATCCCCCTTAAAACTTCCCTCCTCCTCATGGCTTCTCACGGTTTGTATCAAGACTCCACCTCTTAATTATTTGTTATTCAAATATAATTACAATTATTCTAAGCCTTTTAGCCCATTTACGTTTACTTGCCCATGTAGGCATCACTAACATAATTAATTACAATTGTGATATAAATGGGGGATTAAAGGCCTAGGTGTTACACAAAGATCTAATATAGTTGTATTCCACTTGAAGAGAGAATGCTAGTTGGTTATAGTTGTGAGTAATACTAAACTGCTCCAATTATTCCAACTTAGTAAAAATTTCCACCAAAGCACCTTTTTTAGCTTAAATTGCCCCTTCTTGCTTATGGAGAGTTATGTGGACTTCATTCTATTTTGGTTTATCCATATCAATCCCAATAGAAAGTGTTCACTCAAAACAAATAGAACTAGAGAAACAACAATAAGAAAACTCAAACCATATCAGCTCAAACTGATACATAATTATTTCTTTCACTTAAGAATTGGAGATCCTTGAAAGGATAATTAGAGTTTATAAAAACAAGTAAACCATCCAAAAGAGTCACAAATAGGAGCTAAGATTCCATAGGGTGTTTGGCTAAGAGAAAATCAAAGACTTGCATGAATACTCTCACTAAACTCATAGTTGTCGGTCAAGCTAAGGAGGTGGTCCAAATTCCCAAGTCCTGCCAACAAAAATCACCCTTGTGCCTCTAATAATTGCATCCTCTAGGTTCAAACTTGACGATAACAAGATTACCTCTTCTAGCAAACAAGATCAAATGCTCCATGGAAAAGACAATCACAAATATCTAGTGGAAGCTCGAGGCACTACATTGAAAGGTCATATGTTAGCCTGCTTGAAGCAAGTGAAAGGTGTGAGGAAACCACGTCTCACCCTCCAATCCATCATGTATATGTGAAAATGTGAAGTTGGGTTACACTTTTTACCCTTTTTTGAAAAAAAAAATCATTTTTTCTGTTCTTCAACTTTTTACAAGCCAAAACAATTTTTCTGTTTAGAATTTCATTTTGCGAGAAAAATAAAAGCTGTTGGAAATTTTATTAGCTTTCTATTACTTATTTTTTGGAATTTTTTTATACACATTTGATCTGTCAACTTAGCGTTTCTTTGAGTGTGTGTTTTTTAACAATCAAAGGATTCATAAGAAGTCATGTTAATACGCACTGTTGTATTCTTTGAAAATTTGTGTTTTTGAGAAACAAAATGTGTTACAACAATCTAGACAGAGTCTACTTTAGTTTCGTTATATTTACAAAGCCAACTTATGGATATCATAATTACTGGAATTTTTTGAACTGGTCCTATATGAAAAAACTGCATATTTTGAATATGTTTCGCGACGCACGAAATTTCTTAACATATAAGTTATAAACTAAAAATCTAAAAAGTACCCATTACAGACGACGGACCAGTGTAATGCACCATAATTTTTTCAATTCACTATATTTTGGAAGATACAGAATTATGGTTTCACTGAATCATAATGACCTTCAGAAATTGTTTGCACCCGTTTTATTACAAAATTAATTAAAATTAGTAAATATTTATGAAATTCCATAAAAGTTATATTTCCTGAAAGTAGATTGAATTCTGAAAATGCTTGTCTTGGTTCCGACAGTTAATTCAGAATTTTTCATGGAGTTTAATCAGTCCAAAGTTGAAGATATGTATTCAGAGCTTGGCTCTGTGTAATTGCAGACGTGTTAGTTTGGCTGAACTCTTAAAAAAAAATCGGCATAATTGTTTTTTGCACTGATGGCCCGTCAAGTCTAACGACATAAAAGTTTGGCCTAATTTTTTATAAAATTTCGGCTGAACTTTTACCCGACTTTCCGTCGGCCGGAAAATGCCACGAAGCCCCTCCAAAAAAATAGTTCGCGGCAATATAAATTGTCGCGAAAGCATTCATTATTTTCGCACATTTGGTCAAATTTTTTGCAAAGGTCTTGGTCTGATTTTGAAAAGAATTGTTTTAGGTTTAAGAAATTTTCTTGGAGGTACATTCAAAGGACATTTTTGCAAAATATTGTTTTGGGTTTAAATAATTTTCTTGGAGGTACATTCAAATGACATTTTTGCAAAGGATTGTTTTGGGTTTAAGGACTTTTCTTGGAGGTACATTCAAAGGACATTTCTTGGAGGTATACGATACATTTTTTGGATGTTTTTTGGGCTTCATTTTTTTTGAAGGCATGGATTTGGGCTTGATTTTCATTGTTTTTAGAGGCTTTGGGCTTAATTTTCAAAGGAATCTTTTTAGGCTTAATTTCGAAAGGACTCTTTTTAGGCTTAATATTCAAAGGACATTTTCTAGAGGTATTTTTTAAAGTGATATTTTTTAGAGACTTTTTTAAAATATTTTTTAAAGTGGCATTTTTTAAGAAGCTCGAATTAATTTTCAATGAACATTTTTTTAGGTATTTTTTGAAGTGACATTTTTTTAGAGTACATGTTTTGGGTTGAAGTAAATCTTTTATAATGATTTTTTAAAATGAGTTTTTGTCTAACTTTTTAAATGAATTTTTTTGCAGGACCTGGAAGGAAATATTTTGAGCTTCATTTCATTTTTATAAGACATTTTTTTCTCGGATTTTTTAAAGTAAGTGTTTTGGATTGAAGTATGTATTTTTTGCAAAAAATTTAAAATGAGTTTTTTTAAATTAAATCTTCTGTGATGTTTTTTTTAATTGAGTTTTTGTCTAAATTTTTGAAGGAAAATTTTTGAACTTCATACTCTATTATCATGGGAAATCGAAGGAATTGCATGAGAAAATATGATCGAAAAACAGACCCTGAGGAACGTAGAGAAGAGACAAGAGAATCTCGCAAAAGAAAGAGAGAAGCACTCTCAAATATTGAAAGAGAAAATCAACCTCAACTAGAAGTTGAGGTAGGTATGTAAATGTAAATATTATGAATTTGATATTTAAAATTTTCCTAGTTTAAAATGTGAAGCTTAATTTTTATTTGATGAACTAATTTGAAAAATATTTTGCAATGTAATCAGAGAGAGATGTTCCTCAAAACATTGATGATGAGATACAAATTCAAGTGAAGAAATTCAAGTGAAGAAATTGAATCACAAGGTATGCACACACACACACACACACACACACACACATATATATATATGTTGAACACATGCATATATTATTGAAATTATACATATTTATTAATTTAGTTATTTATTGAATATGTAAACTTATTATGTACTATTCATTCAAATATGTATAGGTGGAATCAATGTCGATGATGGGATGTTAGAAAATATTGACACACACATATGGAGATAAAAGAGCTGACCATGTTATAAGATATCGCGTTAAACGCATTTTTGATACGTACTTCATAAAGTAAAATGTGACAGTTCAAGCCCAAATGTTGAAAGGTCTCCTATCATTAAGGAAATTAAAAGAAGCTACTACTTTATTGGGTATTCGAAAATCAACAAAAGATAAAAAAAAATGAAGGAAAATGTGATACAAAATATAAATAGTGCTATACATTCAATTAGAAGATCTAGACAGAAAAATGTTTCAGTTGTACGTAGAGCAATACATATGGCAGTGGTTTCATCAAGTACTAAAGAGAATCGCTTGGTAAAATATATGGCACGAGCATTAGGAACCTCATGAAAAAATTTGCACAAACATCGGATATTTCGGTTGCAAATGGATGCAAATGATGAACTCGCTTGTTGGAGAGCTATTTGTAGGCAACCATAAAAAGATAGACTTGGAGAAAATGTTAAAAAAATAATATATGAATATTGGAAGAAAAATTCACGTGTTTCGCCAAATGCAAGGGATGTGATGGGAAGAAGAATAGCACGAAATCAGTACGAACAACATGAAAAACATTTCTTGGAAACCACTCAGATAGATTTGTTCAACAAGTTTAAAGAAGAGAATCGTGAAATTCGTGTCTCAATCAGTGCTTTTGTTCAACAAAAACCATGGTATGTAAAACCTATCACCGTACACGACACTTGTTGTTGTCGTTATCATGTGGAATTTGAGTTATATTATGACACATTCCTTAATTTTGGTAGAATATGTTGGAAAGATTCACCTCTTCCTTCCACTATCCGTGATTTCATATCTAAAATTCTATGTGAAAGAGAAAGCGATGAATTATTTTACGAAAAAAAATGTGTTGGTGGTAAAAAATGCGATGATTGTGGAAATTTGACTAAATTTCAAAACAAATATCGTATTGATATAAATGATCAATCATTGTCAAACATGAAAGTGAAATGGAAGAGATATGAATATATTCATACATCGATTCAAGGTTCAAATAGTGCTAAAAGAATTGAATTACAAGAAGAAGAAATTTGTGTGATAGATTTTTTGAGAAAGTTTGAGGCAGAAATTTATAAATACTCCAAGCATTCACATAGAGCTCGACGACAAGACTTGCAATTCAAAAAATCCCGTGAATTTTTTCCACCAAGGACCATTTTTTCAGTAATTGATTTTGCAGAAAACTACACATTTGTTCCACAAAAAGAAATTCAGAGTGAATACTATCATTCTGACCAAGTCTCCATGCTCGTTCATATTCTATATAGACATGTTGAACAAAACATCGATCATATAGAAAGCACCAATGAAAATCGACATTTTATTAAAAATAATATCACTGTTATATCAGTGACGATCGTACACATGATACATATTTTGTACAACACTATTTTGGAAAGATTTATGACTCCTTGAAAAATCGTGGAACAAAATTCAATGAACATTGGATATGGTTAGATGGATGCGCAGGTCAATTCAAATATTCACGGTCATTATTTTGGTTGTGTTGTCTTCATAAGAAAACCTACATTAAACATTGTTGGAATTTGTTTAAGACTGGCCATGGAAAAGGAGAACATGACGGTGCAGGGGCATGCATAAAACGAGCACTTCGAAGATATCAAATGAACCCCTCTGCAAACCGACTTGTGGATGCTAAAGAATTTATTCAATGGTGCATCGTTTCTCAAAGCCATGAGACTAACTGATCAAGGGAAGTGCGAAGGTACATTCAATTTAATTTTTACTGGATATCTAATTTTAAACAGTGTCAATTTATTACAATGATTATCTTTGATGGTATTTTGATATCATATTTACATTCTTCTTTGAATTTTCCATATATAGGTTTTTTTGGCATATTGGGAATGAACATGTAGATAGATCAATTGGAAATGACGTTGAAACAATAAAAGGGACTCGAAAATTGCATTCAATTAAAACAAAGTTGTCCACAAATGTGTTTGCATTGGATAAAAGAAAATATTCTTGTTTTTGTCATGTTTGCATAGACAACACGGAATCCAATGATGTTTGTGAAAACAAAATGTATGTAAAAGATTGGAAACATACAGAGCTAAATACAAAGGGGAAAATGTCCATTGCAATGTTTGAAGAAATGCAATCAGAGGAGACTACAATATCATCTGATGGTGATTGAGTTTCTGATCTTGTTAGAGAAGGTAACATTTGAATTGCTTTCAAATGATTGAGATATAGAAATAAATTTAAATACATAAGTTTGTTAAGTTTGTTTTATTGTGCAGGAGATGTTTTTGTTGTAATTGCACCAACTGACAACGATGAAAATGTGAAATATTATTTGATGTGTTGCACTGAACGAAAAATAAAATTATTAGAAAACTATAATGATCACGGGTTTCCATATGAAAGAGGGTATATTATACTGAAAGGTTATTTTTTCAGACAAACTAATCAAAGTGAGGATTTTGTTTACTTTGAAGACTATGAACCTGATGTCATGAGTTGTCAATATAGTCACTTGGTGTGTGCAACACACATAAAGTTGATAGAGGTTCAATCAAAGAAAAAACGAAAATTAAGAAATGGAAAATGTCAAAATCCGATCATGAACGGATTATTGAAGATGGCATTCCATTGGAATTTTTTTGATTGAACTGCCCAACAATTTCTTCTCTTTGGATTCATGTTTTAGAACTTCCAGAACTCAACTAAAAATTGAGTTGCCTTGTTATGTTATCTGTGCAAGTGTTTTCACATGTACATTGTTTTGGTACATGCACACTAGTATCAACTGAAAGTAGTTTTTCTATATATGCATTGATTAAAAATGTTGCATGTATTGGATATATATGTGTGTGTGTGTGTGTGTGTGTGTGTGTGTGTGTTCTAGAATGAAATTCACTGAAAGTAGCTTTTCTATGTGCATTGATGAAAAATGTTGCAAATACTGGATATATATGTTCTAGAAGTATTGGATATATATATATATGTGTGTGTGTGTGTGTGTTCTAGAATGCAATTAAAACTAAAAGTAGCTTTTATATGTGCATCAATGAAAAATGTTGCAAGTATTGGATATATATGTTCTAGAATGCAATTAACTAAAAGTAGTTTTTCTATGTGCATTGATGAAAAATGTTGCACATACTCGATATATACATGTTCTAGGCAATTAACTAAAATTAGCTTTTCTATGTGCATTGATGAAAAATGTTGCACGTATTGGATATATATATATATATATATTCTAGAATGCAATTAACTATTCAAGTAGTTTTACTATGTGCATTGGTGAAAAATGTTTCACGTACTGAATATATATGTTCTAGAATCCAATTAACTGAAAGTGGCTAAATTCTATTGCCATTGATGAAAAATGTTGAAGTACTGGATAGATATGTTCTAGAAAGCAATTAACTATTCAAGTAGCTTTTCTATGTGCATTGATGAAAAATGTTGCACATACTAGATATATATGTTCTAGAATGGAATTAACTGAAAGTAGCTTTTCTATACATGCATTGATGAAAAATGTTGCACATACTGGATATATATACATTATAGAATGCATTTTTAAAATTTTATGATTGTTTGACACATCTAACAAGACCTAGAATCTTATGATTGTTTATATATATATATATATATATATATATATATATATATATTGTACTTCAATCGTTTTAACATATATATTCAAACATGTGTAAAATCATTTCTACATGTACATATATTCATGTGAATTTTTTTGTTTGGAAAACGACAACTTGAATTTTAAAAACAAAACATAATATCATAATCACATGCCAAATGTAGTTCAACCATCCAAAACTTGTGTTTTAAAAACTTTTTGATTATATCACAACATTACTTCACATGTCATGTCAATTGTAGTTCAACTATCCAATAAAAACATTTACATTATATCACATGCCAAATGTAGATCAACCATCCAAAACTTAAGTTTTAATTTAACAAAACATTATAGATCACAACATTACTTCACATGCCAAATGTAGTTCAACCATCCAAAACTTAAGTTTTAAAAACAAAACAAATTATAACACAACATTACTTCACATGCAAAATGTAGTTCAAAAGCAAAACATTAATATAGATCACAACATTACTTCACATGCCAAATGTAGTTCAACCATCCAAAACTTAAGTTTTAAAAACAAAACAAATTATAACACAACATTACTTCACATGCCAAATGTAGTTCAACCATCCAAAACTTGAGTTTTTCAAAAGCAAAACATTAATATAGATCACAACATTACTTCACATGCCAAATGTAGTTCTTGACCATCCAAAACTTAAGTTTTAAAACAAAACAAATTATAACACAACATTACTTCACATGCCAAATGTAGTTCAACCATCCAAAACTTGAGTTATAAAAACAAAAGATTATAGATCACAAGTATCAAAACTTGAGTTTTAAAAACAAAACATTATCGATCACAAGTATCAAGTATCAAGTAACATTACTTCACATGCCAAATGTAGTTCAACCATAACACTTTAAAAACAAAACAAATTATTTAACACAACATTACTCACATCACATGCCAAATGTAGTTCAACCGTCCAAAACTTAAGTTTTAAAAACATTATATATCACATTCACATGTACCAAATGTAGTTCACATAAAATATGTCCAAAATTTGTAGATCTCACAAGTATCAAGTATCAAGTTATATATGACTACATCTAGATAAGACTATATATAAAAAAAAAAGTAAATTTAAGACTAAATCTATTGAAAATATAATGTTGCACGTGTGCGTGTGCATCATCCATCAAATAGTGCATGTGCATCATCCATCAAATACAGATAGATGTAGTGTCCTTTCTAGCAAAGTCTCAATCCTTGAGCTATCCTGCAAAGCATGGGGAACCTATACACAATGTGTACAAACATTAAAATTTGATGTTTTAAAATTGAGTGAGAATATATAGAACTTCATGTAAAAAATAAATAAAAAATCATGCAATACCTCATGAGGTTCCCTCTCCATTTGTTGCTCGTCCACTACAAATTCCCTCACGCGAACATCTCTAACAGTAAACTGTATAATATACATGTACAGTTATATATATATATATATAATTTTCAAATGAAAATGCATATATATAAACTTATTTTCAATAATATTAAAAAAAATAGTTAGACAACTTGTTCAAATGGTTGAAATGGTGTGGATGTTCCTATCTCCATCGCTAGAGTCCGTGGAGAAAAGAAATCCTCTATAGAAACCTAAAATTCAAAAAAATTAAAAGTATAAAATAACTCAAGATCAAGATTTCAATTTATAATGAAACTTTTAAACTTCAATTTATAAATTATAACTTAAAAACATATATTTAAGTGAAAAATTGAATACTTCTGATGGTGGATTTGGCACATTTCCTAAGAGAGGTTCCAAAAGAAAATCTCCAAAAACCTAAAATTCAAAAAATTTAAAATAACTCAAAATCTCTAGATCTCAATTTATAATAAAACTTTTAAGTTTCAATTTATAACTTATAACTTAAAAACATATATATATTTAAGTGAAAAATTGAATACTTATGCTGTCGGATTTGGCACATCTCCTGAGTGTGGTTCAGAAAGAAAATCTCCAAAAACCTAAAATTCAAAAAATTTAAAATAACTCAAGATATAGATATATCTCATTTTTTAATGAAACTTTTTGTGGAATATATAACTTAAAAACATAAATTTTATAAGTGAAAATTTGTCCATACTTGTGGTTGTGGATTTGGCACATCTCCTAAGGAAGTAGAAGGTACATCTCCCAAGAAAGAAGAAGGTATCGCCATCCCAAAAACATCAGACGGAATCAGAATCTGTTAAAACATTTTATTATATATATGTACATGTACATGTGTGCAAATTATTTATTTTAAAAATAACACTTTAAAAACACTAACATTTGCCAACATATCTTGATGGTGAGAACCATCTTGATTGTTTGAACGAGAGACTCTGAACGTGATATTAACATTTTCTTCATTCATCAAGCGTGACAACTACAAATGGTGTTATATAATGATACATTTTTGTTAGATTAATGTATACAAATAAATGTATGTATATATGTATTTATTACAAATTGTACATGTGTTAAAATAATTGAACCCTAACCATTAACACATATCGTTCCCATGCTTTCTTTCTCATGAACAATTAGGTCATGCCAACCATTGTGACAATTCTTTGCATATGTTTTGAGATCTTCAACACTCATGTTGTCAATCTCTTCATCTGTATAATACATAAAATTAGCGCGTGCATTCTCACGTGCTTTTTGTCGAATCAGACAAACATCGACTCCACCCAATCCACTGTGAACATTGTCGATGATGACATCCATTGCTTATCGACTAATTTGATAAGTGGCTTCCATCTCTGACTGCAAAGTTTCGACACGAAAAGGACGACTAACCAATGGTGGCTCAAGTCGAGGCAACTCAACATCACGCCTAGCACGCCTACGGTCACACAATCGACTTTTCCCAAGACCAAAAAATTCAGAAGGAAGGTCATTGTAATTGGGTTTCATTTGCAAAAATAATTCTACATAAAATAAGTTTTCAAAATAAAGCGGAACCTCATTGTTCCATGGGAGTCTTCCATGGGCCGTAAGGTGTCTATCAAACAAATAGTGAGCTATATCAGGGTGCTTGAAATATTTCACCTTCAACATCTTTCATTTTAGCCCTTCTTTGAAATTAAACATAGACTTGGCCATATTTGTTGTAACTCTTTGTTTAACAACCTCCCATTTATCGGGACCCATCACTGTTTCCTTTCTTTTTCTCATGACTTCTGCAAAAGTATCAGTGGTTGACCCAAGCTTTCGATACACATCTACTAGTTCGCCTAAAAAGTGTGTAACTATTTCCAATCTTTGTCGACTCTCAGTCGGTAGAGTCAAAGCCACGAGATCTCTCTGCAATTTTGCATGAAGATGTTGACACCTTTCTGTTGAAGAGGTAAATCCCCTCTATGGACAGAGGCGATCCCTACTAGCCCAGCAGGGGTCTAGCAACAATCAGAAATGTTACGACACAAGTTCCTAGTTACGAATGAAAAGACTAGGGATAGAAGCCTACCTGGATTCCAACGCTATGATCTGAAGAAGAGAGCGTTCTCGTTCCTCAGCCTCGGCAGATCACGATCCTCCAACGATCTCCTTGGGTGGACACCTGCACATGCAAGGAACAAATAGATACAAGCATAAAATCCGGCATACGTAACTCAATATCAGTCAGAAAGGATACTACTCATATTAACATCATTGAAAACATAGTGGAACCATAATCATAATCATTCATTAAATAACGATCGAAAGATATTACAACCAAAGTTCTGACGTCGTGGTCTCCTTCGGATGGGTCTCCAGTCGTTCACGTCTCGCAAAGCTCGCCAGGGAAAGGGCAAACCTCTCCTGAGTCTCTCGACAATAGTCTCCTTACTTGAGTTGGCCTTAAGGGAAGAAAGAGGGCTCTTACAGCACAAAGGCTCTTGGGAATTTAGGAGATTCAAAGCTTAGGCACTTCAAGACTAGTTTTCCATGGAATTGAGCAGGCTTTTATAGATGGGGAAGGAGGGAGTTGGGATCCCTATTATTGTGGGATTTGCCCTATCAACAAGGAAGGTTCCATGGGAGGTGGCAAAACCACTTCCCTTCCATAGAACTTCTGCAGCCAAACCTCCCAACTCAAGATAGGCAATGGTTTCTGAGTTTGTTGAAACTCAACTTCCGCCATCTTTATTTAAAAAACATTCCTCAAATTGGGTGGCGTGATTACTGCTCTGGGACAGAGCGCCAGTTGGCACGACCTCTTTGCAGGATTTTCCCCATTGGCGCGAGTGCTGAACTGTCTGTCCGCGCCAATGCAAAAAGGGATGTTTTTCATGATTTTTGCAAGGAGATGTCTTTAGGGCAAATGAAGCTCATGCTTAGAGGAATGCATTGATGATGTTTTCAAGGCATGACAATGTTCACAAGTCACAAAATGGGTCCTCCATTGTGCGGGACGGGGAATGGTAGGGATGGTGACAAATTACTGTGTAACAGATGCCCCCTAAAGTATGAGGCCCGAGAGAGAGAGGGGTGAAATGCTTTACGAGAACATGTTCAACTGAAGGCCCGTCGTCGGAAAACCTGCGCAGAAAAATACAACTGATATCTCAAGTATATGATGTATATGTGGTATGGGCGCAGCCATCCGAAACAGAGTACACTATAATCCGGATCCAGGGTATGGGCGCAGCCATCCAGCGAGGATCAAATAAATAGACTCAGGTATGGTCGCAGCCATCCAAGCAATGAGTCATATACATAATGATAATAATCCACAATCGCAGCCTGGATTACAACAGACACAATCGAGGGTCTTGCGCTCCATCTCGACCCAAACAAAGTACAAGTTCGAGCATGTGAATATGTGAGCTGAAGTCGAACATGCAGGAACATCGTCTGATTACCAGCCAATGATGAAAGTTGTTAACAGACGCGAGAGGAACCACCAATGATGACAATGGCTCTCAAGGTAATACAGGTACAATCTACGGCGTGTGAATCAATGGGTTGGCGTCGAACACCCACAGAATCACTCGATCGGAGGCCAATGATGAAAACCTCGCGTTGAATGTGACGAACCTGCCATTGAGGCATGCAGGCTCCAAGGTACCATAAAGGAGTCTCTAGATCAGCTTCCTGGATAATGATCTGATGTCGACAGGAAGTGACCTTGATCGAAGGTGGGCCATAATGATTCCCACATCATCGACACGAGACAGAGGAACATGATGTTTTGTTGTGAATCAGGATCGTATGAGAATCAGAGGAAGGTTGATACTAGCAGAGGCCAACTTCTCTTGAACATATAAACGGCACGACAGTGGACTTGGCAGTATTTGACATCAATAGATCAGAGGTCATGGTGACAAGGCAATGAGCAGAGGAGAGGTCAAAAGGGATTATCCAAACCCACGGAGGCAAAGTGAAAAAATGAGATGAGATTTCCCCAACCCGACACGAATGCAGACAAGTGCCATGTTCAAGAGCGACATACTACCGACGACAACGACGATGGTTCCATTTTTCCCCCACCATTTCTGGCGAGTGCCCCAATTATTTTTGATAACAAGCTTGAAGGGGATAGCATATGCTTGTGATATAAGTCCGCCCTTCGGGCGAATCCATCCTAGTGCATTTAACGAGTCCTAGGAAGGAGAAACTCGGAGAACGTCATTTCGACGGAATCCAATGTCATCAGGGTTTAACGAGTCCGACAAAGGAAGAACTCGGCGTCTTTTCATGTTTAGAGAGTTTGAAAAGACAGCGGAAAAGAAAACTCCACAGGTCCCTTTTCGTAAATAGTTTCCCAGATCCGAAAAGGTAGAAAACAATATCCGGGAAAACCTCCTAGTCGCGATAGGCTAGGTTATTCCTTTTTCGTAATCGATCCAGCCCAGCCCGAAAAAGGGTTAAACGTATACTGGGTTAATGTCGATTCGTGTCCATTTTAACGAGATCGAAACGACAAGGGCCTCGGCAATCTTTTCATATTTAGAGAGTCAGAAAAGAGCTGAAAGATGACTCCAAAGTGACTTTTTTGTGTATTTACCGAGTCCGAAAAAGTATAAAATACAACTCGTTTCCATCGTTTAAGTCGCAAAAACCTGCTGCTGCACATACCAAGCAAGCGTAAAATCCATTTTCGACATAACATATAAAAATATTCGATAAAAATGACTTTTTACAACTCATTTCATGTCAAAAGTTATAAATATGTCAAATTGGTAAAAATAAAATTACATTTACTATTTACCTTGGTAAAAAGCAACAAAGGTCCATTTGGAGCAGAAAATTCTGACGGTGATTGCGACAAATCCAGTTGACCATTCAGCTTCTCGTCTGTCACAGGTAAGAGGCGCTCCCTTGCTCTTCATTTTCATCCAAATTTTAATAGTTTTACCCTGTAAATTAGTTTTCTAGAGCCATTTTTGAAAATTTAGGGCCGGGCTCATTGGCGCGGGTATCGGGCACGGACCCGCGCCAATGAGCTCTTTTATACAAAGGGCCCGCGCCACGTGGCGCGACTGTTCACGAAACAGCCGCGCCAGCGGCCGAACCTTAAAATACGCCTAAAATTTCGACATTTAGACCAAATTGTATGGGATTTGAGACTCATCAGAGATCTAACTAAGGGTTAATGACCATATGAATGCAGGTAATCAATCAAAATGGCAATTGAATGGAAAGAACGAGAACATGGAGAAGAGGATGAACAAGCCATGCAAAGTCAAGCTTGCATGAATGCACTTAGAAACTGTGGACTGAAAAAGTTCTTCCTCACACCGTGTTTACGAGCTCAGCCTGAGCTCCTCCAGTATTTAATCAGTATCTGGGATGAACGTGACCAGGTGTTCAGGTTACGAGACTAGGTATTAGAGCTGGAGGTTTCCGATGTTTATTTTATCATTGGATTGTCCCGCAGAGGTCCGATCCCGGTGTTGACTGGAAGCAGACCATCTGGGGAAAAGATGGAAGAAGTGATGGCACGAGTGTGCCAAGGAGCTCAAACGGGATCAGGTAGCAAGAAAGTGGATATCCACACTATCCCTAATCTGGCATTGAGAGTGGTTCTCCATACCATCACGCGGGCTGCTGGGTCGCAGGCACCGCACGAGGCCACAAAGGCCCAACTCCTGCTAGCTTCAGAATGCATGAGTCCCCTGCTGTACGACTGGGCAACAACAGTAACAATTAATATGAAAAGGCAGCTCACGAAATGCAAATAGGGTAAACTGAAACAGTTCGGTTATGGTTCCATCTTGGTATCGTTCATTCTGGAACGTTTACCAATCTTCCAGGGCCAAGGGGCCGCAGTAGCAGACCCGATACCACGAGAGCCAAGAATGGCTCGCTGGGCAGCATTGATGCCCAGATCTGGAGGTGGCCAACAGATGTCCTGGAGGCCGGAGTTCTTTAGGTGGTTACGGCGCCAGCTAATTGTCGTGGAAGACTGGCCCTATGCAGGAACTGACTTTACCGGGGACCCAGATCTCCCACTACCAGAAGGAGACGACTAGGACGAGGAGTTGGGTAAGACCTCATTATTTTTGATTTTATGTTTATATGTTTTTTTGTTAATACACATTCGTCTTAACACATTTTACATATGCATGCAGATGTGGGACCTGAGAGACCAGCTGGGATGTCTCCTATCTCACGGAGGACACAACTCGCCCCTGATCCTCAGGGAGAGGGCACCGGGGGAGAGGAGCTGATCCAGAATCTCGAGGGCATTGCCCACGGGATCCCAGACTATGCTCGGCTGGCAGACGTACCGATGGCATACCAGCGCCACACGGTGGGAGTTCCGAGTCGGATCCACCGAATCTTGAGACGCTTAGTGCGTGCAGTCACGTGCTATCATGAGCACCATGCGGATTAGCTCTTAGGATTTATACCACACCTATTTTTTGAGAGACGTATCGTCTCCGGATGTATTTAAGACGACTATGTATATTTTTGACTTTTATGTGACACACTCTATGTAAACATTTTGATATCTATATATATACATATCTATTTCTGGATGGATCTTTCTTTACATGTGATGATGATTTATAAATTGCGCAAATGTCTGTCTAATACCAAATTTGCTACTGCATCTGTTAGTGTATTCAAACGCCTGGGTATATGATGATACGTAATGTAGTCAAAATTCCTTTCCAGTAATCGAATACGCAGATACAGACATAAGATGGACGGGTTCCTTACCGAATAGTGTCCGTTCAGTTGTAATACCACAAGTTGTGAATCTAGATACACGAGCAATTCACGGATACCAAGGTTTACTGCCTCGGTTAATAATTCTAACACAGCACTATATTCCGCGATGTTGTTCGTGGTACGTCCTAGACACACTCCTTGCAGATCAATCAACTCACCAGCAGGATCATAGATTACCCAGGCTGCTGAAGACAGATTCCTGGTACTGCGGGAGGCACCATCCGCGAAACCGACAAATGGATGAAAAGACATATGCACAACCAGGAAGACCCGATCAACAGAAAGATGTTTACAAAGCACACCACACAGTACATGCACACAAATGAAAAACACACACCTATGTACACACAAGACGGGCATGCCCCCCAGCATGGTGTCTCAATTCGAGGTGCATGCCCCCCAAGCTTCAGTCTATAGAAAATAGAGTGAAGGTTGAAAGCAAAAGAGATTTGAACTAAATCTATCAAAACTCGAATTGGATATGCTCATGTTTCATTGTTTTAACGAGGTTGACACACTTAAAAGAACTATCCTCGTAGCATCTTGTTTCATTATTCAAAGAGCTTGACACAAGAGAAAGAACTGTGCTCTAACGAGCTCCCAGGAGGAGGCTCAGGGGGTGGTGCGGGGAAAATACCCATGAGGACTGGGTCTTTGAAGAGACCAGGTCCTATACTGTCCGGGGGATTCGAAATTTGATCCACGTATGGTACGTTGTTCTCAGAGTTAGAGGTGAAAAATGACAACTGATCCACTGTGACAATCTTGCCCTCGTGAGGGAACTTAATGAATCGAAAGACGGTGGACGGCACGCAGAGCATGGCATGGGTCCAGCTGCGGCCAAGAAGTATATTGTAGTTGAGTTTAGCGTCAACCACTTCCACTTCTACGTTGACAGTTTTTCCCTGTAATGTGATCGCGAGACTCTCGAGAACGCCCAGGGGTTTAGATTCCTAACCATCAAATGCCTCGAGGGCATTGGGAGATGACGACAAGGCTGGAGAGCCGATGGCCTTCCAGCAAGCGGAGGACATAACGCAGGTAGATGCACCCTCATCTACGACGGCCCTATGAATGTTCAGACCGTTAATCCCGACTTGAATGACCAAAGCGATTTGATGTGGAAGCCGGGGAGTAAAATTCTCCAGATCGAAGGTGAGAAGGCTCGAGTCGGCGGGATCTATGCCCCCGATTGCAGACAGTAATGCCTTCCGTTGTGAAGGGCAACTTTGAAGAACCTCCAGTGCAGACATAGCACATGGCGCCTGTGCCAGATCCTCAACAATGCTGTAATGTTGAGCGGCATGAGCATTTGGGTTATAAGAAGATCTTCGAAGGACACCTTTGGGAGGTGGCTTCACAACGGGTTCCAGAGAAGGCTTCTCGATTTCCAATGGACCGGAGACAGGTGGGGGAGGCGGCCCATCCGCAACTGCCTTCCCGGGTGCCTGCCGCGGTTTGTTGTAATCCTTTGACCGCGTAGCGACAGAGATAGGTGCAACACTCTTCACCATGAAAACCTGAGACCCAAACGGTGCAGATGGTGATGCCTGTTCGACCATCTGGGTCTGCTGAGATGGAAATGGCTCTTTCAAAACAGCCGGAGTCCCTTTAGGGCCTTTGAGAAGTTGACTAACCTCGGATCGTCGTGGAAAATCCTTAGTATAATGGTCCTCTTCACAGATGAGGCAAGGGTACTTCGGTTTACGCTGGGAGCCATCCTCAGTACGAGACTTAGATTCTGGTTTCGGGGCATCAGATTTTGATTTGCCTTTGCCCTTCTTCTTCCCCTTGGAGGATTTGTCCGCAGGATTGGCCTGAACGGCATTCACCTCCGCAGTTTTACCAGAATCAGATGGGGTGGGATTGGCAGAGGTATTGTTGGAAGAATTAGCCTTCTGCTTCCCATTCGAAGACTTTTTCGAATTTTGAGATACAGAACCAATGACACAATCCACCGCAGGGGTGGGCGGGGCCTTAGTGGTTCCGGGTCGTGGAGCATCAGTCAAGATGTCGTAAAGCGTGCCAGACTGTGAATAGACAAGATCCAGGTACTGGGCACGCGCGATGGCTTGCTCCTCAGTCACGCACGCTCCCATCGCGATATCCTGAGCGATTTTATTCACAAAGGAGGTGGTGAACCAGTGAGTCAATATCTGATCAGGTATGTGAAACTTGATCAGTCGACGACGGCGCCGCCACTCATGGATGTGATCTGAGATGTGAGTGGCTTTATCCTGCTTCAGGGAAGTCAGGAGGTGCGTCCCGGCTTCATACCGAACCGGTAACTGGAAATGCGTGGGAAATCCATGGCTAAAGAGTTGAAATCTTGAAAAATACCACGGGATAGCTCTATGTACCACTTAGCAGCAGCTCCAGTTAAGGTACGTTGGAAGAGGCGCAGGCGAATCGAATCGTCGACCCAAGAGTTAGACGAACACCAAAGGTGATACGTCATCACATGCGCCTGGGGGTCCTCCCCGGCTTTCCCCTCAAACTTGGGACAGTCACCTGGTATCTTGGTGGGAACCGGGGGCCAATACGGATTATGTAAAATCAGATCATTGGTCAACTTTGAAACGTCCGGCAGTTCCAAGGTAGCCGGAACGACAATGGAGGGTTAACTGCCATGCCAGGCCCAGGATGAGGTCCAGTACCCATACTCCACGATGGTTGTGAATATCCTTGCCCCCACGGGTTCTGTCCCACAGGATTCTGACCGTAGGGGGCATAGGTCATATAACCAGACTGATTTGGATGTTGGTAACCATAGTGTGGGGCTTGATAACCAGGGTACGGACCCTGATTATGCGTTGGCCCTGTATAAGCAGCGTTTGGATTTGGCTGCTGAGTGTAGGTAGAACCGGGTGGAGGAGGATAATACTGAGAGCCTCTGGGGTGGTTATAGTTCGGTTGAGACTGACCATGAGGATAATAACCACCCTGAGGATGAGTAGGCTGCTAAAAAGTGGAATCTTGTGGAGCTTGATACATAGGGCACAGCTGCTGATTTGGCTGCGGCATTGAATGAACCGGCTGTTGTGCAGGGTTGATGGAATGAGCGGGCTGCCCTGAATGAACAGGTTGACCCGACTGAGAGGGCTGACCTGAGTGAACAGGTTGACCCAGGTGCAAGGGTTGACCTGAATGACCAGGCTGACCCGGATAGACAGGCGGCGCCGGTTGCGCAGGTAGACCTGGTTGTAAGTGAGCCCCAGGTTGTACCGGATGGACCGGTTGGCCTGGAGGCGGAACACCGCGTTGTACTGGATGAGCCGGTTGGCCTGGTGGTGGAACAGGACCAGGTATTTTCTGGAAACCGGTTTGACTTGAAGCAGAACCATAGGATGGTCCTGGCTGATATGCAATGTTAGAAACAACAGGATACTGCGGTTGCATCGGTAAAGAAGGCTGGATTTGCCCCCTAGGACCATAGACCGGTCTCGGTTGGTACCCCGGCTGTGGTTGGATAGGTTGACCGGAAGGGCTGTAATACTGTCCTTGCGGACTGTACGACGGCCCTTGCTAGCCCGCAGGGTAGCCCTGAATGGGCTACCCCTGTGGATCATAGAGATAGCCAGGTTGGCCCGCAGGTTGGCCTTGGAAAGGTTGCCCCTGCGGGTTATAAGCCTGGTTGTACGGTAAACCTTGAGCATAAAGATAAGCCTCAGGAGCGGGTAGACGCAAAATCTCCCCGTGCTCGTCATACTGACCTGGGAAAGCATACACGGGAGTACCATCCTGTGCATAGTGCGAAAAGTAAGGTCGGTAGGGTTCCTGGGCGGACGGTCCAGCCTCGGCGTTCGGCTGTTGCAAAGACAACCAATACTCCTCCGGAGAGATGTTCTCTGGTATAGCAGTAGCTAGATAAACATCTTCAGGAGTTGGCCCAGCCCTGGTAGCAGATGCTGAGACAACAGGAGAAGAGGCGGCCACACAGACAGTGGGCCGGACGGGAACAGATGTGACAGGCGTCTGAGGAGACACCCCGGGTGTAGTAGCAGCTAGCCTCAAAGCAGGAGATGATATTCCCATAGAGGCTGCAGCTGAAATGATCTGACCCAGAGATCTGTATCCCTGTGGAAAAGAAGGACTGGCTGTTGACATGTTAGCCAGCTCAGAATTGTCTCCCTCAAACAATCTACGCGGGAAGAGCTGATATTCTTCACCGGACGTTGGGATTTCCTCACCAGAATCACTCATGGTTGATCCTGCCGTTAAATCACGCAAAAGACGGCGAGGACTAGGAGGAAATACAGCAGCAACAAAAGGCGAACCCGAGGTAAGAGAAAGGAAATCAGCTCCTAATCTCAATTCAGACACAGGGTCCGAAAAGGGCCAATTGAACTCAACTGGTCCTCCAAAGGGTTGCTCAGCGAGAACTGGTCCCCCGTCAGGAAACTCAGAAACAACAGGCTATTGTGGTTCGACAGAGGATTGGGAAGCCTCTGAAGAATCGTCCATGTAAGGACTACCAGTCGACGAAACCGAAGGTTCCGCCACTGTGGCAAAAGACCAGAGAAAAAGAAGCAAACACACACATGGGCTGAAAACGAGTTAAGGGCACACGATCAAACGGTCAACAAGCAATATCTAAGCGGGTGTGTAATCGTGGGTGATTAATTTTACCACATTGAAAAGTAAGAAACTCTATCGTTTCATATTTTAAGAGTCAAGAAACAATAGAAATATGACTCTATCTCTTTCAGATTTGATACAAGCGTGAAAGGACAAGCGCTCGACGGTCTTTTCAAGTTTAGGGAGTCAGAAAAGACCAAATGACTACTCAAGAAAAAACTAGGCACAAAGGGTGTACCAAATATCCGTGAACTGCCATATACACCTTGGTTTCAGTAATGAAACAAAAATCAACCAAGGACTTTCTGTACGTGCAGGTAGTCTCCCCGAATGCTGTGTTCGGTGTATCACGGGTATAGGGCGGTAGACTCGACTTCCTGTGGATAAAGGATTGAAAACCTAGAGGGGTATCCCTTTATATACGCGACGGTACGGGGAGCACAAGTCCGTACTAGCGCTGTCTAAAGCCAAACGGCGAGCGACAGCTGCTAGGTTTAAAGACGCCGGAACACGTCTCTAGCCTAGACCTCTAAAAATGTTTCGTTAAGTTCCAATGCTGCCTTAGGTTAATTGAATAGATTTTAAAGTTGATCTTCGATTAAGTTTCAATTTTCAGGCCCTATCGTATGTAGTGTCTTAAAAGACTCCTGAATGCAAAGCTACATGCCACAGTCCAACATTTCGTTCGATGAAAACTAATTAGAGAAGAGTTGAGAGCTTTTACACAAACGAAATGAACGGAAGACAACAATGAGATCTCTAATGCAACTAATGAAATTGAAAACTTTCCATTCAGATCACTAATCACTAGCAAAATCGAAAAGATCACAATTTGCACTAATTTAACCAAAAGCACAAGAGATTTTTTTTGCAATTTTCAATGTTTGATAGCTAATATGCACTAAACAAGCTTGAAAACAAACGGAACAACTTGAGAAACAATATCCGATAGAGAAAAACAAACAAATTTCACTCAATCAATGCAAGCAATCAAATCCCAAATCGACCAAAGTCTCTCAAAACCAATAAAAGACTCAAAAGGCTCCAATGGGCTGTGTGATCTAGGCCCAATGCAAGACCAAACGAAATTCGAATGAAGGAATGAACAATCACCCAAAAATCGCAACAAAACAATGAACAACTACTAAGAGGATGTGGAGAATCAATCAGAAAGTTGACCGGACAAACCAAACACCAGAATTCCCAAGGAGGGCTCGATACACTAGGCCACTAGATGCCCTAGGGCTCAAAACGTGAAATCGATAGATAAAAGCAAACAACCAAAGGACAGAGGTGAATTCCCAGTCAAACAGGACTCCAACACACCCAGGCAGTCGGAAAATCAAGAAGAAAAACACTGACCAAACTCAGAGAGCTCAAAAATGAAGAAACTCAAAAACCTTACAGGAGTGGCGCGACTGTAAGGATGAAACTGGCGCCAGAAAGCAATTGGCGCGGTCTAAACAAAAGCAACATGCGCCAATTGGCGCGACTGTCGAGCTAAAAAGCGCGCCAGTCGAGTTTCTCAGCCAAAAAAGAAAAAGAAATACTCCAGAAGCAGATCAATGCATACTAAGCAAACCAAGAAGTAAACAACAGCAAAAGAACCCAACCCAGAAGGCTCATCAAGCAAGGAAAAACATAAAATAATCAAAACGAGACAATGAAATCTAGACGATCCCCAGTGGAGTCGCCAAATTGTTGAGGAGGTAAATCCCCTCTACGGACAGAGGCGATCCCTACTAGCCCAGCAGGGGTCTAGCAACAATCAGAAATGTTACGACGCAAGTTCCTAGTTACGAATGAAAATACTAGGGATAGAAGCCTACCTGGATTCCAACGCTATGATCTGAAGAAGAGAGCGTTCCCGTTCCTCAGCCTCGGCAGATCACGATCCTCCAACGATCTCCGTGGGTGGACACCTGCACATGCAAGAAACAAACAGATACAAGCATAAAATCCGACATACGTAACTCAATATCAGTCAGAAAGGATACTACTCATATTAACATCATTGAAAACATAGTGGAACCATAATCGTAATCATTCATTAAATAACGATCGAAAGAGATTACAACCAAAGTTCTGACGTCATGGTCTCCTTCGGATGGGTCTCCAGTCGTTCACGTCTCGCAAAGCTCGCCAGGGAAAGGGCAAACCTCTCCTGAGTCTCTCGACAATAGTCTCCTTACTTGAGTCGGCCTTGAGGGAAGAAAGAGGGCTCTTACAGCACAAAGGCTCTTGGGAATTTGGGAGATTCAAAGCTTAGGCACTTCAAGACTAGCTTGCCATGGAATTGAGCAGGCTTTTATAGATGGGGAAGGAGGGAGTTGGGATCCCTATTATTGTGGGATTGGCCCTATCAACAAGGAAGGTTCCATGGGAGGTGTCAAAACCACTTCCCTTCCATAGAACTTCCGCAGCCAAACCTCCCAACTCAAGATAGGCAATGGTTTCTGAGTTTGTTGAAACTCAACTTCCGCCATCTTTATTAAAAAAACATTCCTCAAATTGGGTGGCGCGATTTCTGCTCTGGGACAGAGCGCCAGTTGGCGCGACCTCTTTGCAGGATTTTCCCAATTGGCGCGAGTGCTGAACTGTCTGCCCGTGCCAATGCAAAAAGGGATGTTTTTCATGATTTTTGCAAGGAGATGTCTTCAGGGCAAATGAAGCTCATGCTTAGAGGAATGCATTGATGATGTTTTCAAGGCATGACAATGTTCACAGGTCACAAAATGGGTCCTCCATTGTGCGGGACGGGGAATGGTAGGGACGGCGACAAATTACTGTGTAACACTTTCTAAGGTGCATTGATGCATGTTTCTTTCCCAAGGTATATCAAAAATGTCGGTCGGATAAGTTGTTGTGGGTGGACAACCTTATTCTTGAATGACACGTTCTACCCTACGTCTTTTTTGATCAACATTTGGAGCATTTTCAGCCTCTGCATCAATATATAAAAATTTGTATATTAGAAAAAACACATGTAAACAAATTTGTACAAATTGAGTGAAAAAAATATTCAAATTGATGGCCACCTCGATGTGGTTGGCTAGCATCTTGCCTATCCTGAGACTGTTGAGAACCAGAACGACCCTGCTGAGAACCAACACGACCATCTGTTGATTGGCCTCTAGGGGAATAAATATCACCACCTTCATGCAAACTGCTAGCACTTATTGATGGCCCTCTAAGGGGATTTGAACCACCACCAACCTCTCGAGACGAGAGAGAAGCTTCATAAACAAATATGAATTTATAGTCAATTCAAAAATACATTTATACATATAAATACATGTACATATTCATTGATTAAATTGCATGAACCATATCATGACTAGGTGAACCATGGGCATGCTTCATTGATGGAGTAGAGACCCTTCTCCTCTTAGCTCCTAAAAAATAAAAACTGAAACTTATTAACAACTAATTTAACTCACAAAGTTGATAAAAAATCAATTCCATATGTACACACATGTATGTATATGTATGGAGATTTAAGATTATATTTAAATACCATGAACATCCCTCGATCCCTGATCCCCCTCTCTCGTAGAGATATGGGATTTTGTTGATCTTTTTCGTTCATCCTCCACGATATATATATCTATAGTGGACATTTACAATTATTTTTTTTAATTACTATTTAAAATAAATTCAAAATAATTTTCAAAAAATCAATGTAATTTAGTGTACACAATTTATGTAAAACACAACTTTCAAAGCAATAATTGATGTGTGAAACTCAATTTAAGCAATTTTTTTTATAAAAATGTCAAGTTCACCAAATTGCGCTTTACATGGTGGGAGCACACTTGGTATAAAATTGAAAAAAACACATGGTCATTAAAAAAGAAGCGTGAAACTCCATTTAAACAAGAATTTGTTGAAGTCCTCGCATTTTAATTTTATAAAACTGTGAAGTTCACCACTTGTTGCAAATGTGAAGTTCAACAAGTTGCGCTTTACATGGTGTGGTGGGAGCACACTTGGTATATAATTGAAAAAAACACATGGTCATTAAAAAAGACGTATTTATAAGTACAAAACACACACATATCCAAGATATGTTACAATGTCCATCAATAAATTTTAAAGGAGAGCGTCTCAATACTAATTCATCTTTGAGAGATGAATCTTGAATTTTTGAAGAAGAGCGTTTCAAAACTAATTCATCTTTGAGAGATGAATCTTGAATTTTTGAAGAAGAGCGTTTCAAAACTAATTCATCTTTGACAGATGAATCTTGAATTTTTGAAGAAGAGCATCTCAAAACTAATTCGTCTTTGAGAGATGAATCTTGCATTGGCATTACCCCATATAATTCTAATTCATCTATTAATTCATCTTTGATAGATGTATCCTGAATTAGCATTGCCCCACGTAATAGATTAGCAGACATCTTATTCACATTTGTACAATGTCTTATGCTAAAAAATTGAAATTGGCTAACAATATTGTTTGCTATTTCATTCAATTCTTTTAGCCTCTCCTTCTTAATTTGGTACACACCATTCATCTGGTTGCACACAAGTTCGGAATTGGTTAAAACTACAATTCCATTTGATCCATATTCCATAGATGTTCTCAAGCCTTCTATCAATGCAATATAATATGTCTCATTATTTGTTGTTCTTCCCGGTATATTCATTTTCCTTTAGATGAATTTGTTGGTCGCAATATTGGAAAGCACATATGTAATCACTGCTTTCCCTCGATTGGAATAGCAAGAAACATCTATGCATAATTTCAATTTTTCAACCATATTTAGTGGTTTTTTAATCCCTGATTAACAAAAATAATAATAATAATTTGACATTTATTGCAAATGCATGGGAGAAATGGCACATGTGCATGAGATAAATGACATGTTCATGGTTTATCCTAAAGTTTGACTTACATTTTATGGTAGAATTCACGTCTAGAAATGAAATGCGTTAAAGATTGCATTGCCTAGAGTTTAAGGGAGATTTATGACACATATACATGGTTCATGCATGGTTTGCATGAAAGTTTGCCTTAAAATTTATGGCATAAATCACATATAGTTCAATAACATGCCTTAAGAAAGGATGAGATCAAGAGTTTAGAACTTGTAGAAGTTAACACTCAACCAACAAACTAAAATCCTATGGAAGTTCAGGCACTTTAGGTTCAGTTTTTAGGCCTTAAAGTTTGCCTTGAATTAATGGGGGAAAGCCTTGAGTTTGGGGATACTATCCTATGAGAGTTCAACCACTTTAGGTTCAGTTTTTAGGCCTTAAAGTTTTCCTTGAATTAATGGGAGGAAGCCTTTAGTTTGTGGGAGAAATGACATTTACATGGTTTGCAAAATTATTTTATACACTTACTAAAACAACGTTCAGTTTTTAGGCCTTAAAGTTTGCCTTGAATTAATGGGGGAAAAGCCTTGAGTTTCGGGGATACTATCCTATGAGAGTTCAGCCACTTTAGGTTCAATTTTTAGGCCTTAAAGTTTGCCTTGAATTAATGGGAGGAAGCCTTTAGTTTGTGGGAGAAATGACATTTACATGGTTTGCAAAATTATTTTATGCACTTACTAAAAAAACTAGTTATGTCAAAAGTCACACATTTATGAGTTTGTGGGATAAATGAAATAGAAATGACACATGCCTTAAAGTTTGCCTAAAATTTTATGGGAGAAAGGATAAATGACACATGTACAAGGTTTGCCTTAGAGTGGTAGTGGTTTATGGATATTAAAATGAAGAACTTCTATTTAGATCTGTTCCAGAGATTGAATGTAGGGGCATTTACTGGATATGTCACCTTTGAGAAAAGATGAGATCCAGAGGCTACCTGGCCCTTTACAGACTCTGTCTTTAGAACTTGCAGAAGTTAACACTCAACATACAAACTAAAATCCTATGAGAGTTCAGCCACTTTAGGTTCAATTTTTAGGCCTTAAAGTTTGCCTTTAATTAATGAGAGAAAGCCTTTCGTTTGTGGGAGAAATGACATTTACATGGTTTGCAAAATTATTTTATGCGCTTACAAAAAACATGCTTTAAATTTAATGGGAGAAAGCCAACATGACATGTATGCTTTAAAAAAATTTCCTAAGAATTTATGGGAGAAATGACACATGTACACAGTTTGTCTTAAAGTGGTTGTGGTTTATGGATATTAAAATGAAGAACTTCTATTTAGATCTATTCCAAAGATTTACTGTAGGGGCATTTACCGGATATGTCACCTTTCATAAAAGATGAGATCCAGAGGCTACCTAGCCCTTTACAGACTCTACCTATAGAACTTGTATAAGTTAACACTACATGTCCCAATTATACCCTATGAAGTGTGTAGAGGACCCGTGGAATCACTCACACTACTTTACGTAGACATAAGGGTGTATAAGAGTGTACTAAGTTCAAAATATGGTCATATTATTGGATATATTTCCCAAGAGCCCAAATGTACTCCTCAAGTATATGTGGGGTCTATATAACCATCTACAAAAACAAGTGATTCTTTCCAAGCTAAGGATAATGTATGAGCCATGTGTATATGCACATTATCTAGAAACCCTAGGCCAAAATAAATGGTACTTAAGTGGTTTGAAGAAAAAATAGCACCAAGAAGCTTTGAAGGAGGGGAATAAGAATTGGAAATAGGAGGATAAGACTAAAATAGGCACTACACATCCATGCAAGGGTAGTAGAAATAATTCTAACCATTGCAACATTGATGGTCACATTAAGGAGAATTATTGGATGTTTGGTATGTGTTATATTCTTTATGTGAATACCTCGATGCATTATATATATTTCTAAGCATAGTGGTGGGAATAAAATGGGTGGAAAGGACCCCCACTTTAGGGTTTCATATAGACGAAAAATTCCCCACACACAGGTGTTCAGAGGTAGTGCCCCAAAAAAACGTTTTTGTGAAAAAATATTCTCCCTTTATGATGGTTTTCATCACATCGTTTTTTCTTTTAGCATTTTTCTAGTGCATGGTAGTTTACCCCATGGTTCTACAGTTTCAGTTAAAGAACTAAAGTTTTATCTAATCCAAGGTAATGGATTGGTAGTTTATAATTGTCGTGGGATATTTACATATATACATACATACATATGTGTGTGTGTCTGTCTGATGGTCTAAAAATTAATATACTAATAAAAAAAATGATCTTCTCGTTTTGGGTTTCTCGAGTAAATTAGATGTTAAGGCATGTGTTTTACATTGATTTTTTTTCATTTTATTAAGAATCTATTTGAAACAATTAACTATGTAAGGTTAAAACCTATGTTTTTGTATCAAATTACTTTTCGTTTCAATGCGAAACTTTTATGGCTAATGTGTTTTTCAATGTGATAGACCCCATTAAAATGGGAGATATATCAAAATGATTCCTATGGTGTAATAAAATAGTTGAGTAGTTTAAAGATATAGATGCATAAATTCAATGAGCATAGTTTTGAGATATATAAGTCCAAAATAGAATAGTTGTTGGTGAACAAATATCAGTGGATCACTATGGATATATCTACTTCATTAAAAGGGATTTTTCTAGAAGGATGGACTAAGTTGGAAAGAAGGGAAAATATCACAATTATATGTTAATGTGCATGTGTTTTACATTGAATATTTTTCATTTTATTAAGAATCTATTTGAAACAATTAACTATATAAGGTTAAAACCTATGTTTTGTATCAAATTACTTTTGGTTCAATGAGAAACTTTTATAGCTAATGTGTTTTTCTCAAAATGTGATAGACCCCATTAAAATGGGAGATATATTGAAATGATTCCTATGGTGTAATAAAATAGTTTCAAGTAGTTTAAAGATATAGAGGCATAAATTCAATGAGCAGAGTTTTGAGATATATAAGTCCAAAATGGAATAGTTATTGGTGAACAAATATCAATGGATCACTGTGGATATATCTGCTTCATTAAAAGGGATTTTTCTAGAAGGATTGACTAAGTTGGAAAGAAGGGAAAATATCACAATTATATGTTACTGCATGTGTTTTACATTGAATATTTTTCATTTTATTAAGAATCTATTTGAAACAATTAACTATATAAGGTTAAAACCTATGTTTTGTATCAAATTACTTTTGGTTTCAATGGGAAACTTTTATGGCTAATGTGTTTTTCTCGAAATGTGATAGACCCCATTAAAATGGGAGATATATCAAAATGATTCCTATGGTGAAATAAAATAGTTTCAAGTAGTTTAAAGATATAGATGCATAAATTCAATGAGCATAGTTTTGAGATATATAAGTTCATAATGGAATAGTTATTGGTGAAGAAATATCAGTGGATCACTATGGATATATCTGCTTCATTAAAAGAGATTTTTCCAGAAGGATGTCCACTAAGTTGGAAAGAAGGGAAAATATCACAATTATATGTTAATGTGCATGTGTTTTACATTGAATATTTTTCATTTTATTAAGAATCTATTTGAAACAATTAACTATATACTTGGTTAAAACCTATGTTTTGTATCAAATCACTTTTGATTTTAATGGGATACTTTTATGGCTAATGTGTTTTTCTCGAAATGTGATAGACCCCACTAAAATGGGAGATATATCAAAATGATTCCTATGGTGTAATAAAAAAGTTGAGTAGTTTAAAGATATAGATGCATAAATTCAATGAGCATAGTTTTGAGATATATAAGTCCAAAATGGAATAGTTGTTGGTGAAGAAATATCAGTGGATTACTATGGATATATCTGCTTCATTAAAAGGGATTTTTCTAGAAGGATGTCCACTAAGTTGGAAAGAAGGGAAAATATCACAATTATATGTTAATGCATGTGTTTTACATTGAATATTTTCCATTTTATTAAGAATCTATTTGAAACAATTAACTATATAAGGTTAAAACCTATGTTTTGTATCAAATCACTTTTGGTTTCAATAGGAAACTTTTATGGCTAATGTGTCTTTCTCGCAATGTGATAGACCCCATTAAAATGGGAGATATATCGAAATGATTCTTATGGTGTCATAAAATAGTTGAGTAGTTTAAAGATATAGATGCATAAATTCAATGAGCATAGTTTTGAGATATATAAGTCCAAAATGGAATAGTTGTTGTTGAACAAATATCAGTGGATCACTATGGATATATCTGTTTCATTAAAAGGGATTTTTCTAGAAGGATGGACTAAGTTGGAAAGAAGGAAAAATATCACAATTATATGTTAATGTGCATGTGTTTTACATTGAATATTTTTCATTTTATTAAGAATCTATTTGAAAAAATTAACTATATAAGGTTAAAACCTATGTTTTGTATCAAATTAATTTTGGTTTCAATGGGAAACTTTTATGGCTAATGTGTTTTTCTCGAAATGTGATAGACCCCATTAAAATGGGAGATATATCGAAATGATTCCTATGGTGAAATAAAATAGTTGAGTAGTTTAAAGATATAGATGCATAAATTCAATGAGCATAGTTTTGAGATATATAAGTCCAAAATGGAATAGTTGTTGGTGAAGAAATATCAGTGGATCACTATGGATATATCTGCTTCATTAAAAGGGATTTTTCTAGAAGGATAGACTAAGTTGGAAAGAAGGGAAAATATCACAATTATATGTTAATGCATGTGTTTTACATTGAATATAAAAGGTTTTTTCTCTCTCTCATTGTTTGAATACTGATCTTATAAAAGGTTTCCACTAAATCCATTCTCTGTTACTTTTCATGTGAACCACATTCCCAAATCCACCCATCTATGTACCTAAGAGCCAATCCAAGTGTAAAAAGGGATTATTTCATATTCTATTTTAACACATATGTGATTAATTATCGTTATAATTTATATGGTAGAAATACGTATAAAGATTAATCCTTAGTATAGATCTATTTTGACTTCAAGGAATAAAGGGAAGTTTTTTAGAAAGTTTATCTTAGGAGGTAGAACTAAACCGTCTATAACCCCACAAAAGAAACCATGGCCTGTGAGCATCACATGCAAACACAAGTTACTCCCATGTTTGAAACACCACCTCACATCATCATAAGGGTTGGAAACCACTAAGCAACCCATATTAAGTTCCCTAGAAGGGATGACTATCGTATTTATTGATTGGGTTTATCTCCAAGGTCTAAAGGAAAATCAAAGTTAGGAAAGGGAATTAGAATATAAATTAAGGTAAGACCATGACCTTTTACCCAATATTGAACGAAGGTGAGCAACCATAGATATCATGAAGGAAGTTCAAGAATCAAAACTATTTGCTATGATAGGTAAGAGTGTAACATACCTCAAATAAATATAAAGAATTTTTTTTTCCCTTTAACACTACTATAATTATGCATGCATAAGAAATATTATCTTTTTTGCAGAGGCTTAAATTCATGAAAATATCATGAAAAGGTGGAATATTTATTGTGTGCAAAATAGTCTGAGATCATGACGGCCACTCTGTCTTTTCTAGGGATGATCAACTCATGAATATCACATGAATCAAATGAGAGTAGCTGGGAGTCAGATGATTTTTATTATTATTTTCCTTCCCAAATAGTATGCACGATTTATGGGTTTCATTTGAAAAATGTACGATTTATCGATAATCAGACACAAGAAGTTGTTATAGAGGACGTTGTTGAGATAACCAATGAATCAATGACATATGTCACCCCACTGTTGATGACTAGACTCCTGAACTTGATGGAGGATATCAATATGTTTTGTTTGTATGGTAGGCAATTTTTTATTTTGAAAATGCCAAACAGGTTTATGTTTAAGGTTTCATGAGGATTTTTCTCACAGAACATATATTGGAAGGATATCTGATGATGTAAAGAACAGTAGCTAGAGAGGCATAGTAAGAATTTTTGTATGGGAATTAGAAGTTGTAAGTAAGTTCTTCGAACTTTAAAATAAACTGTAATATTGAACAGTATAAGTATTTTGAGCTGGTACTAAATATAAACTAGCAATTTTTTTTCGCCAAAAAAAAAAACCTATGATAATGAGATAGAAGATGTTCCAGAAGAATCAGTGTAACATGAGACAAACATTGATGACGATACAGACAGTTATATTGATGATGACTATCGAATGGAGAAATGAAACTAGAAGTGCGGATGATGAGGTAGCAGAAATACTAGCTACTGATTTTCCACATCTGATTGCAAAACAATCACCCAAACGGCAATCTGCAGAAGAATTACTACATCGTCATGTTGAGAGAACAGGGGAGCTACATGCTGGTTCTGAAGCCAGCGGGAAAATCACTAATTGTCATGTTTAATATTTTTTTTTTAATGTAGGATTAAACCTTATTTTCAATTTCAGCAAAATAATTTCTTGCATTACAAGTCCTAGTGTATGGCATACAGGAATCTGGTTTCAACAAATTCCTGTTAATCTATTACATGCAGATCTATTGTAAATTTCTTAAAGATTTTGTTAGAGATTGAAAAAAAAAAAAAAAAACAGAGTTTTAATTGGTTTTTTTCTTGCTTTTATTAACATATGCTAAAAACATCAAATAAATTTTAAAATAAAAATTATCGGTGATAGAAATTGCAGAGGCTTAAATTTGGGTTTCCTAAGAGATTTAACCATTTAATGTTTAATAGAGGATTTCAATAACAGAGGATTTCAATGATAGAGGATTTCATACCTGTAAATTCGCAGACGAAGCCGCAATGAGGACGAAGCCGGGAGATCCCTGAAGACGTTGTGGAAGACGCAGACCAAATTCCCTGCGAACAAAAAAAAATTAAATTAAAATCAAAGAAAAAAAATCAACAAAAAAATTACAAAAAAAAGAGCAACTGCAACTGCAAATCAACAAAAATCACCTCGTCGTCGCGGTGCGACTGCAAATCAACAAAATCACCTCTTCGTCGCGGCGCAACTGCAAATCAACAAAAATCACCTCGTCGTCACGGCGCCACTGCAAATCAACAAAAATCACCTCGTCGTCGCGGTGATACTGCAAATCAACGAAAATCACCTCGTCACAGAGCGCAACACCTCAACAGAGCAACAACAACACCTAGACAGACAGACACGAGACACATGTGAATAAGAAACCTGTAAAAGTTTGCGGGCCGATATATTTATAAATACAAGTTCGGCCGGACTATTTTAAAAGTTTGGCCGAAATTTTGTTGTTGATTTTCCCATCTTCGGTGAAAATTTTGTTTGCCCACGTCGTCAGTACGCCGTCAATGTAAACGGTATAATGAGTTCGGCTCAACTAATTTCGAAAGTTCAACTGAACTCTCAAATAGTTTGGCCAAACTTTTATAAAAGTTTGGCCAAATTATTGAGAAAAAAAAATTTTCCGTCCCCAATTCTCACAAAATTGTAACCCAACTTTGCATTTTTACCTGTATCCAATCATTGAATTGGTAGGTATGCCTTATAAAGGATGTGGGGGATGATGTACCAATTTCCATTTCAGTAAGGGATTGAACGATGTTTAATTTCCCCATTTTTAATTAACATCCAAAATGCAAGAGTAGATGCCAGCTTGGCCCAATGATTAGGCTCACCATTCAAATCATGTTTGATGTGAAAAAAAAGGATCAAATTGACTAGTTAAAAAGAAGAAAAGATCAAATTGATTGGTTAAATTATTTATCCTAAGTATGAGAGAATTAAGTTTGTTTCCTCCAATGATTTCTTTTTCCATGATAGATTTAATTATTAGCATGCAAACACAAGAGTTACACCAAACAAAATGAAGCAATGATTGAACAATTATATGCATACACGATCTCGAGAGGTAATATTTGTGTTCAATTTACATGCCATAGTCTCTGAATTAATGGAAAATTTTGATAGGGAGATTTTGATTGCATCACTTTGTGGGTGGTTCCTACTCATTTTTCACCACTCAATTCTTAAATTATTGATTCAAAACTCCACATTCATGCTCATGCAATAATGTAGTATCTACAAGTGTTGCTTTTATTCATTCATCCCATCCTTCTAGAAACCATAATGTTTTTTTTTTTTTTTTCCTCCAAATGAAATTCAATTGATTTCCGCAACATTTTAAACAAATTGCTAAAGTTATATACACTTCTCACTACTTAAATTCAAAACATAATATGCCTTTTAAATAAATATCAAGATAACTTATGTGACACCCCTTTCATCACCTCAAAGTTTGTAATGTAATTAAGAACATAATAATGATGGGGTGCCAACATTGATGCTATGAATTGAAACTTTATTATGAGAAGTAACATTTTATTTTATTAATAAAATATTCTAGAACTAAAGGAAGGTGGGGAACCAATAGATTATGATGCCTTGAGAGGAAAATACATATCTTGAATTATTACTTCCCTTAGTGTGATGGTTGGGAAGATGAAGGGTTAAGGTGTGTTTATAAAAATGAAAGATAAAAGCCGTCGAGGAGCTTTTTCTTTTTGCCTTTTTATTCTAAGCATTACTGCAATATTCTTCTCATACATTCATTTTTTCCCTATGACTCTAAAAAATTATAATTGGTATGAGAATTGGTGACAACCTATGTAACAAAAATTGAATGCACTATAGTGATTCTTCCTTGGACTAGATGGCTCTAAGGACTAGGAGTTGTCATGTTTGTCTGTAGCACAAAGAACACTGAAGAAGGGAGGACCAATGGACTACAAAGATCAAAGAAGGTCTCTCTTGTGTTGTGCAGATCTGCATTGTCATTTATGAATGTCTTTGGGCCTTGTCAAGGAATGGAAAGGTTGAACACTAATATTCTTTCCTATGTGTGGAGGAGAGTGGCCTTCAATTTTTGTGTTAAATATTGTCTAAAAAATATGTGATAATCCTTAGGTTTAGTTTTTCTCTCAAGGCATCAAGATTTGGCCTAGGGGTGCCAACTATGAGAAATACCACAACATAATTGATCCTATGGTTGGGTGGAGAGTGGCTCACCCTTCTTAAGTTCAAGATTGCAAAATATTTGACTCAAGATAAGTATCTATTATGCATGATTATTTAATTTATCTTCTTAAAAAGTTTATATGTACATGCATTTACCCTTTAGCAAATTTATCATGATTGTAGATGCTATAATATATGGTTATTTTTTTTACATGTATTAAATTATGTGACAACATTGATTGATGAAGCTAGACTTCCTAAATTCTTCTTTAAAGAGGTGATGTCGACATTTCTCTTATAAATTTTCTTTTAGGAGGTTCCAGAAGATGATACTCGGACCATAGTGAGGGGAAATCCCGCTGATCCTTTGGTATAATTTTTAGATATTGAGTTGCAAAATGTTAGTAAATATGGTTAGAGGAAGTTGGGCTTCCTAAATGAATCTTTAAACAATCCATATTGGCATTTCTACTATAACTTTATTCTCGAAGGTTACAAAAGCTAAAACTTGGATCATAGTTAGGGGAAATCCAACTAATCATGTGGCCCAACTTTTAGATCTTGGGTATTGATATTTTAGGAGATGTGATCAGAGAAAGTTGAGATTCCTAGATGCTCCTAAAATCTTGCATCAAATAGGTCATGTTGGAATTTCTGTTATTAGTTTTCTTTTGGGAGGTTCTAGAAGTTGAAACTTAGACCATAGTGAGGGGAAATCCTGCTAATCATGTGGTCCAAATTTAAAATCCCGGCTCACGATATTTTAGGAGATATGATCAGAGGAAGTCGAGCTTCTTGGATTCTCCTGAAATTATGCATCACAACGAGCCATGTTGGCATTTATAGTATAATTTTTCATCTTGGAGGTCCTAGAGGCTAAAATTTAGACCATAGTGAGGGGAACTCCCACTGATCATCTAGTTCAATTTTCAAGCTTATACTGCTACAATTTAGGAGATATGGCCTAAGGAAGTTGCTATATTAGTTTGCATGCAAAGTGTTTGAAGAAATTCCCAAATTGTTCCACGATTCATTGCATAGAAACTGTTTGATGAAATGCCCAAATGAAAATGACGTTTTGTGGATAGGGATAATATTGTTTTATGATAGTACTATTGTAATTGATCTATGCCTAGTTGCATGCAAAGCATTTGAAGAAACATGTTAAAGGTGTTTTATTACAATTTGCATACAAACTATTTGATAAAATACCTCAACTTTACAAAAATCAAAAGTTGCATGATTGAGTGGTATATTTTAGTTAGTATGTTAAACGTGGAATAAGAGCAATGTTTCTTATTTGATTTCATACAAATGTGGCAAAATGTCTACAAGAAAAATACTACCTAATTGGTTGTATACAAAGTATTTGAAGAAAGGTTTACATGTAGTGTTTGACAAAATGTATGAGATATGAAAATAAAGTTTTTGCAAGTGTGGTTAGGATAAATTTAGTAGGGGTATGTGAAAAATTGGTATCAGAGCTTATTCTCAGGCTAGTAAAAAGAAAAAGATAATTTTGGGTACGTTGTAACCTCTGTAAATCATTAAGGAAATTGGGTATGTGACAACTTACATGCAATCCAAAATTCATTATGGCATCGATGACGCTCATGCAAGGTGCGTCACTATTGTTTTTTTTGTTACTAGGATGAGATTAGATCAGGGCCAACCTGTTTATTGGAAGGAAGAAGAATGATCAACCCACAGTGGGATGCTATCACCAGGATTGTTGGAGGCTTGATCGAGCCTATACGTCTCTTGGGATAGTTTAATTCCCCAAAAGTGGCTTCCATCCTCAACCCCTACCCATGCGGTTTGAACCCAAGAGATGGTAGGGAATAAACCCCACTCAAACCAACTAGTCTACACCTCATGGGTGGTGCATCATCGATGTTGTTTTCACATTCATTATGTTCCCTTAAAAAGAAGCTCTATGTAGAGAGTAGCAGATTCAATGGCTTCATTGTTATTGTGTTTTCAAAATTATGTTCATATTATTAAAATGGAGTTCACATTTTATTAGAGGGAACTCTTTAGACTGTGAATTGTGCTTTACAATAAATTACGACAGTGATAAATATTGGTATGCATTATTAAGGTATAGATGAAGGTGGTTGATTCATTGTAATTTATTGCAAATACATATTTGCATGGATGCAATAAGGGTTTTCGAAGATATAAAAGCTTATATTACTTTTTTTTCTTAGGTTTGCATTGTACTTGAAATTATTTGGACATTGAGATGATTATGAATTTTTATTTATTATGTTATTTTTGAAAATACGTATTATAATTTTCAGTGTTTAAAATTGAATCACAAATAAGATATAAATTATTCTCATTCTTTATTTATCAAACTCTCTTAAAGGCAGAGTAATACTATACATTGATCCTTTTATGTAGATAATCAACTATTGTTCATTTGCCTCTTCGAGAGGGCCACCTCCTAAAAAGGTAAGTTCCAATACAATATACTTAAATACATTTTCCATGAGGAGGATTATACCCTTATATAACCATGTAGGAAATGTAGAAATTATATACAAGATGCATGCATATATCTAGATTCTCCTGATCTAACAATATTTAACTTCTTTCTAAATACAGAATCCTTCCACTGTTAGTCTTTTGCGGAAATTAAAATCAATTTCAAACACATGAAGCAATAAAAACAATCGCACATAACACAGTTGTTTAACGGGAAATCCTGAAGCCGAAAACCCCAACTATCATATATTATGTATCATGGAGATCATGTAACAATCTCATACAAAGCTTAGTACATCAAGCTCTCAGTACAATCAATCGTCACACACTAATCAGAAGAAATCTGCAAATCCATGCACCGATTTCTTGCCACTTTCTAGCCTGCCTCCACTGCGCAATCCCTACTGAAGAAGACCCCTGAATGAATTCGAATCTACCTCTCTTGCACCGCGCAATCCTCATTGGCAACTTCAATGTGTGTCTAGTGCAATCAATGCATCACTATAGTCACAATAGATAGTTCATCTTGCCCTTTCACCTATCTCTCCACTGGGTCTCCACTGGAACTGCCATGCACTGTAGCTAACTGTTGTATTTTTCAATTGATTAATGAGTTATTATTTGTGAATTAATTAACTAATTAATTCATTCCACTCTCACTAGTGTATAATTCAGTTAGACTAGATACAACTAGCTCAACTGAGTTTAACTCCATTAACTGAGTTTAACTGAATAACAACTCCATGAACTACTCTTCCTACTCTATCATAACTTTTCCACTTTAGTTCTAACTGAGTCCTTCATGCATGAACCACCAGTAAACCCTAGGAATTGTATAATTCCTTCAGCCCACTGATTTTCCAAATCTGTATACTGAAATTAAGTGCTCCAAGAGAATAAGTTGATGTTTATTGTCGGATTATTATTAAGAGCTAATAATAATCGACACTTCTATTTTTAGATCGACGATATATAAATAGACTTTGCCCAATATTCTAAAAATATAATTTCATCTATTTTTCCAACTTGACCAACCATCCACAAATAACATCCTGCAACTTTTGAAATATGATCACCATGTCTAAAATAGACATAGTCTAAAAATAGACTTGCACCAAAAATAGCCTGCGGGCCCACTTAGTGAAGGCGACTCATTTTAACTAAGCTCATCATCTTGTTGAATCTAAACACTCCCTCTCAACAAGATAGGGATTATCCTTCACCCGGATCCTGCCTCTATGGTATTTGAATTTGCTACTGGTGAACGCCTTCATCAGAATATCTGCATCCTGATCTTCTGTAGGAATGTACTGAAGCAACATGATCTTCTGTTGCACACAATCTCTGATATGATGATACCGGATATCAATATGTTTAGATCTATCATGAAACACAGGATTAATCGTGAGTTTAATACAACTCTGGTTATCACAATGTATCACTGTAGGATCTAAATGTGAACTGAACAAACCAACCAGGATCTCCCTCATCCAAATAGCCTCACATGCAGCTTGACTTGCTGCCATGTATTATGCTTCCGCTGAACTAAGTGCCATGAATCTTTGTTTCCTACTGTACCAAGAAACTGTTGTAGATCCAATACTGAAAATCCCTCCTGATGTCCTATGTCTGTCTGTTGGGTTTCCTACCCAATCTGCATCCGTGAAGCCATGCAACTTCACTTCATCCGTCTGTCTGTACCATAAGCCATACTCAGATGTGCCCATGAGATATCTCAGGACATGCTTGCCTGCCTTCCAAAAGAGCTTGGTAGGCTTAACCATCGCTTGTGAAAGCTGGTTCACCGCATAGCATATGTCTGATCTTGTATTGACTAAATACATGAGCGAACCCACCAATTGTCGATAAACAGTGGCATCCACTACCTTTGCCGATGTAGCATCCTCTTTCTTCCAATTTCCTGGAAGAGGAGTGTCGATAGGCTTGCAGCCTTGCATGTGAAACTTCTCCAGTATCTCCCGGGCATACTTGCCTTGAGACACAAACAATTCACCTTCCCGCTGCCATATTTCCAATCCAAGGAAATAATGAAGGAGGCCCAAATCCTTCATCTCAAAATCATTTGCAAGATCTGCCTTGCATGAGCGTATCAACTGCTCATCATCCGTTAGTATTAAATCATCAACATAAAGAACAATGATTAAAAGCTTACCCTCCACCACAATTTGGTACAAATTTTCATCTGCCTCACTCTTGGTGAAGCCAAGTCCAGTGAAACAGCTGTCGATCCAAATGTACCAAGGACGAGGTGCTTGTTTCAACCCATACAACGCTCTTTTGAGCCTGCACACATGCGACTCGCTGCTGAAGATCTCAAATCCTTCAGGTTGCTCAATGTACGCCTCTTCCTCAATGATCCCATTTAGGAACGTAGTCTTCACATCCATCTGATGAATGCGCCAACCCATCTGTGCTGAGAGAGCAAGGATGGTCCTTATGGAAGAATACCATGTGACAGGTGCAAAGGTTTCTTCATAATCAATCCCCTCGATCTGTGAGAAGCCCCGGGCAACAAATCTTGCCTTATACTTCTTGACGCTCCCATCAATAGGTTGCTTTACCTTATAGATCCATCTTGATCCTACAACTGATTTTCCCACCGGACTTGGAACAATCTCCCAAGCACTGTTTCTGACAATGGAGTCATACTCCTCCACCATGGCATCTACCCATGTGGGCTCCTGCACTGCTTCTTCAAAAGAAGATGGCTCTGTCACGATACACTTTCTCATAAGAGCCATGTATCCAATAAATCGGTCAGGTGACTGTCTCTGTCTGCGCTGTGATGTAGGGACTCCTACATTATGTGCCGCATCAAGCTTCAGTCTCTCAACTTCTGTGGTACGCTTTCTGCCTTGTCTAATGTTTGGTTATGCATGAGTGGACTCCTCCACTCAATGAATCTCCTCCTGTGGCTGATCCACATCTAGAGGTTTATCTTTGAGAACAAGAAGTTCCTCCTCTGCATGCAAGTATAACTCCCTCTCAAGCAACAACTTCATAGCTTTCACCTCATTGAATTTTATATCCCGTCGCACCACAGTCATCCGACTGTCTGGCAAATACACATGATAATTATGCCGTGTTTCTGTGTACCCCAAAAATATCCCAACTTCTGCAGCCGGCTCCAGCTTCTTCCTGGCGTCCTTTGTCACATGAATGTAAAAGGATGAGCCAAAAATCTTCAAATGAGAAATATCAGGCTTCTTACCAATAAAAGCTTCTTCAGGTGTACTCATGCCAAGTAATCTACGAGGAAAACGATTTTGCACATAAACCGTAGTGTTGCATGCTTCCGCCCACAAGTACATCGGTAGGCCCTGGTCATGCAGCATCGCTTGCGCAGCACCCACGATCGTTCTGTTCTTCCTCTTCGCGACCCCATTCTGCTGTGGGTTATGAGGCGCTATGAGTTCTCTTCGAATTCCTTCTTTGCTACAGAAGTCTTTGAATTCGCCCGAGTTATATTCACCACCATTATCACTCCATAGAGCTTTCACTTGCTTCCCCGACTCCTTCTCCACCAATGATTTAAACTCACAGAACTTTGAGAATGTTTCGCTCTTCTTCTGCATGAAGAAGATCAAGCATCTACGAGAATAGTCATCAACAAATATAACACAATACCTGTGTTTTGTTATTGAAGCAACTGAGAAAGGTCCACACATGTCTGTGTGAATTCTCTCTAGGATCACCGAAGCACGATTCTCCTTCTCATGAAAGGTGGTCTTCACAAACTTACCCATAGTACATCCCTTGCACTGATCTGACTGCGCAAGAGTACCCTTGGGAAGTCCAGTAGAAATCTGCTGCAAAATCTTCAAAGCGCCATGATGAAGATGCCCCAATCTCCTGTGCCATAATTCACCCTCATCCCGGCTCACCACTTCTTCTACTTTGCTCACCATTGCAGCGCAACCATCTACCTCCAGCTTGTAGAGATTCTTAACTCAAATCCCTATCTTCTTGGTTTGACCCGTTGTTTTATGTCAAAGGAAGGCTTTTCTCTCACTGAAAACAACGTCATAACCTTTGTCTTCCAACATTGCGACCGAGACCAAGTTCTTCTTCAGACCTGGAACATGCATAACATATTTCAACAAGAATGGATTACCGGACTCCCTCTCAAAGGTAATGGTCCCAATTCCGGTCGCACTGTATCAACCATCATCGCCCATCTCTATATGCATTTGAAGGTCCTTCTCCTCCAAGTCACTAAACAACTCCTTGTCTCCCGTCATATGGAAAGACGCACCACTATCAAGATACCACACCGATCCCATATAGCTTGAAACCAAGTATGCGATCAAAGAGAAATCAAGTTCAAATTGCGAGGCTAAGGCCTCTCCAGTTGCAGCTCCAACAACCTTCTTTTTCTTCTTCTTCTATGGGCAGTTAGTGGCGAAATGCCCATGTTCGTGACAGTGAAAACACTTCACCTTAGACAAATCCCGCTTCTTGCCTTTAGCTTCAGATTTTGAAGGAAATTTCTTCCCTTCCATTTCCTTGCTTTGGCAGCCAAAGTGCAATTCTCTTCATCTTCATTCTTCAATGAAGAGCCATCCCTGGTACCTCGCCTTATCTCCTCCTACACAAGATCCAACCAAAGTCGCTCCCATCCCGGCAGTTTCTCCCATCTATTGACAGAGTCTTCATAGCTATGCCAACTCTTCGGAAGCCCAAGGAGAGCCAAGCTCACCAAGTCTTCATCATCAACAGTAATCCCCACACTTCCCACTTCATCCCTAAAGTGGACAAACTTCGTGAGATATTTTGGAATACTGTTGCCCTTCTCCATTTTTATTTTTCTGAGCTTGTCTTTTAGCGCCAACTTCCTTTGGTCGCTACTGCTTTGGAAAAAATCTGTCAAAGCCTTCCACATTAAAAATGGAGTGGCTTTCCCGCGAAGGATGGACACAATATGGTCCTTCACACCTTCCAACAGAATTCTTCTTGTCTTTGCTATCTTCTTTTGCCATGCGTCAAGTAATGCAGCATCGCTAGATCCTATCTTAGGAACTTCGCTATCGATGAACTCCTTCAGTTCATTGTCCTCCAGCATTGCCTCCATCCTATCCTTCCAGGATATGTAATTCGAGCTCCCGTCAAGGGCATACTCCAATCGCAACCCATTGAAAAACATTTCAATGTATACTCAACTGTCGCACCAAGAATTTTCTGCAGCAAATTCGAATTGTCCACCATCACAAACTTAGAAATTCTTCACAATTGCAATATTCAAGAATTAACACTGCTCTGATACCATGTAGAAATTATATACAAGATGCATGCATATATCCAGATTCTCCTAATCTAACAATATTTAACTTATTGCTAAATACAGAATCCTTCCAGTGTTAATCTTTTGTGGAAATTAAAATCAATTACAAACACATGAAGCAATAAACAAAGACATAACTGGGTCATTTAACGAGAAGCACCACTGAAAACCCAACTATTATATGTTATGTATCTGTGGAATCATGTAACAATCTCATACAGCTTAGTACATCAAGCTCTCGGTACAATCAATCGTCACACACTAATCAGAAGAAATCTGCAAATCCATACACCGATTTCTTGCCACCTGCTAGCCTGCCTCCACTGCGGAATCCCTGTTGAAGAATAGCTCTGAATGAATTCGAATTACCCTTGCCTTGATTACGCAATCCTCACTGGCAACTCCAATGTGTGTGTGGTGCAATCAATGCATCATTATAGTCACAACAGAGAGTCCATCTTGCCCTTTCACCTATCTCTCCACTGGGTCTCCACTAGAACTGCCATGCACTGTAGTTAACTATTGTATTGTTCAGTTGATTAATGAGTTATTATTTGTGAATTAATTAACTAATTAATTCATTCCACTCGACTCGGTGTTGTATTACTGTGTTTTAGACTCAGATATAACTATTCAATCGTAGCTTAACTCCACTGACTGAAAGTTAAACCGAATAACAACTCCATGAACTACTCTTCCAATCATTATAACTTTGCCACCTCAAATTTAACCGAGTCCCTAAGGCTGAGAACCACTTAGCAGAAACCCTAGGAATTGTGTAATTCCTTCAATCCACTGATTTGCCAAATATGTATACTGAAATTAAGTGCTCCAAGAGAATAAGTTGATGTTTATTGTCGGATTATTATTAAGAGCTAATAATAATCGACACTTCTATTTTTAGATCGACAATCGATAAATAGACTTCGCCCAATATTCTAAAAATATAATTTCATCTATTTTTCCAACTTGACCAACCATCCACAAATAGCATCCTGCAACTTCTGAAATATGATCACATAGTCTAAAAATAGACTTGCGCCAAAGATAGCCTGCGGGCCCACTTAGTGAAGGCGACTCATTTTCACTAAGCTCATCATCTTGTTGAATCTCAACAGGAAACCTTAACACAACCCCATGCTAATGCCACACTCTAAATAATAGATGAAATAGATTTATTGAATTAGAATTCAACAATACAATTTCGAGTAAGATTGTGATTTCATGTTGTTTAAAATGCACTTTTGAACACATGAATAGATTCAACACCCTAAAAAACCCCAAGGCAATCAAACTTTGCAAATTAAACAACTTCAACTTGTGATTTTATTATTTTTATACCAAAATTTGGGCAAATTTAACAAGAAAAGTGCTCAGAAAATAACTATTTTGTATATTAATTAGACTACGTGCCATGCTAATTACTTAATAGACCCTCATTGATAAGGCCACGTTACAGTAATTCCATACTAAATACCATAGTGAACTTCATTTAATAATAACAAAAATAATGAGCCTAATCCACCCTACATTAAATGACCTCCACTATTAATATTCTAACTAACCCTTCAACCCCATTACACCCTTAGGGGAGAATTCCTACAACATATTCATTTAGTGAAAGGGTACGGAGGAATACTGTTTTTAGTGAAAGAAAAAGAAGGTCGCCACATTTAGTTAGTGAAAGAAGATACAAATAAGCAATATTTATGGTTCAACATAACAAAGAATGAGAACGACGTAAGAATTGCAGCATGCTATTTTGTGCCTCAAGTATAAAAAACTTACAAAAATAAGGGTTTGGACAACAAAAATCTGTATGCAGCCTTAAAGCAAGATATTGCCGCATATTCTCAACAGGAAGAAATTCTTTTAGGATATTTCAATGCTAGAACAACAAATCAACAAGCTAGTATTCTTTGTTGCAAAGAGGATCACAATCCTATCTCGCTCATTGAAGAGGAAAATTCTCGATGGGTGAGATGTTCAAAAGATGACAAAGTTAGTAATCATTTTGGAGAGGAGTTTCTTACGTTGTGTGGTGCTTTCAACTTAATTATCTGCAATGGTCTAGAGAGATGGAAAAAGTCTGGGAACTTCACTTGCAACACATACAATGGGGCAAGTGTAGTTGACTATGTTATTGGTTCACAAAGCCTAGTAGAAAGAATAAATGATGTTAAGATTGGAGAACATATTTGGGACTTAAAATCAGATCATAACCCATCTTATATAAAGTTATGTTGGTTAGAAGAAAGACAGAATAAGAGGAAAACCCAATGTTCTCAACAATCGACATCAAGGGGAAAAATTCATCTAACACAAGAAAATTGCACTATCTTCAAAACAATGTTGAGAAGATCAATTCAGAAGGAGAAAATTGGTCCCCAAAGCCTCAACAATCATGAGTTAACAAATATAATCCAGGGTGCACTTGAGAAGTGCAAAAGAGCAAAAAATAGGAAATCATACTCAAATTGTTTTCCTGTGAATGTGTGGTTCGACGAGGAATGCAAAATGGCAAGTAGAACCTTGAAAAAGGGAGAGGGGAAGATGAATGTAAAGTTATATAAGCATATTTAAAAAAAAACAAAAAAATATGGGTTCATGCAAACAAGGCGGGAAGAGCTGATATATCTAGGAAAGAATCACCAAAATGTTTCTGGCAGGAACTTCAACCAAGGAAGAAGCAATTTGAAAATAATATTACAGCCAATGAGTGGTTTGACTGTGCAAGGAAACTCTATGAAAAAGAATTAGACGTTGAGCCTCCTCCCAGGATCAACACATCTACAAAGATTTTCACAGTACATGAGGTGGAGGCAGGGATTAAAAAGTTGAAAGCAGGGAAGACAAAGGACTTGGTTGAACTTCAAGCAGATATATAAAGTGGGGAATGAATATTTTGGCACCCCACATCATGGAAATATTCAACAACGTCATTCAACAAGGATTCCCAAGGGATTGGACAACTAGTCTAACAATTCCCCTTTTTAAAACCAGAGACATTAATAATCCTTTCAACTATAGAACCGTTATGATCAATCCTTTAATTGCAAAGATTTCCAATGGCATGGTAGAAAATAGAATCAATAAGTGGGCAGAAGTAAAAGAAAAGAGGGCAAAAGGGCAAGCAGGTTTTAGGCCGAAGCATTCTATAATAGATCATGGGATCACACTGAGACACATTGTTGAAAAGGTATGGGGGAGTAAAGAAGAAGTATTTCGCTGCTTTGTTGACTTCAAAAAGGAATTTGACACGTTCCCTAGAGATAAGTTTTGGCGTAGAATGGAAGAACTTGAAATTCCTTTACAATATAGAGTTGTCGTCCATAGGCTTTATGAAGAAGTGAAAGTCAAAATTAGAACTTCAGCAGGCATTTCAGAAAGTTTTAGAAGTGACATCGGAGTCAAGCAAGGTTGCCCTTTATCCCCTACCCTTTTTGGTTTATATATTGGCAAACTGGAAGAGTGGCTAAATTTGCAAGGTGGGGATGGTGTTCGAATGGGGGAGTTTGTGATAAAGCTTCTTCTATATGTCGATGATCTTGTGCTGGTTGCTAAATCGGCCCATGGATTGCAGATGCACCTATATGCCCTTGAGCATTTTTGTAAAGCGGTGGGGATGCAAGTCAATACCAGTAAGACCAAAATAATGATTTTCTCTAATAAAAGGAAGCAAAGCTAGCATACGTTCTTCTTTGAAGGAACCATTATTGAAGAAGTAAATGAATACAAGTACCTCGAGATCGATTTCAACAACAAGCTTAATTGGGAGGATTGCAGAAAGAAATTAATTTTAGGAGGGTGGAAAGCATTATATGCACTTCAAAATAGATGTAGAGAGGCAGAGTTCTGGGGTTGGAACACGATCAAAGTACTTTTTGGACCCCTAGTTTGTCTAATGATATTATATGGGTGTGAATTGTGGGCTAGCAATGTCCCTGTTTAAAAATGGAAACAAATTGAAAAATGCAAAAATGCTTGATCATGAGCAAGTTCAAAATAAAAAGTTCGGTTCCCTATGAAATAATGTTGAGTGAAACAGGGGCAACTCCCATCAAAGCAATTGCCATGGTGCGTCTTATAAGGTATCTAAAAAGAATTGAGCAAATGGGAGGAGGTAGATGGCCGAGATTTATCTTCAATGAAGGTATGAGTGAAAGAAATAAATCATGGATGAGACAAAACAACAAATGGATGCAAAAATAGAATATTTACCTGAATGCATGTCCCACAAATAGCAAGGAGTTAAAGAATTTTGTGCTGGAGAAGTCCCGTAAGGGTATATGGGGAAAAGAGCTGGGTAGAAAGAATAAGTATTATGTTCAGGAATTCAACCCCACTTGTGATCTCCAACAAAAAGAATACATTGGAGCTAGCATTCCATGGAGAGCAAAGATTCTTATTGCTCAATTAAGAACTAACTCACATCAACTTCGGTGTGAAACGGGACGGTGGAAGAGACCTAAAGAAGCTTGGGAATAAAGGGTTTGTACTTTTTGCACCTCTGGGGGAGTGGAATCAGAAAAACATTTCATTTTGGAATGTGACGCTTTCAGAGACATCAGGGATGTTTACCGCAGTGTGTTAGCATCAATTCCGTGGCATTGTCTTTTCAGTGATGGAACTGTTAGAAGGTTGGGTCAGCTCATCATCAATTTCAGTAAGAAAATGATTAAATTATAGAAGGCAAAAAACAAGGAAATTGGTAGTCCCATAGACTTTTTTTAGTCTCGTGGACATTAAAATTTCATTCATTATTAAAAGAAAGAGATAGTAGGTTGCGTAATTTGTTCATAAAGACGTAAATAATTCTAAATAGACATCCATACTTTGTTGGTAAAGTCACAAAAAGGCATTAAAAGCTACCTTTCAAACAAAGAGCTACTAGAGGAAGAAGGTTATTGGTCACTCGATGAAATAGCCCAAATAAAGGCCCTAGGTGGATGCTATGTTGTCGTCGGTACTTCAACTCCTTGATACTTTAGTTGAAGAAACGTGGATTATATGATTTGTGGTTAAGACAATGGATCTTAAAATCAGAGGTAAAGGGTATCTTCGAGGGCTTCATTAGGTTCACGTAACTATGATAACTTGTAAGAAGACGATGCATGGACGGTGTAATATAATGCAAATAAAACTATAGGCCCTACTAGTAACTAATAGACATTAAAGCCACTTTAGATCGTTTAGATCGTTAAGACGAACGTGTAAGAGAGGATAGAAGACATTTCAGAGTCTTGCTAGCTGCATGAATAAAGCTAAGCGTGGGATGTGTTGGAATTTTCTTATTTCTTAATTTTTTTTCTTGAAACATTATTTCACACAAATATTTATTAACGGGTAAAATCCATATTGGTGAACTTGAAAGGTAAGGAAATAATTTTTCATTAATATATAATAATTTTCGATTAAAGAATAGAAAATTATAATGTAATTTAATTGTTCTATGTTTTTAATTTTTTTGGGTTAAAATTTGGTGATACAATTTTGAGTAAGATTATAATTTTGTTGTTATTTAAATTGTATTTTTGAATATATAAATGGATTCAACATTTTGATTTTTTTTTGGTATACTAGGATTATGGAGACTACACAACTCAAACTCGTATATTTTTCTTAATTTTCTCTTAATTTTTAGACAAATTTAACCAAAAAATATAAATAAAAAAGTAAAAGAGATAAAGCCATTAAACTTCCGAAATGTATTCTTTTATTTTTTTCTCTGTCAAGTTGTCTGTGATCCTCCAGGCTTGACTTGTGGCTTAAGGCGCCGCGACCCAGGGGCATCTAAGTCGTCAAAGTCACCCGAGGATCGCACCCCGCCTGGGCCACACCAACCCTTTAGTTGACTGGATTTTTTTGCATGTCTCATCTTCCTAGCACAAGGCACAACCACTCCCATGAAGTTTGATCCTCAGTTGCCTTGTTGACAAATCCCATCCTCAATCAATTGTACTAATAAAACTTGACTTTCAAAATATATTTTTTATAACCAATTCAAACTTCCAAAATTCAAAAAAACAATTATTTTTTATTTAAAAAATTAAACGAATTCAAATACATTTTAAAAATACATATATATAATGCTAACCTTAAAACGTAACTCTAATGCTAACCTTAAAAAGTAACTCATAGTGAGACCTATAATTTGTCAGCCTTATATTGGACTGGATGTCATGGGCAATAGGCAATAAATACATATATAGAGGACAAAAGGCACAGAGTTTTGAATACACAACCTCAAGAAAGTGTATATTCTAAGTCATGTCATTTACTTGTGATCTAACCTTAAAAAAAAGTGCATATTCCAAGTCATGTCATTTATTTTCGATCTTGTTCTCGCCCTTGAAAGATTTGGAATTTATACACATTGTGTTATAATATGAGTTGGCTTTTAATATCAATATATTTACGTTTTTCAAATATCATTTATTATACGATTGGAAAACTAGTTTATTAATAATAAGAAAATTATATGATATATTTTATTATGTGTTGAGAAGATTTTTTAATTAAAAATGGAAGAAAAGTTGTAATATCTTGTTTTATTATATAAATATTTTGATTTGATTAAATTAAATAAAAATAAAAATAAACTAAAAAAATTAATAATTATAATTATTAATAAAATATTTTGACTCAAAGAAATCAAATAAAAATAAAAAATAAAATTAATAATTATATTTAGAATTGTAATCAATAATTAAATTAGTCTAAATTTATCTTAATTTTAAATTTAGCAAGAGGGATTAAATCTCTTTGTGGTGTAAAATTATTTTAAAATGAAAAAAGATTTGATCCCTCAAGACTTTTAGTAGATTTATAATTAAGATGGATCTAAACTAATTTAATATAAATGAAAAATTTAAAATGGATAATTCTTATAAACACAAATAAAATTTTAAAAATTATATTAAAAATATACAATTTTTTAAATATTTTTATTTTCATTTATATATTCACAATAATATTTAACTTCATTAATTTAATATTTTTCTAATTAATTTATTTGAAAAATAAATTCTTATTTAATTACCTCTAAATAGTATAATAATTTGATCTTTTCAATCTTAATTTTCTATTCTTTCTCTTAATTCTTCTCTCTTGAAATAAACATTCTCCCTTTCTTTTGAGTTTTCTTAATCTAACCATTTCTTTTCCTTTTCTTTTTAACAAGGTCTAACTTTCTCTCCTTTTATTCAAAAGCTTTATTGATCTCGATGATAAGTAAAAAATACATTCAAAACTTCAAATATTTCATACACTCGTTACAATTTTTCAAAAAACAACAATATAAAATTTATTATAAAATTCAAATAAAAATACCCACTATTAAATACAAAAATCAAATTATTTTATTATTTATATTTTAAAAATAAAAGTACATTATTTTAAAAATAAATATAAATGGTTTTATTATTAAATACAAAAATCAAATTATTTTATTATTTATATTTTAAAAATAAAAACATATTATTTTAAAAATAAATATAAATGATTTTATTGTTAATATTTTTATTTTTGTACTTTTTCTACTCAAAACCAATTCTAAATATATAATATTAATAATAATTATAATATGATATAAAATATACCAGACAAAATAACTTGCTCACTGATTCAACACCCTATACAACCCATGAAACACTTAAACTTTACAAATAAAACAACCTAAACTTATAATCGTACAAAATTGACCCAAAAGGAGTCATTTCATTTACACTAAGTGTAAAACGTTTCATCGTGTTATAACCCGCTTAATAAAGATAATTGATAACAATGTAAAACATTTTATCGTGTTATAACCCGCTTAATAAAGATAATTGATAACGTATCGGCTATATCGGAGGGCTAATATGAAAAGGGTAAGCTGCGACGAGCGGTTTTGCGAGGATGCACGGGATTTCCTCAGAATGTCCGAGCAGATATCAACGACTAAAGCATGCTCACACCACACTCACTCTCATTGTAATAAATTGGATGTTATTGTTTATTATTACAATAACATAATCACATGGGAATCTTGGAAATAATGGGGTCTATAAAACACGAAGAGGCCCACATGCAATTACGACAGATGAAACTGTTGAAAGGAATGGGTGTCATTCAATATATATTCTCTGTCAAACCAAGGTTGAAGCGCAGGTTTGGACCCACCCACCTCTCCTTTTTCACGAAAAAGCTTAAACCCTAGGACCATGGGTTTTATGTTAATGTCAAGCGAGGGTAAGGGATCAGAACAATCACAATCATCCTTGAATTTTACTCACACATATATTTTATTCATCAATAGTCAAATTTGAGACTCTTATGTCCACTTTTGTAGCTGCTGCTCTGACCCACACTAGTGGCGTTTTAGATTTTAAAAGAGACATAAAACATAGAGGCGGTAGTGGTAAGAGTAACTATGTGCCCGGGGCCCAGTTAATCGGCAGTCAGTATTATACACCCAAAGCTGGCTCTGTTGTTGCAGTAGAAAGGAAGTAGGGAATGGGCATGGAGAGGGAGAAAGATAAGGGGTTTCCAGGAGGGCCACTGGGAGCAATTGTTGGAGGATATCCTCCTCCTGCTACCCCTGACGTAAACATTGAGCAACCAAGGACCCTGGACAAGATCAGAGAGAAGAGAAAATGCAGGGACACTGCCTTCCTTCTTCTCTTCATAGCATTCTTGGTTGGAATGGTGGTGAACTCCAGCTTTGCGTTTAACAGAGGAGACCCCCACAGGTAAGCTTTGGCATCTTCTTCACATTCTCTTCTATTCCTTGTCTACATACTTAGATCCCAGCTCTAGCAGTGGTATCTGTGTTCGTTTTGCAAGTGAAATGAAATAGCTCCAAGATTTGAGATTGTGATGGCTGCTGTGTGTCTAGATCAGGGCTACATTTCAAATGTGCGTTCTTAACATATTTGAGAAATAGTTGGTTCGATGTCGTTCCAGTGTAGGGGTTTGGACACTATAATCTGCTAGTGTGGTTTATGGCTTGTATAGGACCTTAGATTTCGTTTAACACCCATGTTATGTTGAACCCACTTTATTACCTACAAACCTGTGGAATATGGTGTGTCTGATTCCCGTATCCAAGATATCCATGTCTGCTTTTGTGTCAATCCTGTGTTGAATTGAAGGATTGGGATTTAAAATTGTACTATTGCTGAGGAATGGAGCAAATTACCTAGCAGGCGGTTGGTGTGTATTGGGCAGTGAGCTTCTTGGAGATAATAGTTACCATATAGTATATAGCCAATGCAGTGCAAGCTGAGTAATTTTTTCCTTGGTCAATTGCTACCTGCTAACAACTACAAAAATTCTCATGGAAAAGAAAGGCATCCGTTGAGTTTTACCCATCTCCGAAAAGCATGGAAGCACATCAGAGTTTGTATGAAAAATGGAACAGGCTTGGAGTTAGAGGGGTTTCTGTCACTTTTAAATCCTGATGATTTATCTCTCATTAGTGTAATTCAGCAAATCAATGCCAATAAATTGTTGTTGCACGCTAGAACGCAATTTGCCGAGTGTTCACCGAAACAAACAGTTGAGACATTAATCAATGAACGATTACATAATTTATTGCTTTTTGTTTTAAATGTGTGACTGAAACAACTGCGAACTGATCCCATCTCTGTCTATAATTTATTGAAAGTCCTGCAAAGTGGGGAGATAGCTATATATATTTTCTGCAATTACCTCCGTTGAAATTTCTGTACATTTTATATCAATTAGAAGTAGTTATTATATCCCAAAGACAGCAAATCCAAAAGTCTTTCTTCCAAGAGTACTGCTATCGGCTGAACCAAATAACCCAACAGGACAGTCAAGGATCAGATGACTAGATAAGATAGGGTAATACGATTAATGTCTAATGAGTGACCACAGAAGTAGATCAATGTGACAAACATATACTTTCACAATCAATACATAGTGGGGGTGTGAAAGCAGCTTCTAATGTTCCTCTACCAGAAACAGAAAAAGAGCTCAGTACAAAGTTAAGACAATGAGTACCAAATGCATGAGTGCAAAAATAAACAAAATCATGACAGGAAGAGAAGTTAGAGATCAAGGTTGGGTGTGTGTGTGAGAGAGAGAGAGAGAGAGAGAGAGAGAGAGAGAGAAGAGGCTCCTCAATTAAGTCATCAATCATCATGAAGGGACCAATGCATTTGTCTAAGAATGTTTTTTGGAGAGTAACTTGGACCAATGGGCCCCGACTACGATGGGAGGAATCTTCGAAGGAGCCCTGGATTGAGGAGGACCATTATTCTCGACATTCAAGGCTCAAGCGAATAATCTTTGAATGGCACATTGGTTGCTTGGTTGAACCTAGTGTGTGGAGAGGGAGCTTGGCTCTAAGAACTTGTAGAGTTGATTGTATGGTAGTCTAACAATGTTTCTCTATAATCTAGAGTGTTATGCAACCATCTAACAAAATAGAAGAAAAGATAGATCAACGACTTGAGAAATAGCTTCTTCGAGGGGCAACTTCCTTAACATCACATAAATGAACAATTCTTGGATGATACAAATGACAAGACCTCCTTTATATATATATGAGTCTAATCAGAGCCTACATAACAATAATAATGTAAGGGCTCAACAATAACAAAAGTGAGCTTCTATGGGGCACAACAATAACAATGTGGTGGCTACATGGGCACAACAATAACAATAAGGGGTTTACACTAACGATAACAATAAGGGGCTACACTAGTATTATAGGGACCTAACATGCCCCTTTTCTTCAAAATCGTGTTGTCTTCAACGCTTGTAGTTTTGGATGCTTCTGTATAAAATTATTATCCTCCCATGTGGAATCTTCAATGGGTAAGTTATTCCATTTAATGAGATACTCTGAAATTGATCGATTTCATAGCTGTTGGGATCTTGTTTCTGTGACTCCTCCAAGGTCCAATATGATTTTTCCTTCCTCATCAAGTTCTGAAAATATTGTTTGAACTGGGAGCTTGTCACCAATAACTTTCTTTAAGTATGAAACATGGAAACCTAGGTGTACTCAGGAAGATGCAGGGAGCTCAAATTTGTATGCCATAACACCAATCTTTTGCAACACCTTGTAAGGACCATCTAATGAGCATAATTGTGCAATTATGCCACGCTGTTCCATAGTATTCAAAACCGGTCAGTCAGATGCCCAGCCGGGTCAAACTGGCCTGAAAACCCGGTTAAGGGAGGGGCTCGACCAAATTTTCCGGTCTAACCAATGCTAACCGGCCGGTTTATGGGCTCGACCAAATTTTTCGGTCTAACCAATGCTAACCGGCCGGTTTATGGATAAACCGACCGGTTAACTGTCACGACCACAAAAGGGACCCACAGAAGTTGATTTCGCTAGTAATGTGTGGTTTTGGAGGGAAAAGGAGGGTTGTTTCCCTACAAAAACACCCTCCCCAATCCTTTAAAGGCATGGGTACCCTCTCATTTGTCTCACACATCTCATTTTGAGCTTTTGTGAGTTTGATTGAGAGCTTGGAGAATGTTGAGTTTTTGTTGGAGTAGTGGAACAACATAGAGTTTGAGCTAAGTAGTAGCCATCATGCCTCCAAAAGCCAAGGATACACATGGTCTCATTGTGATATGATTGATGGAAAAGTGATCTGCAAATATTGCCAAAAATCTATTGTAGGAGGGGGTATTTATAGGTTCAAGCAACACTTGGCTGGGATAGGAGGCCATGTAAAGCCATGTGGAGCACCAAATGAAGTAATAGGGCATATTAGGGTAGAATACCTTTAGAAGTTTGAGACTCAAGTCACTGAACCAATAGAGAAGTTTGTGACTCGAGCAGTTGCAAAGTTTGGTAGTTGAGACTCAACCAACTGAGTTTGATCACGATGAGAAGTTTCAAGTGATAATGTTGATCACTAATATCATATATGTAGATTTGTAGTAGTTCAATGGCCTCATAGCTTGTAGCGTTGTTTTTGGACTTTATGGGCCATTTGGAGCCTCATTGCTTATGTATTTTTTCGATGATATGTATTGCACTCGATGCCATTTTGATATATTCACCTTTACATGGTATATAAATGAGCAAACTTTACATATTTTGTCTCTATTGGCTTGGAATCATGGTTGCAAATCTTAAAAATAGTTTTTTTTTTTATTGTTTATTAAAAATTAATTATTTAATGTATTTTTTTAAAACCGGTTCATTTAGACCTGATCAGTGCCGGTTAGACCGGTTCCGGTCAGAAACCGGGTTCATTAGGTCCACCGGTTCGGTCACCGGTTCCGGTTTTTAATGCTATGCGTTGTTCTTTCTTCAAAAGCTTTGTGATGCCATTAGAGCTGATTGTCTTCCCCGGTTTCCCTGCGATACCCCTTAATTCAATTTCCTTTCCTTCCCATGAAAATTTCAATAAAAGTTCTTGAAAATTAAAACCAATCGTCCCCAAAGATTGTAACCATTGGACTCCTAATACAACATCAACACCACCCATTGGAATGGAAAGCTTTGGACTATTCAATACATATTCCCCCATGGTTAAATTGATATTATGACACTTCCTTGAGCAATTTATAGTTCCTCCATTTGCAATCATCACTTGACACTTTGGTGTTGGATATAGAAAGCAATTCAATTCATTGGCTATCTTATAATGAATAAAATTGTGGGTACTACCAGAATCGATCTACACTATTACCTTTTTCTTCTTGATAAATCCTTCTATCTTGAGAGTTTGAGGAGTGGTAATTCTTGCCAAAGCATTACAAGATATGGTCATATTCATTTCTTCTTTCTTTGTGGTTGGTTCCTAGTGTATATCCTCTTCTTTTGATGTTTCTAGTTCCTTTTCTTTCTCCTCTTCACAATCTATGTAAAATAATTTTTTCTTAGCACACTTATGACCCTTAGTGTATTTGCTATCACAACTATAAAAAATCCCTTTTGCTCTTTTTTCCTTGAGTTGTTGTGGTGTCAACCTTGAAGGTTGTGGGAGGCTAGGAACAACAACACTTCCATCTTTAAAGTTGTGAGTGGTAGACTTCTTTGTTGCCATAATTTTGTTTTCAACTTTTCTTGCTACCTTGAATGCCTTCTCCAATGAATTAGGGTCCCAAAGGCAAACCTTCATGTTGGATGTTATCCTTTAAAGTCCCTGTGAAGACATCAATCCTATGCTCCTCAAGAATAACATTTGCCTTGATATTCAATCTTTGGAAGTCTTCCATGTTCTTCGCCATTGAACCCTTTTGTTTGAAATTTATCAATTGGCTAAAGAAGGTATTGCTCTTGTATCCTCATATTGTGATACCAATTCTTCCGCAAAAATTGTCCAAGTGACAATTGATTTATGAGAACAAAGCCATCTATACCACACAAGCTGATTTTGTTTTAAATATAAAGATGCAATGCGTACCTTTTGTGTGTGCGGTACATCATGTGGATCAAAGAATTGATCCATCTGTAGCATCCATGTTACCGGATCCTTGCCATCAAACTTCCTCATATCTATCTTTGGAATGTGGTGGGTCTTAAACCCAATGTAGGAGTACCTTTCATTCCTTTTGTCCTCTTCCTGATTTTCATGGAGTACCTTGTCACCACTTTGAATCATTTCTTGTAACGACTTTGTCAAACCTTCCTTCAAACCTTCCATGTCTGCTTTTAAACTATTCTTCAAATCTTCCATGTTGCCTTTCATTTTTGCTTCTACACCATCCATCTTAGCTTCCAGTTCATTTTTGGTTATTCTTTGCGAGAGTGAAATTTGTTGCACTTGGTCTCGTAATTTTGATATATCATGTTGCATTTCTTCCTCTTCTTCATGCGTCATAGTAGAGTTTTCTGGTTTCTTACTAGGTGTGTCCATTTATTTATTTATTTTATTTTTTATTTATTTATTTTATTTTATTTTATTTTTATTTTTATTTTTTTTATTATTATTTTTATTTTTTGTTTCGAGGCATTTCAGAATCAACAACTATATTTATGCTTTACTATGCCCTTTGAATCACTTGAAAATGATTTTTCAAACAAAAGTTATGCAAATTTTTAAAAAATACACACCTTTTTCTTGCTTTTTAGGAGCTCGATATTGAAATTGTTGTATCTCTATATTTCAGATCTCCAAGGTATGAAATTTCGTTCTGTGGTAGCCCTCTGAGTCTTCTTTCCAATGCCACAAGTCTGATCAAGATTGGATTCTTCAAGAAAATGTTGTCCAATATCCCGCGGTGCCCTGATTATATACTGGTTCAGTAGAGTGAACTTATACGGAGTGCCATGTGTCACTATTTCGACCTTCGACCTTGAAAATTATACACACAAAACTACAGTCCGTGCACTTTTAGTCACCTTTTACGAAATTCAAATATGATGCTCAAAGTGCAAGTTATGGCTATTTTCCTTGGGTCACCTGTTTGAGATTGAATTATGGAGCCTGCAAAAACCCTAAATTCTTCGGATCATATCTCAGAAAATATAGCGAACCAAGATCTGAAATTTTTACATAAAGTTCACCAAGATTTCGGCTCCACGTGGTCGAAATTCAGTTTCCGAAGCCTCGTAGAAAAAAAAGTTATAGCAAAAAGACCAAGATGATCTGTTTGAAGCAACGAAACCCTAGAATACATAGCTCTAACACCAAATGCTATGCAACCAATGCACAAAATCGAAGAAAAGATAGATCAATGACTTGAGAAATAACCTCTTCAAGGGAGCAACCTCCTTTACATCACATAAATGGACAATTCTTGGATGATACAAATGATAAGACCTCCTTTGTATATATAGGAGTCTAAGGGGTCACGATATAATCAGACGCTACATAACAATAATAATGCAAGGGCACAATAATAACAATAGTGGGCTTCTATGGGGCATAACAATAACGATAGGGGGGCTACATGGGCACAACAATAACAATAAGGGGGCTACACTAACAATAACAATAAGGGGCTACACTAGTATTATGGGGACCTAACATAGAGAGAAATCTCCTTGGGAATCCTGAGGAAGTTGGTTGACTTGTTTGTGGGGAGGGGGTGGGTCAGCCGAGGACAATTTAGAGGTAACCCATAGTCTTACTAATTTAATACCCAAAGTGATACATATCTCTTCTTATTATTTGTTTCCATGCATAGAGAAACGTGGAGGAAAGAGGTGATCCCCCTTGTGGGCTCTAGCCAGGGGAGTCCTTAAATCTCCCAAAAAATAGAGCTAGGCATCTCTAGTCTAGATAACGGAAGAAAGTGAGAGGGGGTCCCTTGTGTCCCAATAAAGGCAATAAAAGCCTCCCTCTAATCTCAAAATAGATTGGACATCTTAATATGAGATGCTCCTTTGACTTCACTCTCCTACATGTGGCATGGTTGGTAAGACCTATTAGGGCATATGATTTAGTAATTAGTGTGAACTCGAAAGTTTGATGAGAGCTTTGCTAAAATTGTCCAAAGGAGATATTGAAAATGTACATCTAGTGTTTATGAATTTATGCAAGTGTAGCGTAGGGATATCTCTCAATCACATGAAGTGCTTGGAATAAAAATCTATCTTGGCACTAAGACATTGAAGGGGTGTGATCCAAGTGATGTGGATGTACTGTTATATATATCCTCTCTAATCACCCAATTGAAATCTTACTTAGACAATGTGAGGTGATTTAGTGAGTCTAAAGATTTTGTAAAAGGAAAGGCAATTAGGGGAAATGGTCATTTGATTGAAGTAAAGTTTGGATTCTTTGAAGGAAAGGGATGAATCTAAAGATGGCCTAAAGGAGCAAAGTATGGCTAGTAACTTTGCATGGATGATAACCCTTGACTTGAAAATAGGGTGGATGATATAGTGGGACCATGACAAAGGGAACCTTGAACAAATAATGCGATTAAGTAAATTAGCATTGTGGAAGTAAAGAGAGTGCATCCTGGGATTGAGTAACTTAGCATGAAAGCTAAGTTGCACAATATGAGGAAATATGCGTGTTTCTGAAACAAAACGTGCTGAAAAGGTGACCCCTCAAAAATTTGGAAATGGTGAAATGCGAGACACAGACAATTTGTTATTATGACAGACAGTTTTCCACCATCACTTCTATTGGGATCCTCATCATTAGTATTGCTCGTTGCCACTTGTCTAGTCTTTGCCTCTACCTCGATACTTTAGGGACATCAATTAACACTACCAATTTTGACGAAATTGCCTAATCCAAGTCTTAAAATATATCAAAAAAGGGTAACATGCATAATCAATGATTTTGGCTTGAGTGAAGGGTACGTTTTTGCTAAGACCGTGACAGAGGATTTCAACAATCAACACTACCAATGTTGAGGTATATAAAGGGGTTTGTGCTATTGATTAAATGCTAGGCCCATATGCTCATATGTGATTGAATCCAATGAAAATATTGCAATCCTGCTAAAATCTTGAAATTTGGAAGATTGTTGAGTCTATTGAATTTTGAATGGGATATGCAATTCTACTTTCACCATATTAATTCCAATGAGGTTGGAACGATTCTTAAACATCCTAAACAATTAATGCTAATGTTAAAAATGAAAGTAAAAGTTGAACTTTTTCTTTAAGAACTTAACATTAGCATTAATTGCCAACATTTTTGGTCAAACCTAGTAAAAAAATGAGTCAAACCAAGTTGAAATAGGTAGACAGTGTTGGAAATACCAACATTGGTACAACTTGAAAACTTGTTTTCAGGACATGATTGTATGGTCAGAAATGTGTTCCAAGGCCATACCATATGTGTTTTCAATGTTATTTTTTTTGGTATGGAAATGAGCCTAGTACAACCCGCACTAGACATTTCTTGCCCAATAGCCTAAAGGCTTTCCTTGTCAATAGCCTCACTTAGTGATTATGATCTCAATGACTCTCTTGATGCCATTTTGAGAGAAAATATGACAGGAGGAGGGGGGGAGAGGTGATGTGGATGGAATGTTGCTTGGGGATGTCATAAAGCGAGGTGGTATGCGAGATCAATGATTAGGAACCCAAAGTAGGAGGTAGAGTTGTTTTTCCTAGGGAAAGGGGTGCTCCAAAAGGCTTTAGGTGAACATAAGAGGAACACTATAGACACTGTAGATACTGGGAACATATTAGCTCAAGGTTTCATCTTTTGTAAGTACTTTGATTCATAAATTATATCTCTCTGGCATATAGAATTGAAACAAATAACTTAGTAGTAAATAATACTTAGAATCATGCTCTAAAATGATGCGATTTCAATTTGCAAATTCTTTTCTAATGGAGCCATCACTTGCATTTTTGAATGTAGATTAATTTATTATAGTATCATATATGGATCTAAAGTATAAGTCAATAAAATTTCATATAAATGGCTACAAACAACAATACAAGAATGTGAATCAACATTGAAAGATAAGGACAAGAAAGTTTCTTAGAAATAACACATGTAAAGTATTAAGTTTTCTTTACACACACACGTATTTACCTTGTTGCCAAGATCCCATCCTTCAACTTGTAGACAAGAATGAGATTGTTGGTACCTTGTCAACCCCAAACAACAATTAACTCATGAAGTGCCCTATTCAACAATTGGCTCATGAAGGGTGAACATGTCACGAATGGGATTTGAACTCAGGTTCCTCTCTATCACTTGAACTAGAGCCAATTGATGATAAATATTTTTAATATTTTAAAATTTTTAAGGTATTTGACTTAGGAGCCTTGGGTCAGGTTTAAAAGTGCAATGGAACATAACATTTAGTATTTTGTAAAAACTTTCTTTACACAATTACTAGAAGGTAAATTAATCAATAGAACAATGGAATGCTTATAAACTTAAACAATACGTTGTGATGTACTATATTCTATCGGTACATATTCAGTTATGGGACTCTTTATAATATTCTTTTTAGTGCGTTTTGATTCATGTGTATATTCTACTCTACTTTGTACTCAAGGTACAATAGAATATACATGGTATCAAAGTTAGGTTGCCAAGAGGCCTCAATTAAAGAGTGACTTTAGGAGAGTTGGATATGGCAATTCACTCTTCTAAATGCATTGTTAAGGACGCCTATCATGAAAGGGGTACGCAACTCACTAGTAGAATATCACATTATTGAGCTTGACTAGAGCACTTAGGCAAATTCCCTACGCACCCTAGTTTTTGCATTTAGTTTGAATGGATTGTGCTAAGCATGCTAGCTAATCTATTGAGTTTATTTATATGCAAATTTGCACTGGCATATGTTGTGAAATAATGTGAAGTAATAAAAGTTTTATAAATGTGCATGTATTTGTAGGTCGATTTGTGGACCCAAGTAGTGTAGTTTGTCTCTTAGATAACTATATATACTAGATGTCATCAATAAATAACAGCCACATGGAAATTTTATATTTAATCTTTTCTTTAGAGTCTAGGCTTTAGTATAAGATTTGTATCAACTTCCTTACAATCATGCAAATTTGTTTCCATGTGTTTCTTTTTGGCTTATCACACTAGCTAGAATTGTTCAATATTTGATTGTGTTCTTTATTGTTATGTTCTAGCACACAATCTAAATGTACATTCCCTTGTTTTGGTTAAGTAAAGAAAGACATGGAGCTTTCCTTGGCTATGCATGCACCACATCCAACAAGGTGTTTTTTGTTGCAAGAAGGTATGCAACTAGGTGTTGGGTTTAGTTCCCAAGATGTCTAGTTTCAACATGATATTAGACTTAGAGGTTTTATTTCTCAGAGTAATTAGGTAACATCGAAGCAAAGTTATGTTCAATAAGGATCTCGTCCTCTTACTTTAGGGGGGTTGGGGAGATTTATGTAAGAGTTGGATTTGCTCATGAGAGTTAATCTCAATGCATTTTGTTGAGATGTTGAGTCTCTTTCTGTGGGGACTTGGGCTCATATGCTAGCCCTTTTAGTTTATGTAGGCTAGCATTTTCTTCTCATCCTTGTTGTTCATATGTTGTAATTCCCTCGAATCATGATGTACTTATTTGTTCTCTGAAGTAATATGCGAAGCATTTAAAAAACAAAATTCAAATTCTTGTGCTTGAGTTGTCAGTGGCAACGTAGACATTCTTTTAGATTTTGAAGGTACAAAGACATGGAAACAATCATTTGGACAAAGTCTCAAAGGCCCATGGGATGATTTGATGGCGATGTATTTCACATTTGGAAACTCATAATGAAAATGTTATTGCAAGATACAAACTTGCTATCATGGAGGTGAGGAGAAGAAGGTGATCCCATACCATGATGAAATTAGAAAGTGTGAGGATGGTAAAGTTCTCGCTTGAATAATTATAAATTAATTGACACTGTGGTTTTACATGTAGGTCATGCATCCACTTCAAACATGTATGAATAAAGGTCGATATTGAGTAGCCTGTGATAAAACATGACATTTTCCAATGCAATAAGGTGGTAACCAATCCTTACCTTAGTCTTCTCTAACCTAACTCTATTCCCAATTAGATGTGGGAAGAGGTATCCATGGATTTTACCACAGGTTTGCATCTCTTTGAAGTTAAGGGTGCTATCTTTGCGGTAGTCAAATGTTTAATCAAGTATGCCCATTTCATTTCTTTGACTCCCAAGTTTGTGGCTTTTGAGATTGCATATTTATTCTGTAAGCATGTCCATATGATCCATGGAATCCCTCACTACATCATGGTGGTAAGAATCTTCAATTTGTAAGTCACTTATGGACAAAACTTATCTAGTTAGAAGGTTTCACTTTTGATTTGAGTGTTGCACATCACATCACCCTCAAATATTGGGGAACAAGGGTAGTTAATGAGTACTTGGAGTGGTGTCTTTGGATGTACATGTTGATTTATGTAGCTTGGGAGGTACTCCATAACCTTGGCTATTGGGTTTGTGTGAATTGGCACCACAAAAGGGTTTTGTGGGCGAAGTACCCAAGCAGTGGGTTTTGCACCCAAAGTTGTGGGCGCGAAACCAAGCATGATTTTGATGGTTTAACTATTGTTGCAAGTGGAGCACCCTTAAAGGAACCAAGGGGTCCTAACGCAACCATGGGAGTCTTGATCGAATGAGAGAAAATAATTATTTATTTATATGAAGTGGGCTAATGATGAAAAGTTTAGGTCAGATGGGCTTGAGGAGTGCCCTAGAGAGGGCTAGACGTTGCACCCAAATATCATATAAATAGAAGAGAAGGTTCATTTGATCAACACACATCACAAGTGCAAAACATCAAAGAAGAAAGTGATCTGATCTAGTCGCAACCTACTGGAGCCAATCTAAAGTGAAGAGAAGGATGAATTCTTGGTGTATATCTTGTGATCTGATTGGGCTAAGATTGGGCAGAGTGCTGGTTGTTGATTTTTAATGTACCTTAGACAAGTGGTTTCCCATGGGTTAGTTTGTACCTAGGGAAAAGTGTCCAAAATAATTCTTTTCCTAATTGTGACTTTATAAAGTGAAAGTGACTTTATAAGTGGTAAAATCAATATTAAATTATAAAGTGAAAGTGACTTTATACGTGGTAAAGTCAATATTAAATTATAAAGTGAAAGTGGCTTTATAAGTGGTAAAGACAATCTTAAATTATAAAGAGAAAAGTGACTTTAGACATAAAGTACAACATGGGTACTTTATTTAATGGGTGAGTTAAAAAATAGAAAGTGAGAATTAAATGCACATTTATTCTCATCCCTTGATCTAAATGAATCTGAGCCATTAGATCTTAGGGTTGCCCAAAAGTCATTTACGGAAACAAAAGGGGGAAAAGAAAAGAGAGTCTCCATTCATTCATTCTTCATGAGCAGATTGGAGAAAGGAGACTGAGAGCTAGAGAAAAGTTTTGAAAGAGAAATTTATTGTAGCAAGCTAAAGGAGCGATTTCTAATCTAGGCACAAAAATCAAAGCATAGAAGACAACATAAGGTACAGTACGAACAACATTTAATGCTGTGAGCTGCATGCAATTCAAGAGCAGTTTTTGAGCCAAAAAAGTTTTTTTTTTTGAAAAATATTTGTACAATCCGTACAACGGTACAAAAATCTGTATAGTTCGTACGAAATCTGCACAGTACAGGCTGCGTCCGTACAATATAGTTTCAGATTCAAGTGGGCACAATTTTCAAGGAGTTTTGGGCTAAAGAGATAAGTTGTATTTTGTTGTTTTGTTTTGTCTGCAAATGTATTTTTCTTGATCTTGAAAGATAAATAAATTTGAAGAGCTCTCTAACAGGTTTTCCTCGGAGAAGATTGAAGGGGTTTTGCTTGGGTCTAAGTTGACAAAAGATCTATATATTTGTTTTATGTGTTGCTGGTCTGTTTATGTCCATATTTATTTTCAGCATGTGTTGACAGTCTCATGTGTTCTAATCTGAAAATTTCATTTCCAGAATTTTGTATGTTGAATGTAAGTTTATGGGAAAGGGCATTTAACTGAATGAGAGTGATAAGGTGAAATTAAAACCGAGTTGGGATTGCAGGAAACTTTTTAGTCATTAAATTTCAACATGGTATCGGAGCTACAGGCTGAAAATTGCAGTTTGAACAACAGACAGTAGTTTGGAACAACAGACAGTAGTTTGGGACAACAAACAATGGTTTGGACAGCGAATTGAATTTTTGGACAGCAAACTCAGTTTGGACAACAAACTGATATTTTGGGACCGCAAGGTGAAATTTCAAACTGAAATTTTGGGACAACAAGGTGTGCTGGAAAGTTCATTTCTCCATTTTCTTGGTTTTGCAAATTTTGGACAACAGTCATGGCCATGTTCTTAAGGATAGAGGACAGTGTGGATGGGATATCCAACTATGCCCTTTGGAAGGACATAATTCAGACAGTGTTTGAGGAGGCAGTAGTTTGGGACATAGTGCGGCAAGAGGTTGTACCTCCTACTGCTGTAGATGAACTTGTTGAATTCACAAAAAATAATGCAAAGGCAAAAAGGATTTTGATGGACAGTCTGAAGGATCATGTGGTTCCTCAGGTGAGAGGAAACACATATGCATATCAGATGTGGACAACTCTAACCACTTTCTATCAAAGTACCAATGAGAGCAGGAAGATGGTACTCAAAGAACAATTGAAGAACATTAGGATGACAAAGGTTGAAAGTTTAGTTCATTATCTTGGCATGGTCAAACATGTACGTGATGATTTGATTGCTATTGGTGAGGTAGTTGCACCCACAGAGTTAGTCAGGATAGCCATAGCGGGACTTCCTAAGTCTTGGGAGGTCTTTGGAGATACTGTTACCTCTACGGAGAATCTTCCCAATTGGGACAGATTCTGGGATGATTGTGTGCAGCATGAGATACGAAAGACTGGCAATGGTGGGGTGAAGATCGGGGATGAGGAGGATGTAGCCTTGACAGCCAGGAAGAAGAACAATGGGAAGGCCAAGAAAGGGGCCTCATCAGATGGGGTTAAGGGAAAGGAGAAGAAGAAGAAGAAAGAAACGGATATGTCCAAAGTCAAATGTTGGGCATGTCAGAAGATGGGACACTAAGCTGCTATGTGTCCTGAGAGGAAAAACAAGGGGAAGAAGGGTACTGTAGCTTCAACAGAGGTGCAACAATTTGCTTCACAGTTTGACAGGGATTTTGCATTTATTACTTCTACATCAAGTAGGAGTACATCATCCGATGTGTGGTACATAGATAGCGAGGCTTTTCGCCATATGACAGGTGCATGAGAGTTCTTTTCAGAGCTTGCAGAGAGGGCACTTGATATTGAGATTGTACTAGGAGATGATCGCACTGTGAGAGATGTTGGTGTGGGCACTGCGACCTTTGCCTTCTTTGAAGGTCATGGATGTTTTATATGTTTCAGGGATGAAAAAAAACTTGATTTCAATGTCTGCTATGGAGGAGAATGGGTTTGACGTCACTTTCTCAGGAGGGTAGGTATTGATGCATCCCAGGGGAGATTCCATCACTTCGGCCAAAGTTATTGGAGTACGCTCTGGGAAACTATATAGGTTTAGTTTTCAGTCGGTAGGAGCATTGGTGAGTAGCACATTTGGTAGCACTCACACTAGTACCACCAGCAGTAGAGACTTGTGAGAGTTATGGCACCGGAGGATGGCGCATATGCATCATGGAGCTTTGAGAGTTATGAGGGAGATCACTACAGGAGTTCTTGTTTTCAGTGTCGAGCATTATGAGGTCTGCATAGGGTGTGCTTTGGGCAAGTACACCAAGTTACCATTTCCAGCGAGCGACAACATATCTATAGGTATACTAGACTTGATTCGTACTGATGTTCGTGGTCATATGTCTCATGTGTCCTTGGGTGGTTATGAGTATTATGTTATATTCATTGATGACTATTCTAGGATGACTTGGATATATTTCCTGAAGATCAATGGTGAGGTCTTCAGTTGCTTTAAAGAGTTCAAAGCTCTCGTGGAATAGCAGACCGGTAGGAAGATTTAGGTCTTGAGGTCAGACAATGGTGGTGAGTACACCGATGGTGGGTTTTCTGACTTCTGTGTGCAGGAGGGCATTAGGAGAGAGTTCACGGTTCCTTACAACCCCTAGCAGAATGGGGTGTCTGAAAGGAAGAACAAAGCTATTGTTGGGGCTGCTAGAGCGATGATTCATGATCAGGGTTGCCTTTGTTTTTGTGGGTTGAGTCCTGCAATACTGCTGTTTATCTTCAGAACAAGAGTCCTCATAGAGTATTGGGAATATGACTCCGGAGGAGGCCTTCACTGGAGAGAAGCCTCATGTGGGACATCTTCGTATCTTTGGATGTCTCACATATTCTTATATCCCCAAGGAGCAGAGGACAAAGCTGGAACCCATGGCAGAGAAGGGTATCTTTATGGGTTACAGTGAGACTTCGAAGGCCTATCGGATCTTCATTCCTTCTAAACGAAGAGTGGTGATTAGGAGGGATGTGAAGTTCGAGGAGGAGAGGGCTTATCGAAGATCATGGGAGTATGATGAGAGAGAGTCACAGACTTCTCCTCAGCAGGGAGGTTAGGTACAGGGAGCAGGACCTCAGGGTTCTGAATTGACTGGTACATAAGGTACTTCAGTGTCGGTGACATCTAGGGCACCAGTGGCGAGTTCACCAAGCACTTCTTTAGGGAGTCCACTGTTACAGAGTTCACATGGCACTTCGACTGACACAGGCATAGGTTCTTCAAGGACAGGTGTTGGTACAAGCACACCAGGGTTAGTTGGCAGACCTTCAGGTTCACTAGATTGGGGGGCAGAGGATGAGGTTCCCTATGGGGAAGCTTCTTCAGGGAAGAGCAAGTCCAAGTGGCTTCAAGACACCTTGAAGGAAGCAGAGTCCATTGGTCCTTCGAAGACGGTGAATAGGGAAAGTGTGCCACTTGAGCGGTTTTGCAGTTATGTAGCCAAGGCTACCAACATTGTTGACTCTTAGCCTACTAGCTATGAGGAGGCTGCCAGCCAGGAGGTATGGAGAAAGGCTATGGTGGAGGAGTATGCCTCTATCATTAAGAACAATGTTTGGGAGGTGGTGCCTAGGCTTGAGGGCAAGTCAGTTGTAACTTCTAGGTGGCTCTACAAGATCAAGCATGCTGCAGATGGCAACATTGAGAAGTTCGAGGTGAGGTTTGTGGCTAGAGGGTTCTCACAGATAGAGGGAGTTGACTATGATGAGTCCTTCGCTCCCGTAGCTCAATACACTTCTATTCGGTCCCCTATTTCTATTGCTGCAGAAATGGGTTGGCAGATCCATTAGATGGATGTGAAGACCACATTTCTGAACGGAGTTATAGAGGAGGAGGTGTATGTTGAGCAGCCACAGGGCTTTGAGTTACGTGGGCGGGAGACCCATGTATGCTGGTTGAGGCGAGCACTCTACGGACTTAAGCAAGCTCCGAGAGCTTGGTATTCGAGGATTGATACTTACTTGCAGCAGATGGGTTTCACGAAGAGTGATGCAGATCCGAACCTATACTACATTGTTGTAGGGGATGCTCCGCTCATTCTTGTGCTATATGTTGATGACTTGTTCATTATCAGGGCAGAGAGACTGATTAGTGGTTGCAAGGAGGATCTTGCTATGGAGTTCGAGATGAAGGACATTGGGCTGATGCATTACTTTTTGGGGCTTGAAGTGTGGCAGGAGGAGGGGCATATCTTTCTGGGGCAGTGGCAGTATGCTGTGGATGTTTTGAGCAGATTTCACATGGCAGACTGTAGACCCATGTCTATACCTATGATCACCAACTGGAAGAAGCTTCATGCTTTTGATTCTAATTTGGTGGATCCCACGTTGTCTAGGCAACTTATTGGGTCCTTGATGTATCTGGTCAACACCAGGCCAGATATATACTTTGCAGTGAACACACTTAGCCAGTTCATGGTTAAGCCAAGGAGGGTGCACTGGGTAGTTGTAAGGCACATTCTTCGTTACGTGAAGGGGACTGTTGATTATGGTCTAGATTATAGGCGAGGAGATGGAGTGGGGTTGGTAGGTTACACAGATTCAGATTGGGCAAGGAGTGCTTCTGACAGGAAAACACTTTAGGGTGTTGCTTCGGATTGGGTTTGGCAGTTGTGTCGTGGTTCAGTCGAAAGAAAAAGTTAGTTGCTTTGAGCTCTTCTGAGGCTGAGTATATGGCCGCTAGCCAGTCTAGTTGTGAGGCCATTTGGCTTCGCAAGTTATTGTATGGCCTATTTGATTAGGAGTTGAGACCAACGGTTATTCACTGTAATAATCAAAGTTGCATTTGTAGACTGAATCTTGTACTTTATGCAAAAATTATTACTGTTAATCCGGTTATGCTGCTCCTACTTATGCAAGTTATTAACTGAATAAATTCAAGTTAAAATCGAAGAAAAACACACAACAGATCTTTACCAATCCAGATCTAGAATAAGCACATGCACACATTGACAAAGTGACACAGTTATTTCTGGAGAAATAATCCCCGGAAAAACCCAATGTTGGAAAACTGGTCTCTGGCTGCTAGAGGGTCTTATTATCAAGAATATTTCTGAATACACAAATCTGGGTTCCAGATTTGGAAAACCCGACAAAGAAAACACTAGATCTACAGCTCACTGGCTGATCTAGGGCCAAAATAATGACTGATCCACACCCTCAAACGGGATTTACAGAACTCAGTCAAGATTAGGGCCTAGAAACCCCAACGCTGCCCCTAAAAGGCTCTGCGTCAGCCTTTGAAGCCCTTGAAAGCCTCTGCGTCAGCCTTGGGCGTCCTCCAAACCCTCAGCGTTGCTCTGGAAGGGACTGCGTTACCCCAGACTGGGTGATGCAGTCACTACGTTGCCCCTGAAGGGTCTATGCGTAACCCCTGAGGGTTTCATGCTGAAAATCACGCTGTCCTTGGAGACACTGTGCTGTCCTTGCTGCTGCTGCTGCTGCCTTCCTTTGCGCTGTCCCTGAGCTTATCTCTACCTCGTGTATTCTAGACCTCGAGATCAGATCATCCCCTTGGCCTAAATTCCCCTCTCTGCAGCTGCAACACTTCTGAGTATTCTTAGTAAACCCTGCCCTAGAATCTCAACTTAGCTTTAGTGCTCTGCCTCTATGTGTCTTTACAAATGACCCCAAGCCTTTCCTTTATACTTTTCTCGTTGACAAATCAACGACCATGATCAAATCTTGAATCAATGGCTAAGATTAAAAGAAAGCTTGATCCGTGTGACTCAAGGCAATTTCATCACATGTTTAATTGAGCACAACTGATGCTACCCGAAATACACAAAATCTCAACAACATTAAACTCACGGAGAATCCAATGTTTCATGACAGGTCAAAACACATTGACATCATATATCATTTCATTATGGACTACGTGCAGAAGGGGGCAGTGAAGTTGGAGTATATATTGACAGATGAGCAGGTGGCTGATGTTCTCACGAAGTCCTTGCCAAGATGCAAGCATGTCAATTTCAGGGACAAGATGGGTGTTGTGAGAAACACTTTCGTCGGTAAGAGGGAGTGTTGATTTTTAATGTACCTTGGACAAGTGTTTTCCCATGGGTTAGTCTCTACCTAGGAAAAAGTGTCCAAAATAATTCTTTTCCTAAGTGTGACTTTATAAAGTGAAAGTAACTTTATAAGTGGTAAAGTCAATATTAAATTATAAAGTGAAAGTGAGTTTATAAGTGGTAAAGTCAATATTAACTTATAAAGTGAAAGTGACTTTATAAGTTGTAAAGTCAATGTTAAATTATCAAGTGAAAAGTGACTTTAGACATAAAATACAATGTGGGTACTTCATTTAATGGGTGAGTTAAAAAATAGAAAGTGAGAATTAAATGCACATTTATTCTCATCCCTTTATCTAAATGAATCTGAGCCATTAGATCTTGGGGTTGCCCAAAAGTCATTTAGGGAAACAAAAGGGGGAAAAGAAAAGAGAGAATGCATTCATTCATTCTTCATGAGCAGATTGGAGAAAGGAGGCTGAGAGCTAGAGAAAAGTTCTGAAAGAGAAATTTGTAGCAGCAAGCTAAAAGAGCGATTTCTGGGCAAAATTGGGCATGAAAATCAAGGCATAGAAGACAACAGAAGGTACAATACGAACATCATTTAATGCTTGTGAGCTGCACGCAGTTCGAGAGCAGTTTTTGAGCAAAAAAATCCGTATAGTACAATCCACACAGTACAGTACAGTTTCAGCTTCAAGTGGGCACATAAATCGAGGCAAAGTGGGCACGATTTTCAAGGAGTTTTGGGCTGAAGAGATACATTGTATTTTGCTGTTTTGTTTTGTCTGCAAATGTATTTTTCCTGAACTTGAAAGATAAATAAATTTGAAGAGCTCTGTAACAGGTTTTCCTCGAAGAAGATTGCAGGGGTTTTGCCTGGGTCTAAGTTGACCAAAAATTTGTGTGTATTTTTTTTATGTGTTGCTGGTCTGTTTATGCCCATATTTATTTTCAACATGTGTTGACTGTACCATGTGTTTTAATCTGGAACTTTTGTTTCCAGAATTCTATATGTTGAATGTAAGTTTATGGGAAAAGACATTTAACTAAATGGGAGTGATAAGGTGAAATTAAAACCGGGTTGGGATTGCAGGAAACTTTTTAGTCATCAAATTTCAACACTGGCCGAATTGAGAAGGCAATTTTGTACAAGTTTGGATGGTATAATTCTCTGTTTTGTAGGCGAAAATTTTCTGTGTCTACGAGGTAGGGCCGAGCCCTTGTGATACATTGTTTGGAGGACCGTAAGGCTTGTTTTGGAGGATTGAAATACCAGGCAAGTAGTTGGAGGTAGGCTGAGTTTCCTCAAGTGATAGCGCAATAATTTCAGTGGGCAGAAGTGAGGGTTACGCAAAGTTGTGAGGTCTGTTTGAAGCCCTAGTTATATAGATATTACAAAGACCCTAAAAGGAGGGCCAAAACCTCAATGGATAGTGCACAGGTCGTGGGTATAGAGCAAAAGGAAGTCGTCCTATGAACAGGTATGTTGGTTGTCTTTCATGATGATGTTTTTCTAGTTTGATGAGTTCTAGATTGGACAAACTTGTATGACAGCTTGTGTACAGTGTGGAGGGTTGTAAGAAAGTTGCTAGAAGAACTCTAAGTACAATCCCTTGTGAAGAACAATAAGGGTTGTTAACGGACATACCAGAGAAGCCCTAAGGGTTGATCTTTGGAGGAGCTAAAGGGTAGCCAAGAGGGCTAGTAATCAAGTCATAGTTCATTGAGTTGCAGAGGTCATCTTTAGTGATAAGAGGGCAACCCCCAAGCCCTAAGTCTGTCATCTTTGGAGTAGTAGAGAGGCAAGTAGTGGTTAGTGTTGAAGTCCCTAACCACTGGTATCTTTGAAGGAAGAAAGACCAACTAGATGGCATTTTTTGTTGGGCCAAAGGTTAGTGACCTAAAGGAACTGTGATCATTGATAATGGCAGATTGGTGAGCTGCAGAAGGGAAGGCAAAGGACCGCCAAATGTGTTCAAGGTACGTGGACTGAAAGAGGTTGTGGAGCGCTATATCACCAAGTAGGCCAGTTGCACTTTTTTAAGGGTAGATTGGTCATAATAGTTGTTGATACCAAGCCCTAGCTATTGTCTTGTATCAGGGCTGATTGTAAGGGCCATGATCCTTGGTACAAAAACCCTAAGATTGTTGTATTAAAGATTTGTAATATAAAAAAGTGTTGTATTAAAGATTTGTAATATAACAAAGTTGGGTTGAAAAATGTCTTGTGTACTAGTTGATTCACTGCTATGTTTATTCCACTGTGCAAAGTAGAAGTGTTGTGGCATTTGAATATGTTTGTGATCGTGATTTTAGACTCAAACCAGATTCTTGGGTGTCATGGAAAATCAACAATACATAGGGGATAAGCTAAGTAAATGGATGAGATGGTTACATTTGGTCAAACATTAGTATAATAATATGCATCACTCTACCACCATCATGACTCCCCTAAAACATTAAATGGCTATGAACCCTCGCCAATTACAACTAGGTCATTCAAAATAAAAGTCCCTGTCACAATTGTCGCACTATAGGAAATGTAGGGCATTTTTATTATCGTAAAGAAAAAGTTGTCCATGGCAATAATCAAGATGAAACAATAGGCTAATTAACATCGAAAGATATTTTGAAATAAGATATATGGTAGTTGTTTGATTGTTATCCTACAAACAATCAACTTGTTGGCAATGAGGTAAAAACAAGCTTCAACACAATTTTTTGTGGCCCATATAAAGTGTGAAAAAAGGTGTTTGAGGTTTCTTATGTATGTTCCTAGGGAATACTCCATAATGTCTTCCATGACTCCTACTTAAAAAGGAAGCTGGGCAATGATGTGGTTACTTAAATACAGATCCCTCTCTTAAATGAAGAAGAAAAGATAATACTAGAACCAAAGTGCATCCTTAATATGAACGTGAAGAACCTCCATAGAAGCTGAATCGTAAAGTATAAGATCAAATGGATCCCAGAAGAGGAAACAATTTGTAAGCCAAAAGCATTTGTGTGGAAATATCCTAATCATAGTTGTTGTAATTGTTGAGAATTTGTAGCGCTGGAGATTAATACAAAATTCTCTTTCTGGATAATTACTTGTGAGCTTACTTGGTTTACCTGTGTCTTCTCTTATTTAACTTAGTTAATCTTTCATCAAGTCAGTTATCAAAATACATGAGAAAAACTTCTTCACTGAGATATACTGCCTTTTTTATGTATTGAGATCAAGAAGGTAAATCACAGATTTACCTTCCTTCCTTTCTCGCATCCCATCACTGTTTCACAACTTAATAGTATAGACCAAAAGGGGTCACCTACATAACTTTATATTTCAGACTAGTCTGCATATTCCTTTATACAGATACTTATACAGTCATCCACTGCCTTGACTTCGCATACTTTTCAGAATATATCATAACGAGATATGCAGTACTATATTGCACACTTCATTAACCCTGCATTGTTTCAGACTTTATAGTCCGCATTCAAACTGAACTGATCCTTCTGTTATATATTCATACAAACCTATATTTCGAACTTTATACCCTTGCTGAGAGCACAGATATCCGCATCTTCTTCATAACAGTCCGTAGACTTCTTTCAGGCATTCACAATCTTCCCTAGACCATCCGCTATCTTCTTCATATTATACGCAGTCTGCTTCATACTATATTATCCGCAATCTACTTCAATGTACTCCATATTTTCTTCATTATGTTATCCGCATCTTATTTCAGAGAGATACGTAATTGTTATCTGCTCTTCTTCAGAGAAAATCCACAATCTTCCTCCTTCTAATATTGTCTGTAAACTTTAGAGGTATGTTTCATATATTCATCAACACTTATGTCTTCGGGTTGATCCACAAATTTTTTTTAAAACAATCCGCACAATTGCATCCATGCTTGTCCGCAATTACCCAGAGGAATCCGCATTATGATTTCAGATGTTCGACTTGCTTAACTCCATGATGACTGCAGATCACACACACACACACACACACACACACACACATATATATAGAGCACATTCCTTTAATGAAGCCGACCATACAACTGTGAATTTAGGTCGACTAGATCATGGAGAATGAGGCTGACTAGATCATGGTGAATTCCAGCATTGGAGAGGTAGTTCTTTGCTGCGTTTAAAACTTGTCTTTCATCGTTGCATTGAGGGCTGTAGAGAGCTTCTTCCACGAGGTCTTGGATCATAAATACCTAGACTAGATCCTTCATGTGAGAGACTCTTAATTCAACCTAATAGACATAAAGAAGAAGTATATCTACATAATAAAATCTTGCTCATGAAACCCATGAAGCAAGTACACCAAAAATACATTTTATTATCTCTGACTTCTTTACATAAATACATAATTACATAGTCAACATGAAGACCGACCTAGTTACACTTTTCAACACTCCCTCTTAACTAGGGAGGTATTCATACAGGTACATGGTCACTTTCAAACTGAAGAATCTCATAAGAAGAATCGAATTGGTAATTGCTTCTGTATAACATCATATCAACCAGCATTGTCCTAGTGGAAGGCCTTGACTAACAACCCCATCTCTCAACGGGACAATGGGCTACAATGCTGGTGAGACACATGACTTATGGACACCTTCGTCATTGTCTCTCCAAGGTACATACTCCACCCAGGTGTTCCCAAAGTATGACCTTCTTGGACTATTCTTCTCTTGGGTAGCCAGCCCTCAAAGAATATCGGTCCACGACTACTCTTATCTTGAATGCCCTATCTCATTCTCAAAGAGTATCGAATGCCAGATGATTACCCAATCCTCCGTTCTGTATTCCAGGTGAAAACCAGAATGATGTGTCTATCCATTCTCTTCACATGGCCTTCACTAAGACTTATGGTTGTTAGTCCTGGTCTAGTGCATGACACATGTAATAGAGAATAACATATGTCACTCCCTCTTAACACAGGAAGGACATACTTCAAGTTTCTTCCAAGCAAGAAACTTACCACTAGGCTCCCCATCAACCAGGGTCTTGTAGTAGCAATCCAGCTACTCATGAAGAGTTCCTCCCCTCGATGTCATGGTTTTCGATATTGAGGAATCTTCAACTTTTGGCTTCATAGGGCACATATCATCCATCACTTTCAGTCACGAGTCATGTCCACTATCAGAAAGTGATTCATCAATCTTCCTCGTCTGGTCCACCGTTATGCCATGCTGCTTTCCTTTGAATCATCCCCAAGGATCATACATCCTTTCTTATGATTAGCAGCGTTGCACAAATTCATCCAGATAAACATATACATATAAACTTTTTAGAACAAAAGTTACCTTAGTGATGATCTTTCACCATGACATCTTCCTGTAGGCATCGACATCCTTCATACAGATTGACACATCTCCTGATGATGTGTTTTTGCTAAGGGTCTTCTTCTTTACCAGACTTTCGTCAGAGTATACATATTTTCCTAGGAGATCTCCTAGTCACATCTACTTGGCCTCAGGATGATAACTGCCTCTTGACATGGTTGCACTTCATGATCTCTCCCTTTCTGTACATTCTTCATTCCCAGGAACTTACAACCTCTCTAGTTTCTCGTTCATATACAACTACCCAATCTTCCATGATGTCATATTATGTTGATTTCATATGTCCGTGCACTGAGAGATACTCCTCCATAGATCATACTTCTAAATACAGAAGTTCATTACCTGCAACCATATGACATGACTTCACATATACATACCTCATACCCTTTTTCCCTTGAGTCATCCTGTAGCAATTTTCTCAAGAATGAAGAGCTTCATTCTCTTGGCTTGCTCCATCAATATGTCATCTCATCCCAAAAATCTGTTTCCATGATGACCCTTGCTCTTGATGACTGCTTTCCATTAGTAATGTTATCAGAGAGGTTTTCCCGGAGCTGATTCGCCAAGAGCTCCTACCATGCTTTCATCAGGATGCTACACTGCTTCCTTTCATATAACCAACATAAATCTCTTAAAGAAGAAGATGATCTCAATCACAGTGGAGATCCCTTGCTTCTTCTTTCTTATCAGACTCTTTCCTCATATGGGCTTCTTCCCTATTTCTCTTGTCCTTTTCAAAATTAGGACAATCTATTTTATAATGTCCAAGTTCATCATATCCAAGGCATCGTGCTTCGTCCACATTTCTTCTTTTACTCGGAGGACCAAAACTTACCGAATCTTACTTTCTTCCTAGACATGGCTGCAAAGGCTTGATTCCTTTACTTGATCCTGTAACAGCTTTGGCTTTCAATCTTGTTTCCTCTATTTATATAGAGACCCTAAATCGTGGAATGGTGTGACTTTTATCTTCCCGTATGATTGTGAAGTGAAACTTTTCCATTCTTCTCATAGAGCTTTTAGCACCACTGTAGTCTTCTCCTAGTTCCTGCAGTTGATCAAAGAGATTGCTTCTCTTGCAATACTCACAGAGAATAGCTCTACTAATTTCTTATATGCTCCTTTTGATGATTTTAGATTTGATACATAGGAGATGATAGAGTCTTTTGTGGATTCTATAAGAATCCTTTGGGCTCTTATGAATTTGGCATGACTTGATTTCCCTTGTCTTCTATGAAAGTTTGAAACCCCAAACAGTTTGTTTCTTTCTTTTCAAAGAGACATTTTAATAGATTCATATAAAGTCATAGATATACTTACTTGAGTAGATACTTTTCTTCTTCTATCAGCTTGATTACCTTGAAGATAGTTGAAGCTTCCTTTGAATGGTGATTGATGAGGATATTCTGCTGCTTCCTTGAAAGATCAAGGATGATAGGTAACTTGCCTTGAAGCTTTTGATGGCAATACTTTGAGATAGCAATGATTTGCTGGAACATTTAAGATGGTTCCATAATACTGCCTTATTTCTTTTACTGTGGAAGACTGACCTTTCTTTTAATCAAATCCTTGCTTTGATACCCTCCATGAAATCTGATCCTTGAGTGTCTCTATGCCCTTTCTAGCACCTTAGCTCTGATACCATGTTGAGAATTTGTAGGGCTGGAGATTAATACAAAATTCTCTTTCTTGATAATTACTTGTGAGCTTACTTGGTTTACCTGTGTCTTCTCTTATTTAACTTTGTTAATCTTTCATCAAGTCAATTGTCAAAATACATGAGAAAAACTTCTTCACTAAGATATACTGCCTCTTTTATGTATTGAGATCAAGAAGGTCCTTCCTTTCTCGCATCCCATTACTGTTTCACAACTTAATAGTATAGACCAAAAGGGGTCACCTAGACAACTTTATATTTCAGACTAGTCTGCGTATTCCTTTATACAGATACTTATACAGTCATCTGCTGCCTTGACTTCTCATACTTTTCAGAATATATCATACCGAGATATTCAGTACTATATTGCACACTTCATTAACCCTGCACTGTTTCAGAATTTGTATTCCACATTCAAACTGAACTGATCCTTCTGTTATATATTCATACAGACCTATATTCCCAACTTTATACCCTTGCTGAGAGCACAGATATCCGCATCTTCTTCATAACAGTCCGCAGACTTCTTTCAGGCATTCACAATCTTCCCTAGACCATCCACTATCTTCTTCATATTATACGCAGTCTGCTTCACACTATATTAACCGCAATCTACTTCAATGTACTCCATATTTCTTCATTATGTTATCCACATCTTATTTCAGAGAGATACGTAATTGTTATCTGCTCTTCTTCAGAGAAAATCCACAATCTTCCTTCTTCTAATCTTGTCCGTAAACTTTAGAGGTATGTTTCATATATTCATCAGCACTTATGTCTTCGGGTTGATCCGCAAATCTTTTTCAAAACAATCTGCACAATTGCATCCATGCTTGTCCGCAATTACTCAGAGGAATCCGCATTATGATTTCAGATGTCGGACTTGCTTAACTCCATGATGACCACAGATCACACACACACACACACACACACACACATATATAGAGCACATTCCTTTAATTAAGCCGACCGTACAGCTGTGAATTTTTGCCGACTAGATCATGGAGAATGAGGCCGACTAGATCATGGTGAATTCCAGCGTTGGAGAGGAACTTCTTTGCTGCGTTTAAAACTTGTCTTTCATCGTTGCATTGAGGGCTGTAGAGAGCTTCTTCCACGAGGTCTTGGAGCATAAATACCTAGATTAGATCCTTCATGTGAGAGACTCTTAATTCAACCTAATAGACATCAAGAAGTCTATCTACATAATAAAATCTTGCTCATGAAACCCATGAAGCAAGTACACCAAAAATACATTTTATCATCTGTGACTTCTTCTTTACATAAATACATAATTACATAGTCAACATGAAGACTGACCTAGTTACACTTTTCAACAGTAATGTACCCCTATTTTGAGTGATCATTGATCCAAAAAGGCTTCTTTTACCTTTTCATGCTTTAGACATAAATTATAAGAATGTGTTTAGTATAACTAGATGACACATTACTTTATGAAACAAAGTGGTTTGAGGTTCAAACCTCACATCTTGCTCTATTATTCCAATGACTTAATCATAAAATTCACCCATAGTTTCTTTTGTAATAACACCTCAAAAATCACTCTGGAGGCAAAAAGGCAGGTTCTACTACCACAGTTGGGCAATATGTTGCTTCTTCCAGATTCAAACGCATGTTTTTGCGTATTTTGAGCTATTTTTTTCCTTGGAATATAATCATAGTTACATTTCATTAAAAGCATGAAACAAAATTACATTTTGTATATACACATCTAGTGATGTGTATTCGCTTGGATCTGCCTAGATCCATAGTATGGCAAAAAATGTTCACAGAGTTGTCCCTTTAGGACCAGATTTTTACATATCTGAATTTTCATAGAAGGATAGATGAGTTCCCGTCATAAAAAGGCAAAAAAAAAAAAAAACTAGATATAGAGTCGTCTTGATAAGGAAACAATGTTTCCACATACATCAAAATAATCAGTAATAGAGAGACTAAATCAATTTACTACAACAGCTATGTGGTAGAACTGGAAATAGTCAACATCCCTGTACTTAGTGATTAACCAGAGCCTCCTATCCAACGCACAACCCGATTTAGACAACTGATCCGCAGTGACAATTCCTTTCCTTGGAGGCGAGAAAAAAAACCAGAAGTTCGCTGTAACCTTAATAAGTCCTCAACAATAGATGAGCAAGGAGGATGTTCTAACACTGTTGAACTTCTTTTATCCAATTAATGATTAGAATGGAATCTCCAAAAACTTGTAACTCGTCACATCCTTTTTCCCTTCCAAAAGCCAGAAGGGATTTGCAAGTGAAAAGTTATGCATAGTTGTAACTTGCTTGTCCCCCTTTGGGAACCCATTTGAACATGAAAAGAAAGGTTTAAAACAAAACCCCCACAGCAAGAATGGTTGCCTTCGTGTGAGGCACCATCAAAATAGGCCCACTGAATAAAGTATCTGGCTCTTCTGCTACTATATGTCGAAGGTTTTCTAAATCTTTTGATTGTGGAAAAAAAGCAAGAATAAAGAGACCCTTAGCTGCTACCCTATCAGGGGAGGAGGAAAGCTCCTGAAAAATCGTCCTATGAACAGGTATGTGTTGAGATTTTGTATAGTTGGTGTAGCATCAGGTGTGCTCTAGCCTTGAAAGTTTGTGGAGGGGCTAGAACACACTTGATCTCCAAAACCCAGAAAGTGTTTTGAGAAAATTCAGTTGGTTTTCAAGTTATTAAAATAATTAATTATTTTAATGGATTTCCTAAGTCTAAACTTAGGAAAATTAAATAATTAAAGTGAATTAATTAACACATGTGCTGAAATGTTCTAAAAGACACAGATCAAGCAGTCTTTTAATCTCAGCCGGTGATGAATGTTTTAATCTCGATCGTTGATGAGATGAATGAAAAAATATAAGAGAAAGGCTTGAGGGTCAATTAGAGAGACACACAGTTGCAGAGTTGAGGAATAGATCTGGAATTATAAGGCAGAGGAGCAGTAACAAGGACAATGCAGAGAAGTAGAGCAACAACTATGCAAGTGCTACACAGGACAGCGCGGAGGCTCCAGGGGGCTTCAGAAGTTACGCAGAGGGTCTTTAGGGCCAGCATAGGGCCCGCGCCACCCTTCCAAGGGTTACGCAGTCCCTCTCTGGGCAGTGTAGTGGCATTCTGAGTCTAGCAGGGCTAACGCTGGGGCTTTAGGGGCAGCGCTGGGGATTCTAGGGCCAGATTCGGGTGAGCCTTGTAGATCCTGTTTGAGTGTGTGGATCAGTTAGATATTTGGCACTAGAACAAAAGGTTAGCTGCAGATTTGATTTCTTTTATTCTCTGTCGGGTTTTCCAGATCTAGAACCCAGATTTACTGTACTAAAGATCTACTTAATAAACCCTCATATCTGCTGCACCGGTTTTCCCGCTTTGGGGTTTTTCCGGGGACTTATGTCCAAAAATCCATGTGTCACTTTGTTGGATGAGCGTATTATTCAGTAAATGATATGCATGCGTAGGCTGTAGTTGTGTTTATTTCGGTATTTTCTGAATCTAATTTATGGAAATAACTTGTATTAATTTAAATCAAGTAGGAGAAATAAACCATGATATTGTGGTAGATTTTTCACATGGTATTAGAGCGATAGCAGATCAAGCTGAATCTCTAGTAATCAACTGAAGAAATTTTTTTCTACAAGGTGGCAGAAGAAGCAGCAGATCCGAAAAAGGCAACTTGACAACTGAAGAATGCAGATCCAGAAGAGGACAACACTGAAGCTGCAGAAGGCCATCAGGCTTACGCAGACCCTTCCCAGGGCAGCATAAGGACTGCGTTACCTAGTCTGGGGTTACGCAATCCACTTTTGAGCAGCACTGAGGCTATGCTGGGCCAGTCAGTGAGACGCAGTCTAGTCATTTTTCCAGTTGCAGAAGAGTTTTGCCAAGATCCGGAAGCAGTGCTTAAGATCTTCAGCGGTGCTGGTGGGGTGGAGATTCTGCAGGTGTAGAATTGTGCTTAGCTAAGTCAACAAAGGCGGGAGGAATACAGTTACTCAGCAGATCTGAGATTCGATCAAGAGGATCGAAGAGTGCTGTCCGATTGTGTTTGGGTGAAAGATTTTAAGGAGGTAAATCACTCTTCTGTAGAAGCAGTTACTAGAGGGTTTCTAGTTACCAAGAAACCAGATCCAGAGGGAGAAGTACTGTTTCTGTCAGATCTGAGCAAGATGGCTCGTTATGGACTAAGGGATCAAGATAGATTGGACGACATGTCCAATTATGTTATCTGGAGGGCCAAAATCCTTTCAGTTCTGGATGAGTATGGTCTCAAAGATCATGGAGAGAAGGTTCTTGCTGTACCAACCGATGCAGATCCTCTCAGGAAGTATGAAGAAAATCAAGCGCCGATGAAGCGTTTGATCATAGACGGAGTCAAGGACCACGTTATACCTCATATTGCTGGGAAGACTACAACAAATGACACATGGGTAGCCTTGGACACGATGTACCAAGGAGGCTCTGTACAAAGAAGAATGCTTCTAGAGAACCAAATGCAGTTGTTCCAAATGATGACGGGTGAAGAGATAGATCCATTCCTCTTTAGGCTTCAAGCCATCCGAGATCAGCTGGTTGGCATTGGCGCTACTCTAGATGAGGGGATCTTAGTGAGGACTGCTCTAAATGCAGTCTCGGAAGATTGGAAAATGTTTGTCCAGAGCATTCTGGGAAGGGTAGCGTTACCATCTTGGGCTGACATCTAGGTTATCCTCCACCAAGAGGAGATCAGTAGGGTCACCAAGCAGCAAAATATCAGTGGAGGAAGGGGAGAGGCCAAAGTCACGGAAGAAGAGGAGGATGCAACCCTTGCATAAAGGGAAAAGAAACAACAAGGGAAGAACAAGAAGGACCTTTCCAATGTCAGATGCTTTAACTGTGGTGATCTTGGACATTTCTCCAACAGTTGTCCTAAGAAGAAGGACAAAGGCTCTTCTGATTCCAAGGCTGCAACAGCAAAAGAAGATGGCTCTGATGATGATGCAGGCTGCAGCCATGAGTGCTCATGTGCCTCGAGAAAAGAGGTGGGGTGACATGGATCTGTAGAGCATCCACAGACAGTGATGGCATCACATACGAGCTATGGGAGCCTTAAGACGGTAGCAGGATGAGTCGGGAGATGGTTGCAGGAGGCTACATTGAAGCGGAAGAGGGAGCTGAAGAGGGAGCAGTGTAATGTAGAGGTAGCAGCAGCACAAAGAGGCTGATGGGACTTCAACAGCGTAGAGAAGTTGGGCTCACGCAGTGCAGTGTTGCAGCATGACAGTGTCTCCAGGAGGATAGCGTAAATCAACATCTAGGGAGCTTCAGTGGTGGAGGGCAACTTGACTTATCTGTCAAACAATTGGGTAGAGTTCTTTCAGTTGCTTACTTCTCAGCAACTGAGTTGCAATGCAACAATTAGTAGTGGCAGTGCTATGGGCAGCATGATGCAGCAATTTGAGAGGGAGCTGCAGTACATATGTGGCAGTGTTAGTGGCAATGGCATGGGCAATAGTACAGAGAGAAACAGTGCAGTGGATGGAGGGCAGCAGGCCAAGCATTAACAACACAAAATCCAACTTCAAGATCTTGTAGTGCATGGTGTGGATGCATTGCTAGAGTACACTTTCCTAGAGAACACTCCATGCTAAGAGGGAGTGTTGAGATTTGTATAGTTGGTGTAGCATCGGGTGTGCTCTAGCCTTGAAAGTTTGTGGAGGGGCTAGGACACACTTGATCTCCAAAACCTAGAAAGTGTTTTGAGAAATTTCAGTGGGTGTTCAAGTTATCAAAATAATTAATTATTTTAATGGATTTCCTAAGTCTAAACTTAGGAAAATTAAATAATTAAAGTGAATTAATTAACACGTGTGTTGAAATGTTCTAAAAGACATGGATGAAGCAGTGTTTTAATCTCAGCCGTTGATGAATATTTTAATCTCGGCCGTTGATGAGATGAATGAAAAAGTATAAGAGGAAGGCTTGAGGGCCAGTTGAAGAGACACACAGTTGCAGAGCTGAGGAATAGATCTGGAATTGTAGGGCGAGTTTGCTAAGAATTTTCGGAGGAGTTTCCTGCAGCGAGGGGTAGTATTGGCTAAGGGGATGATCCGATCCCAGAGCCAAGATTCCATAAGAGGCAAAGGAGCAGCAACAAGGACAACGCAGAGAAGTAGAGCAACAGCTACGCAGGACAACGCAGAGGCTCCACGGGGCTTCGAAAGTTACGCAGAGGGTCTTCAAGGCGAGTGTAAGGCCTTCGTCACCCTTCCATGGGTTACGCAATCCCTCTCTGGGCAACGCAATGGCATTCTGAGGTTAGCAGGGCTCACGCTGGGGCTTCAGGGGCAGCGCTGGGGTTTCTAAGGCCAGATTCGGGCTGAGTCCTGTAAATCCCGTTTGAGGGTGTGGATCAGTTAGATATTTGGCAGTAGAACAACATGTTAGTTGCAGATTTGATTTCTTTTATTCTCTGTCGGGTTTTCCAGATCTGGAACCTAGATTTACTGTACTCAGGATCTACTTAATAAAATAAACCCTCATATCTGCTGCATCGGTTTTCCCGCTTTGGGTTTATCCGAGGACTTATGTCCAAAAATCCATGTGTCACTTTGTTGGATGAGCGTATTATTCAGTAAATAGTTATGTTTATTTTAGTATTTTTTGAATCTAATTTCTAGAAATAACTTGTATTAATTGAAATCAAGTAGGAGAAATAAACTATGATATTGTAGTAGAATTTTCCCATGGTATCAGAGTGATATCCGATCAAGCTGAATCTCCAGCAATTGTTAGGATATTCCGACACATAAGAAATAGTTAAGAATAACTTAGTCTAGTGTAGAGTTAGGTAAAGTGTGTTTCTTTACCATGTACATTTGTAACTTATAATTTGACGGTCACGATTTGTAGTGATCCGACGGTTATCTCTCACCTCGGTATTAACGACACTTGATCTGTGGCTTAACACCCAATTGGTCCATGATCTCTATTTAAAGAGCATGGAGGGTCATTTGTCCGGTAACCATTTATGAGAGAAACGTATGTAACTTTTCTTTTTATATTAATAAATTGCCTGAAGTGGCCGCGTTGGCTCAGGTCGTGGACTGTTTCCCTCTTTGAGGGTTTTAATCACATGATTATACTGGTGTACTGATTTGTGATCTGTTTGTGAGTGGTGACCTTTGGTTCTTGATCTACGGATCTTACCCTATAAATTCCTACATGGTATTAGAGCTATTTTGAGGGCCGTGTCCATTGTTGATCAAAATCCGAAGTTGGTTTGACTGCATGCGAATGTCGTTTTGTAGATCTACTATTTTTGGACATTTTTGGGTTGGGAGAACTGCTCGGTTGTGTCCAGAGTGTCTGTTACAGTGAGGAACGCCTTTCGTTTCATGCGAAAAGGTTTTCGGTTGCTCAAGTTATGACAGTTTAGGTCTGGAGGTATAAAACATCTGTTTTGCAGTTATATTTGTTAATAGTTCTGCTTATTTCGGTTTCCTCTGTTTATTTTCGGTTTTAGGTTTTATTTATTTATCGGCTCTATACCCTCTTCTCTGTGTATGCTCTTTGCTGTGTGCTGCGTGCGATCTCCACAAATCAGAAATAGAAAAGGGGATTTTTTTTTTTTTTTTGGCTACGTATGCTCTTTCCGGTATGGTCTTTGTGTGATCTCGGAAAATCAGGAATAGTGAAAAAATTGATAGTTGCCGGTAAGGCTAACATTTTGTAGTAAGGCTTTGCATTTAGTTTTTTTTTGCTTGGTTTTTGTGTTTTTTCGTGCAGGAAAAAGCACGCACACCGAAGAGTTAAAAAAAAAAGAACCTTTCTCCTTTCAAACAATAACGTGATCCTTTTACTATCTCACTTGGTGAGGGGTTAGTTTATGAGAATAGAGGTCTTGGGTTCAAGTCTCCTTCTCAAGCTTCTTTTGTAAAAAGTTTTTGTTTAAAGGGGCAGAATTTAAAAAAAAAGAAGAAGCCATACTTCATCCCGTTCCTGTAACTATTTGGCATCTGCAACTCAGATTTTTCAAAAGGCATAACTTCTTCATCCGAAAGCCGTTTTTTTTGAAACAGCCTAATTTTTCGAGAACTTTCCATTGGAGCATTTAGTTTCAGCTTTTCTCAGCTTCAGTTTTTTTAAAAAATGGAAAGTGCATGCCCGATTATTCTTAACAGCACCAATTATTTCCAATGGCTACCTCACATGGTAGATATACTTAGAAGTAAAGGGCTTTATAGAATAGCCACAGGACAAGAAACTAAACCTTCCGATGATGATAAAGTTGCTAAATGGGAAAATAAACAAGATCAAGCACGCAGGTTGATAGGAATGTCCATTGCTCAAGATGTTCGGTTTCATATCCTTGACATTGACACCCTTGATGAAGCCCTGGAAAAGCTAAAAACTGTTTTTGGCATTCAAAATCAAATCAGGGCCCACCAGCTTGAAAATGAGTTGCTTACTTTGGACCCCAATAATTTCTCTTCCATTGAAGATTTTTTGTCCAAATTCAAGACCATTGGAATTCAAAAGGTTGTAAGATCAAAAAGGAAGATGGTAGCCTCATTTATTGCATTCTTGCTAAGCTTGGCCCTGCATACTCTGTATTTGTTTCTGCCTTCCATTCCACTAGAGAAGCCATCATTTCTTCAGGAACCGCCTACAAGAACCCCTCTTTTGATGCCTTTTGCAATTCTTTGATAAGAGAACAAGAAAAACTCTTACACGTTGGTCTTATCACTTCTGGAAACGCTTCTAAGAAAGCCTTAGCAACCCAACAACAATCATATCAAAAGAATCCCAAGAAGCAGTATCCTAAAATGTATGGTCTGAAACAAAACAAGGGTCCTAAGCAATTTCAGCCACAAACTGACAAAGCAGCTCACCAAAATGATAAGGCATATAAAAACAAAGGAAAGAAGACAGATAGACATTGCAACTTTTGCAACCGTGATGGCCATTTAGAGTCCAAATGTTTTAAGAAGATGGAAGCCTTAGAAGTAGCAATGAAGAAGCACAACATCAATTTGGAGCACTCTTCACCTTCATCTTCAGGAATGGAACTTTCTGCTTGTGGTTGTCAAGCATCAAGATCTGGTTATGCATTAAATGTATCTTCCTCTTCTCATTCTCATGAGTGGCTCATTGATTCTGGAGCTTCTTATCACATGGCCAAAAATAAAGCCATGTTTTCTTCTTTAAATGATTGTCACACTAAACATATTTATGTTGGTGATGATAGATCTCTTAGTGTTGTAGGATCTGGAACCATTCATCTAGATAATGGTTAGTTTAATGATGTACTATGTGTTCCTACCTTGTCATGCAACCTTCTATCTGTTTATCAGATAACTCATTCAGGTGAAGGAAAAATAGTAGAATTCTCACCTCATGATGTTGTATTCAAGGACCTCAAAGATCCTAAACATATTTTAGCTATTGGCGTTGCTGATGATTCCACAAGGTTGTATCAGTTTGACAACTTTGGGTCATCATGTCTTCCCTCTGTTTTTGTTGCTCATAATGATGATATGAGCAAACTTTGGCATGAGCGATTTGGTCACTTAAACTATCGCTCTCTTCAAACTCTATGCAAGGAAAATATGGTGACGGGCCTTCCTATGGTATCTTGCCGAGATGGTGTTTGCTCCGGATGTGTACTCGGAAAACATCATTGGGATAGTTTTGACAAACGTGCCTCTTGGCACGCTTCAACCCCTTTGCAGCTTGTGCCTGATGATTTATGTGGTTCACTTCTTGTTGTTTCTTTCTCTGGTTGAAATTACTTCTTAACTTTCATTGATTATTTTTCCGGACACACTTGGGTATACTTCTTAAAACTCAAGAGTGAAGTTTTTAACATGTTCTTGGCCTTTAAGGCCTTTGTTGAGAAACAATCTGGACATCAAATTCTTAAGTTAAGATCAGACAATGGCGGAGAATATGTTAACAAAAAATTTATCAACTTCTGCATTGAGCATGGCATTCAATTGCAACATACTGTTCCATATACTCCACAACAAAATGGTGTAGCTGAAAGGAAGAATCGCACCTTAAAAGAAATGGCTAATTGTATGCTTTAATCTAAAGGACTTGGCCTCAATTTTTGGGCAGTAGCCATTAACTGTGCAAATTACATTGTAAATCACACTCCTACTAAGGTTTTAAAGAATATAACTCGAGAAGAAGCTTGGAGCTCAATCAAACCAGATGTAAGTCACTTTCGTGTTTTTGGAAGTGATGCTTGGGCCCATATTCCAGATGCGAAACATAAAGCCTTAGAACCTAAGAGTGAAAAATGTATTTTTGTTGGATATTCTGAAGATGTCAAAGGATATAGACTTCTTCAACCAAAATCCAAAAATATAAGCATTAGAAGAGATGTAAAATTTGATGAAAATATATTGGCCCGCGAGCCTAGTTCGGCGGGTGTGCCACCTTTGGCCTGCGAGCATGATTCGGCATATGTGCCACCTCTCTCTCTATATTCTATTTTTAATAGCATTCCTTCTAGTTCAGATGATGACAACGAGGATGACAATCCTCCTCCACTTCTTGAAATTGTTCCTTATACTCCACCGCTTCCAAGATGGGTCCGCTCTACTCGAGATGCAGCAGGTTCTCTTGCAGGTGACCCTGCTGATCGACGACGTACATGTTCTCAGTTCGAAAGAGCCTCTTCCTTATTGGCTCAAGTTCTAGAAAAACTTGATCCAGAAACCTTTGAAGAAGCCTCCAATCATCCAGGTTGGGATGAAGCTATGAATGAAGAATGTCGCTCCTTATTGGCGAATGATACTTGGGATCTTGTTCCTCTTCCAAAAGGAAGAAAACTTGTTAGATGCAGATGGGTTTACAAAACAAAGTTTGGACCAGATGGAAAAGTGGATAGACATAAAGCTCGTCTTGTCGCTAAAGGATTTTCACAAGTTGAAGGCATTGACTATACTGAAACCTTCTCCCCTGTTGCCAAAATGAATTATATCTGCCTTGTTCTTTCCCTTGCTGCCTCCTTTCAATGGGAAGTCCATCAGATGGATGTTAAATCCGCCTTCTTACATGGAGATTTGCATGAAGAAATCTACATGGAACAACCCCCTGGCTTTATCCAAAAAGACTCCAGCCTTGTTTGTCGCCTTAGGAAGTCTCTCTATGGTCTCAAACAAGCTCCTCGAGCTTGGTATGCCAAAATGGATAGATTTCTCTTAGATAATGGCTTTTCTAGGTGTCATTCTGACAACACTGTCTGCACCAAGAAAGTGGGTAATTCCTTCACCATCCTTGTTCTTTATGTTGATGATCTTATCCTTACTGGTAGTGATCCAAACCATATAAACCATGTGAAGTCTAGCCTCAAAAAGAAGTTTGAAAAGACAAACTTAGGACACTTGCATTATTTCCTTGGTCTTCAAGTCTTGCAATCCAAGGAAGGCATTACCCTCTCTCAGTCCAAGTATGCCTGTGATTTTCTACACCACTTTCACATGGAAGACTGTAAGCCAGCCCCTTCTCCCTTTCAGTCTGGAGTCAAGCTTTCAATCAACTGTACTACCGCTGAAGTTGATGCTACCTTATATCGTCAACTTGTTGGTAAACTTCTGTATCTAACCCATACCTGTCCTGACCTTTCCTTTGCCGTTGGTTTTGTCGCTTGGTTTATGCACCAACTTCCTGAAAGTCACTAGAAAGCAGCTAAAAGAATAATTCGATATATTCGAGGTACAGTTCAGTTCGGGATTCATTCCAGTGCAGGAGCATCTCCATTGTTGATTGGTTTCACTGATTCTGATTGGGTTGGTGACCCTGATGATCGAAAGTCTACTGCAGGATATGTATTCACTCTTGGTTCAGGACCTATTACTTGGTCTTGTAAGAAACAAAGTGCCATCTCTCTTTCTTCAGCAGAAGCAAAGTATCGTGGTGCAGTTGAAGCCAACAAGGAAGCTATGTGGCTTCGTCAGATCCTGTCTGAATTTGGTCTTCATCAGCAGCATCCAACTACACTTTTGTGTGATAATTAGAGTGCCATTCAACTATGTAAAGATCCAGTTCAGCATCAGCGTATGAAACACATTGAACTCCACATACACTTCATCAGAAAGCTCATTCATGATCGTGTTCTTGGAGTGTAGTACTGTCCAACCAATGATCAGGTAGCCGATATCTTTACAAAGGCTCTCATAGAAGCGAAGTTTACCAAACTTTGATCCATGCTTGGAGTTCAGGAAAGTTGTCATTAAGGGGGGATAGGCTCCAATGCCTCCTTCCTTCTCCTATTGTGTCACTTTTGTAAATCCTTCAATACTATCCCAATTTGTTCTTAAGGGGGGATGTTAGGATATTTCGACACATAGGAAATAGGATCCTTTTGTGTCACCTTTGTAAATCCTTCAATCCTATCCCAAGTTGTTCTTAAGGAGGGATGTTAGGATATTCCGACACATAGGAAATAGTTAAGAATAACTTAGTCTAGTGTAGAGTTAGGTAAAGTGTGTTTCTTTGCTATGTACATTTGTAACTTATAATCTGACAGTCACGATTTGTAGTGATCCGACGATTATCTCTCACCTCGGTATTAACGACACTTGATCCGTGGCTTAACACCCGATTGGTCCATGATCTCTATTTAAAGAGCATGGAGGGTCATTTGTCCGGTAACCGTTTATGAGAGAAACATATGTAACTTTTTTTTTTATATTAATAAATTTCCTGAAGTGGCCGCGTTGGCTCAGGCCGTGGACTGTTTCCCTCTATGAGGGTTTTAACCACGTGATTATACTGGTGTACTGATTTGTGATCTGTTTATGAGCGGTGACCTTTGGTTCTTGATCTACGGATCTTACCCTGTAAATTCCTACAACAATTAGCTGAAGAAATATTTTTCTGCAAGGTGGCAGAAGAAGCAGCAGATTCGGAAAAGGCAACTTGACAGCCGAAGAACGCAATCCAGAAGAGGACAGCGTTGAAGCTGCAGAAGGCCATCAAGCTTACGCAGACCCTTCCTAGGGCAGCGTAAGGACTGCATCACCTAGTTTGGGGTTACGCAGTCCACTTTTGAGCAGCGCTGAGGTTACGCTGGGCCAGTCAGTGAGACGCAGTCCAGTCATTTCTCCAGTTGCAAAAGAGTTTTGCCAAGATCCGGAAGCAGTGCTTAAGATCTCCAGCAGTGCTGGTGGGGTGGAGATTCTGCAGGTGTAGAATTGTGCCTAGCTAAGTAAACAAAGGCGGGAGGAATATAGTTACTTAGCAGATCTGAGCCAAACATTTCAGAGATTCGATCAAGAGGATCAGAGAGTGCTGTCTGATTGTGTTTGGGTGAAAGATTTCCAGGAGGGAAATCAATCTTCAGTAGAAGCAGTTACTAGAGGGTTTTTAGTCACCAAGAAACCCAGATCCAGAGGGAGAAGTACTGTTTCCGTTAGATTTGATCAAGATGGCTCGATATGGACTAAGTGATCAAGATAGATTGGACAGCATGTCCAACTATATTATTTGGAGGGTTAGAATCCTTTCAGTTCTGGATGAGTATGGTCTCAAAGATCATGGAGAGAAGGTTCTTGCTATACCAACCGATGCAGATCCTCTCAAGAAGTATGAAGAAAATGAAGCACGGATGAAGCGTTTGATCATAGACGGAGTCAAGGACCACGTTATACTTCATATTGTGGGAAGACTACTACAAATGACATGTGGGTAGCCTTGGACACAATGTACCAAGGAGGCTCCATACAAAGAAGAATGCTTGTAGAGAACCAGATGTGGTTGTTCCAAATGATGAAGGGTGAAGAGATAGATCCATTCCTCTTCAGGCTTCAAGCCATCTGAGATCAGCTGGTTGGCATTGGCGCTACTCCAGATGAGGGGCTCTTAGTGAGGATTGCTCTAAATGCAGTCTTGGAAGATTGGGAAACATTTGTTTAGAGCATTCTGGGAAGGGCAGCAACAAGTGTTATCATCTTGGGCTGACATGTGGGCTATCCTTCGCCAAGAGGAGATCAGGAGGGTCACCAAGCGGCAAAATTTCGGTGGAAGAAGCGGAAAGGCCAAAGTCAAGGAAGAGGAGGAGGATGCAGCCCTTGCATAAAGGGAAAAGAAACAACAAGGGAAGAACAAGAAGGATCTTTCCAAGGTCAGATGCTTTAACTGTGGTGATCTTGGACATTTCGCTAGCAGTTGTCCTAAGAAGAAGGACAAAGGCTCTTCTGATTCCAAGGCTGCAGCGGCAAAAGAAGATGGCTCTGATGATGATGCAGCCATGAGTGCTCATGTGTCTCGAGAGAAGAGGTGGGGTGACATGGATTTGTAGAGCATCTACAGACAGTGATGGCGGGATCCTTTAGTTAGCCCTACTCTTTGATCACATTCGAGCTATGGGAGCCTTAAGACGTTAGCGAGATGAGTCAGGAGATGGTTGGAGGAGGCCACATTGAAGCAGAAGAGGGAGCTGAAGAGCTGAAGAGGGAGCAACATAATGCAAAGGTAGCAACAACGCAAAGAGGTTGATGGGACTTCAGCAGTGCAGAGAAGCTGGGCTCACATAGTGCAGTGTTGCAGCATGACAGTGTTTCTAGGAGGACAGCGTAAATCAACATCCAAGGAGCTTCAGTGGTGGAGGGCAACTTGACTTATCTGTCAAACAGTTGGGCAGAGTTCTTTCAGTTGCTTACTTCTCAGCAACTGAGTTGCAGTGCAAGAGTTAGTAGTGGCAGTGCTATGGGCAGCATGATGCAACAATTTGAGAGGGAGTTGCAGTACAAATGTGGTAGTGTTAGTGGCAGTGGCATGGGTAGTAGTATAGAGAGCAATAGTGCAGTGGATGGAGGGTAGCGGGCCAAGCATCAACAACACAAAATCTAGCTTCAAGATTTTGTAGTGCATGGTGTGGATGCATTGCTAGAGTACACTTTCCTAGAGCACACTTCGTGCTAAGAGGGAGTGTTGAGATTTTGTATAGTTGGTGTAGCATCGGGTCAAGCAGTCTTTTAATCTCAGTTGTTGATGAATGTTTTAATCTCGGCCGTTGATGAGATGAATGAAAAGGTATAAGAGAAAGGCTTGAGGGTCAACAGTTGTAGAGTTGAGGAATAGATCTGGAATTCTAGGAATTCTAGGGCAGGTTTGCTATGAATTTCTAGAGGAATTTCCTGCAGCGAGGGGTAGTATTGGCTAAGGGAATGATTTGATCCTAGAGCCAAGAGTCAGTAAGAGGCAGAGGAGCAGCAACAAGGACAACACAAAGACGCAGCTACCCAGGTGCTGTGCAGCCGCTACGCAAGTGCTACACAGGATAATGTAGAGGCTCCAGGGGGCTTCATAAGTTACGCAGAGGGTCTTCAGGGTCAGCGTAAGGCCTGCGTCACCCTTCCAGGGGTTACGCAGTCCCTCTCTGGGCAGCGCAGTGGCATTTTGAGGCTAGCATGGTTGACGTTGTCAGGGCTTCTAGCGCCAGATCCGGGCCGAGTCTTGTAAATCCCGTTTGAGGGTTTGGACCAGTCATATATTTGGCACCAGAACAACATGTTAGCTGCATATTTGATTTCTTTTATTCTCTGTTTGGTTTTCCAGATCTAGAACCCAGAATTACTGTACTCAGGATCTACTTAATAAAATAAACCCTCATATCTGCTGCATCGGTTTTCCCACTTTGGGTTTTTCCGGGGACTTCTGTCCAAAAATCCATGTGTCACTTTGTTGGATGAGCGTATTATTCAGTAAATGATCTGCATGTGTAGGTTGTAGTTGTGTTTATTTCGGTATTTTCTGAATCTAATTTATGGAAATAACTTGTATTAATTTAAATCAAGTAGGAGAAATAAACGATGATACTGCAGTAGAATTTTCATAGTATGTTGGTTGTCTTTCATTGTTTCGGGAAATAACTCCCTAAATGTTTTTGGGTCGGCAACCTTCACAGATCAGGGGCATACCATTCAAGAAGGACTCACTTAACCTATCTTTTATGCTGAAAACTAGATTTAATCAGTTGCGGAACTTACCCGAAAGTCCTATGTTTGATGTAGATCCCACGGGGTTCAAACCCCCAACAACTCCTCGTGCTTCGTAACCTAGAAATCAAAAAAGAATGAACACGAAACACTAGTTGTACAACATACATTGTTCCTAGATGTCAGTGTAACTCATGTATAATATCATATAAGCAATACTGAATGTTCAATTAACAATCTTTACACATATATAAAGAGATATAAACACGTGAATATTCGGGAACAAGATGGTTCTTCTCATTATAAATGGCATGTACAATAATAGAAAGTGGAAAGATCACCTGAATCCTTCCACGACCTTCGAGTAGATCGTCCTTTGGATTTGTCCAGCCCTCACCTCGCTAGGATTCTTCCAAGATGTGTGCACACAAGATGTCATATAGGATGATGATCATCTTCAAGGAAACAAGGGTTTCCTGAATATACCTGGGAAGTGCAGGAGGCACGGGAATATTAGACTTGAAATAGGGATCCAACAGAGTATAATATTTGTAATTTTCTCTCTCCCTTAGGCCATACACATGAGGGGCTTTTATACTCCCTCAAAGTAGTTTCAGCAGTTGGAAACAGTTGGGCCACGGGCTGGGGTGGTTGAATAATGGGTATAACCATCACCTTGCCTCGAAAATAAGGAATTTATATATATTTTTAATGATTTAAATGGAATACGCGGAAAAGTATGAATGACTCGCGTATATACGTGGAAAAGTCTAGGCATAATCACGTATGGGATTTTAGACACTGTTTTTAATGAAGTTGTTCAAGTCTGGGGATAAAGGGTGCCCAAGGCCAAAGAGATAATCATTATTCACATGAGGGTGAAAAATGATGCTATAACATTCATGATGATGTTTTTCTAGTTTGATGAGTTCCAAATTGGACAGACTTGTATCACAGCTTGTGTATAGTGTGGAGTGCTATAAGAAAGTGGCTAGAAGAACCCTAAGTACAGTCCCTTATGAAGGACAAAAAGGGCTGTTAATGGGAAGACCAGAGAATCCCTAAGGGTTGATCTTTGGAGGAGCTAAAGAGTAACCAAGAGGGCTAGTTATCAAGTCATAGTTCATTGAGTTCATAGGTCATCTTCAGTGATAAGAGGGCAACCCCGAAGCCCTAAGTCTATCATCTTTAGAGCAATAGACAGGCAAGTAGTGGGTAGTGTTGAAGTCCCTAAGCACTGGTACCTTTGAAAGAAGAAAGAGCAACTATAGGGCATTCATTTTGTGTTGGGCCAAAGGTTAGTGACCTAAAGGAGCTGTGATCATTGATAGTGGCAGATTGTTGAGCTTCAGAAGGGAGGGCAAATGACCGCCAAATGTGTTCAAGGTATGTGGACTAAAAGGGGTTGTGGAGTGCTATATTAGCAAGTAGGTCAGTTGTACTTTGTTAAGGGTAGATTGGTCATAATAGTTGTTGATACCAAGCCCTAGCTATTGTCTTGTATCAAGGCTGATTGTAAGGGCCATGATCCCTGATACGAGAGCCCAAAGATTGTTGTATTAACGATTTGTAATATAACAAATTTGGGTTGAAAAATGTCTTGTGTACTAGTTGATTCACTGCTGTGTTTATTCCACTGTGCAAAGTAGAAGTGTTGTGGCATTTGAGTATGTTTGTGATCGTGATTTTAGACTCAAACCAGATTCTTGAGTGTCATGGAAAATCAAAATACATAGGGGATAAGCTAAGTAAATGGATGAGATGGTTACATTTGGTCAAACATTAGTATAATAATATGCATCACTCTACCACCATCATGACTCCCCTAAAACATTAAATGGCTATGAACCCTTGCCAATTAGGACTAGGTCATTCAAAATATAAAGTCCCTGTCACTTTTTTTACACTATAGGAAATGTAGGGCATTTTTATCATCCTAAAGGACAAGTTGTCCATGGCAATAATCAATATGAAACAATAGGCTAATTAGCATTGAAAGATATTTTGAAATAAGAGATATGGTAGTTGTTTGATTGTTATCCTACAAACAATCAACTTGTTGGCAATGAGGTAAAAACAAGCTTCAACACAAGTTTTTGTGGCCCATATAAATTGTGAAAAAAGGCGTGTGAGGTTTCTTATGTATGTTCCTAGGGAATACTCCATAATGTCTTCCATGTCTCCTACTTAAAAAGGAAGTTGGGCAATGATGTGGTTACTTAAATATAGATCCCTCTCTTAAATGAAGAAGACAAGATAATACTAGAAGCAAAGTGCATCCTTAATATGAACATGAAGAACCTCCATAGAAGGCGAATCGTAAAGTATAAGATCAAATGGATCCCAAAAGAGGAAACAATTTGTAAGCCAAAAGCATTTGTGTGGAAATATCCTAATCATAGTTGTTATGTACCCCTATTTTGAGTGGTCCCTGCCAAAGCCTTGGCCAAAATGTTTGCTGTTTACTCCTCTGTTGGTACGTATTGGAGTGTAACTATACCTCTATGAACAATATCCCTGATGTGATTATAAAGTATGTCAATGTGCTTTGAGTGATCATGAAATACTGTATTCTCGAAGAGCTTGATGCTACTTTGATTGTCAAAGTGGATCATGGTAGGCTTCAACTCCTATCTAAACAAGCCCATGAGAAGCTTCCTCAACCAAATAGCTTCGCAACCTACCATATTGGTAGTTGTGTACTCGGCCTCGACTAAGCTCAATGAAACTGATCTCTGCTTCCAGTTGAACAAAGAAATAGCTGACGATCCAACATTGAATGTGCATCTCGATGTGCTATTCCTGTATGTGGAGCTGCCTGCCCAATCTGCATTCGTGAAGCCCTCAAGCCTCATCTCATCAACCTGTCTATAACACAATCTGTACTCTACTGTGCCCTTGAGATATCTAAATACATGCTTAGCAACAACCCAATGTGCTTTGGTAGGCTCCACCATAATTGGCTCAAAGAGTTAACTGCAAAACATATGTCTGGGCGCATGTTTACCAAATAAATCAATGACCCAATTAATTGATAGTAAAGTGAGGGATCTACTTGTTTCGATCTAGATGTATCCACCTTCCTCCAATTTGTGACTAGAGGCGTGGTCACGGGCCTGCAATCCTGCATGTGGAACCTCCTTAGAATCTTCTGGGCGTACTTTCCCTACCCCAAGATGATCTCCCATCATTGGCCAAACCTCAAGCCTAGGGAAATAGTGCATCAACCCCATACCCTTCATCTCAAACTCACTAGCAAGATCTCTCTTACACTCTTGGATGAGCTTATTCACGCATGTCAAAATTAGATTGTCCACATATAGTACTGGAATAAGCGACCCACCTCCAACAACAATGTAGTAGAGGTTGGGGTTCGCTTCACTCTTGGTGAAGCCCAATCCCTGAAGGTAATTGTTAATCCGAGCATACCATGCCTGTGGAGCCTGTTTGAGCTCGAACAAGGCTCTCTTGAGTTTGTAGACACGAATATCCCTTTTGCATGTTTCGAATCCCTCCTGCTGCTCAATATAAATCTCCTCCTACACAACCCATTTTAGGAACACTATTTAGAGTCCATCTGGTGGATCCTCCTCCCCATCTGTGCCACAATAGCCCTGGAAAATAAATATCTAGCCACTGGGGCAAAGATCTCGTCATAATCGATCCCTTCTACCTACAAGAATCCCTTTGCCACGAATCTTGCCTTATATTTCTCGATGTTCCCATCAACCTCATGCTTGATATTGTAGATCCAATGAGAGCCCACCATAGATTTTCCCTCTAGCTTCGTTACCACTTCCTAGACATCATTATTCATGATGGAGGCATACTCCTCTGCTAGGTCATCTCTCCACACTTGCTGCCTCTTGTTAACTAGAAGGCTTGACATCCAACAACTCGGTCATAAGTGCAATGTATCTTGTGTACCTTTGTGGTTGTTTGCTCTGTCTAAATGATTTACTAAAAGCACCAACTTGCTCATGTGGCTCTTAGATCCACTGATTTTTCCATCTCATTTTCCTTCTCCCTGTGTTGGGAGTCACTGCCTGAGTGGGTTCTACTCTCTCCTCCAGCTGCATGTCCCCCCCGTCCTTATGCTACTCAACCCACCCATCAACATGTATAATTGCAATTTGAGGTGCCGACTGAGCTTCTTGCTTGGGATCCTGGTGCTCCTCTTGAACTGTAGCATGCTCACACTATAAGGACATAGTTAAGGCTCTTCCCTCCTTAAACTTCACATATCTCCTGATGATTGTCTTCGTGAGTGGTGGTAAATATATCTTGTATGTCCTAGATGTCTCGTTGTAGCCCACGAAGATGCCATTCTCAGTTGTGGGTTCCAACTTCTTCCTTTTCTCATCTAGTACATGGTAGTACACAAAGCTACCGAATATTTGAAAATGTGATACATCTAGTTTCTTCCTTGTAAATGCCTCCTTTGGTGTAACTTGCTCCAACACTTCGTGTGGATTCCGGTTATGCAAGAAAACTGCTGTATTGCATGCCCTAGTCCAAAGAAACGTGGGCAACCCCTAGTCATACAACATGTCTTTGGATGCTTCAACTATGGCCCTGTTCTTGCACTTTACCACCCTATTTTGCTAAGTATTGTATGTAGTCAACTCCCTCCTGATGCCCTCCTTGGCACACATCTCCTTGAATGCATTCGAGGTGTACTCGCCACCATTATCAGACCTTAGTGCCTTGATTTTCTTGCTACACTGGTTCTCAACCAAGGTCTTGTACTCCAGAAACTTTGAGAAGACTTCGTCCTTCTTTTCGATAAAAAAATATCTAGGTCTTCTTCGAGTGATCATCTATAAAGGTGACATAATACTTGTACCCACCGAGGGATACTGTAGAGAAATGACTAGAAACATGTGAATGAACAATGTCCAAAATACCCTTGGCCTTGTTATCTCTGCTAGGAAAAGAGGTTTTGGCATGCTTGCCAAGTGTGTAGCCCTTGCAAACCTCATGTTGATCCACGCTACACTGTGGCAACCCTGTCGCTATCTCCTTGAGAATCTTCAACGCATTATGGTGCAAATGCCCCATGTGCCTATGCCATAACTCCCCAAGCTTCCTGCTTGAGTGACAACTCCCTTTGTTGGTTAATGATGTGGTTGTCTCAAACTGCCATCTGTATAGGCTCTTATGCCCAACCCCAATTTGATTAGCCACCTTGGAGTCTAAGGGTTTTATGAAAACCCTACCCTATCTGAAGGTCATGTCAGATCCCTTTTCCTCCAAAGCTGAAACTGAAACGAGGTTGTTCTTGAGCCCATGTACGTAAAGGACATCTATGAGATAAGAGGGTTTCCAAACTCCCTCTCAATTCGAACTGTTCTGGTACCCTCGATCTGATAGTTCCCATCATCTCCCATCTCAATCTTGGACTGCATGTCCATTTTTGACAGTTCGCTGAAATACTTTTTGTTTCCTGTAATATGACAGGACGCATCATTGTCTACATACCATGAAATGGTAGCCACTGTGCTTGCCATTCAAGCAATGAGTGAAAACTCCTCCTCAAAATGAGAAGAGAACTCATTTATCTTTGCAAAGGCTGCTACTTGGTCCTTCTTGGACCCTTTCTTCCTGTTAGGGCATTTAGTAGCGTAATGCCCAAACTAGTGGCACAAAAAGCACTTTATCTTGCTAAGATCCTTTCTCTTCTTCTTGCCCTTGGTGCTCGACTCTCTAGCACCACTGCTCTTTTTGCCCTTGGATCTGCTCCCTTTGCTGACTAGGGCAAAGTTCTCTTCATCTTCTTCAGTCGTAACATAAGACCCAACTTGTATGTGAATCTCCTTCTAGACACAGTCACCCCATAACTCCCAATCTGGAAGCTTTTCTCTGGCACAAATCCCATCTTTGAAGGCTTGCCACGATTTGGTGAAACCCAACAAGGCAAAATTTACCAGATCCCTATCTGGAACTGTCTCACCCACACCAGCCAACTCTTCCCGTAATTGGGTACACTTGGTGAGGTAAGACACCACAGAATTTGATTTGGACATTTTAATATTCTCGAGCTTGTCCTTCAATACCAGCGTTCTGGCCTTGCCCGAATGAGGTAAGACAACACAAAATCTGATTTGGACATTTTAGTATTCTCGAGCTTGTCCTTCAATACCAACTTTTTGGCCTTGCTCGAACCTTGGTAGAGACCAATGATGGCTGTCCACATGGCTTTGGCTCTCTTCTTCCTAGTTAGGTGAGGATAATGTGGCCTTTGACTCCCTGCAATATGATTCTTCTTGCCTTGGTATCCGTCTTGTTATGCTAAGCCAATTGTTGAGGGTCAGCGTGTGTAGCTGGGACATTATCAACAAACTCCCATACCCCTTGCTCCTCCAACACCACTGTTATCCTTTCACGCCATGAACAAAAGTTGGATGCACTGTCCAATTTATCTTTAAATCTGAGACTTTGATATGCCATACTACCAATTTACACTGCTCAAAGCAAATTTCACTGCCCAGAAACCCTAGCGGCCAAATTGATTTGATAAACTTGCTCCCTCTGAATCGCAAAACCTGCTTCTGAAAATAAAAACTGTGTTTGATCTTCAATCAGAGGCTATGCTTTAATATTGTGTTAGATTTCCTTACAACCCAATAATTCATTCACAATTTCTAAGTGTAAAACCAGAAATACAAACAACTGTTACACTGGAAACTTAAATTGCAAATACACTGAGTTTTCTAACTGAGCATGTTTAAGGGAAAATAAATACTAAATCTGAAGACATGTTGGAAAATCAGAAAGGCAGAAAGATTTTCTTATTTTGATAATTACTTGTGATATTCTTATGTTCTTGTTAACTTTCTTGTGTACTTCTTTTATCTTTGTTTCATCAAGCAATTATCAAAACCAAAACATGAAGATTAGGAAATGTAGGTGGACAACCAGGGCAAAATCCCTTACATAAGGGAAAATCCAGTCAAGAACTCTTCCTTCAGTAGTTCAAATTTGAGATGGACCAAGACCTTAGACCAACAAACTTTTATCGTCTACCAAGTCAACCTTCTAATATGGTGCAACAATTTTCAATCTTCTCTTCTTGTTTAGCAACTTCGACCTAGCAACATCTCAGAAACTTCGATCCCAGTTACTGCAACTACTGCAGAAATTTCAGCCTCCTAGCTTACTGCAGATTTTCTACCCCCAGCTTCAGAACTTTGATCCTACAATAGAGACAAAATTTCGGCCCCAACTTCAGCTCAATATCTTTGCACATGTTAGAGAAAGGTAGCCCAAAAACTCGGTCTTCCTCTTCGCAGCTTCTCTCCTTCTTCTCCTGCAACTTCGCACTCTTTTCCAGCTACTGCAACTGCAGATCGAACTTGTTGTGAGTGTGTGACAAATGAGGTCAAGTTGCTCCAATATATAGGCTTTCTGTGAGGTCGAATTACCCTGTTTGAGGCCGACTTGGTGGAGAAGGCCTAATTGACCTAATTTACATTAAAATAATTTTCTTTCTTCACAAATAATTCCCAAGAAGGGTTCTTTACAATATGACATGGACAATGACACTTGACATAAACCCCAGAGGTCTACAATGGAGACATTGACCTAAAAACAATTTATCCAAGCATGAAACCCATGCTTTAATAAGTCAATTTATTTAATAACAAAAATTCTTTTTCTTTCTTTTAATAAATATATTTCATTATGACTCAAGTACAATTATGAAGACCGAACCTAGTTACATTCTGACGCAGGCCACTGCACCTAATCCTTCTGACGCAACAAAGTTGCATCTTACAATCTCTAATGATGCTGGATTTCCAACACAACTTATAATATTTACCCAAATATCCACTTAACCAAAATTGAGGAATCAAACCAATGGCTGCACATAATTCTTGTTTGAAATTAAAACATGCTCTATTCCATTATTCCACTTTGGCTTTTTCCTCGTTATATATCTTATGACACAGCAAAGCTGTTCATTTCATTAAACACGATGGCAAGACTCCACTAACGGTGGCAGAATATAAAGGTTTAGGAAAACTTCCATTTTCCTCATTCCTCGCAGTCAAATCCTCAATTTATATATGCAACTAGAAAAACAGAGACGTCAAAAGAGAGGCAACATTAATGGTGGAACTACTAATTTAACTGATAATCGAATTATCTCTTTCCTTGGGATAATGACGGAACCCAAACCATATATTATCTTTGCTATAATTCTATATCACATCCAATACTTCACTTAACCAACCTGCATCTAAATCTGCGATATTCGTTGGATCAAACAATTTAATGCGAATGCTGTCAGATTAAATGAAATGCTGGCAGTCAACTCAAATTATCAAATCTAATGTATAAAGCATTGGGCCCATTTTAAAAGTTAAACTCTATGCAACTTAATATGCGACTTTCGTTGGATTGCAATCGGACGGTGGTGATTTGCGTTGGCTCAATACGCATTACAACATTCCCAATTCTTAATTCCATCGGATTTAATACTAGTAGTAGATCCAACTAAATAGCAAGTTCTGTTTGTTGCAAATAACAAAACTCCCAGCGAAAGCTTTTGGGATTTCGATGCAAGGTATCTAACACATACTTTTTAACGCTGTATAAGAACCAGATAATATTACATTCAATGTAATTTAATCCATAGAGAAATCAATTAAAAACGAATTCAAACTGGAATCAAACAAGCCCAGAAATATTTTCGATGGAAATTAAAGCCTTCAGGATTTAGCATTTATGCACACAATTTACACAATTCACAGGCCTGATATGCAATTAAATGGCCTTCATCATATCTGTCTCAGACACTCCTCTACTCTCTAACCTCTAGCTCTCTATCATTTCTTTTTCTCTTAAAAATAAATCACAATTTATACAAATATGGATTCATGAACCAAATTAGTTCAGATCCAGTGATTTCTCATTCTTTCCTAAAGTATCTCTTCAGCTCCACTCCTTCCTCAAACAAAATCCCAATTTAAACTTTCAAATCCCTCAAATCCTCACTCTTCCTAAGATTACTCAATTGTCTCTAAGATCTCTTCATTCATGACATATTCTCTACAATTTTAGTTTACAATTTAAAATTTTCTCAAACTCAACTAAACTTAGGAAAATAAATAAAATGACTAAGGGAACCCACTCCCTTTAGTAAATGTGAAATAAGACTCATGGGTCTTATAAGTTTTGGCGAATGCTCCTGCATCAGACTCCCTGAGTTGAAAGTTTTCATGACCTCCTGGTCATGTGTTCTTCTGTCAAATCATCCAGAATCCCAAACTTTACTTTGTAACTTGTCATCTCTTTCACCATGCTGCTGCTTCATTTCCTCTGTCACTGTTGCTTTAGTCCTTTCAGGTTTCCAAATCTTATGCTGCTGCTGTCCTCTTTTTTCGCTGATGCATATTTATTTTGCTAATTTCTCTTCTTTGCTGGTTCTCTTCTTGCCTGACTTTTTCATCCATAATTTCTCAATTTCCTCTTTACACTTTGGTCTTAGTTGAACTCCACTGACAACTAACTGCTGTACATTCTCTTTTGCCATAGAAATTATAAATTTTATATCCAAATTTTCCTTACCTTTCTCATTTATAACCTGTTGGTTGCACTTTACAGCTTCCCTTTCATTGCTATGAAAGTCAATCTTTTCCTCTATATCATCAGGTTCACTTAATAACTTTTCCAGCAAATTAAATCTTCCCTCATATTTTATAAGCATGCCATTTTCATATGGCTTCTCTTCCCTGTATAAAACAAAATTTCCATCACAATTGTCAGATTTAAAATTACTATGCTTTTCTTTCTCCACAGATAATTCTACCATCCAGTCTTTCTACTGATTCTTTGCAAAATTCATAAAACTGTCAACAAATTTCATTTCAGCGCTTTCCTCTGCATTACACAGTGTTCCTTGTTCTGACACAAGGCTATCATTCAACAATTCAATAGCTAGAATCTCCTGAGGCATATCATTGTGAAATATCCTTTCATATTTTGTACTGATATCATTGCAACAAAATGATGTTGTTTCATCTTCATATATAACAGAAACAAAATTATGTTTTTCTAAAGCTTCTTCATGGTTTACAGATTCATAAAAATAATCAATTTTAAAATCACAGAATTCCTGAACTTCTGTACCTGTCAACAGCATCATACATTCCTTCACATTTTCCATAATAATTCTTCTTGGTCCTCTACTGAAAATGCCTTATTCTGGTTATCATCACAAAATCTTATTTGCTTGTCTTCAGCTTCTGGAATTATGACGATTTCCTTGCCAATGTCATTATTCTCAAAGTTATTAAATACACGCTCAAAATATTTTTCTAATCTAGCCATTTCTCCCAGTAATCTCACTTCTTCATCAACATGCATAAGCACATTGTCCCATTGCTATTCATTACTTGTCAAACCTGAAAACATACACAACATATCAGTTTTAAAAATACAAGGCTCTTCATTTGAAGCCTCAGTGATCAGATCTTTATGCTTCTCTGAACTATTCTGATAGTTCACTAAGTTATTGAGAAATTCTTCCTCAACACCTCTGATTTCTTTTTCATCAAAGAATACTTCTTTGGCTGTAGTTTATTGACTATGCTTTGCAACTCTATCATAGGTCTGTAGAATACCTCCCTGTTTTTCACAATTCCTTCCAAAACTCAGTTTATCCAAGTAAGATATTTCCGTCTTTCTCTCTTCAATGATAAGACTTTGATTCTTCAAAATATTTCTTAACTTAACTTCTTGAGCTGAGTTCTCTGTGTCAGTTTCTCATCTCTTCACTTCACAAATCTGCAATGCATTTATTTCCTTTTCTCTGTCTACTTTCCATTGATTTTCTATCCATGTTAAAATTCCTTCAAACATGATCCAATAAGTTTTTAATAAGATAAGACACAACTATTTACTCATACCTTTTATTTTTCTCCACCAATTGAAGTCTTGAACTTCTTTATGAATCTCCTTTTGTGTTTTTCTTGCTTCTATCTCTTTCACTTTTTCATGCTAAGGGCTTAATTTCATTAAATTTCATACCTGCAAATGTACATTCACACAAATAATTAATCCCAGAAATATGAGACTTTCTTGTCTGTGTAGATGCTACCAGCACCTTTCTCTCATGCTGATCTGTATAGATCATCTCTTCATCATTATCATCACTGTCTCTTTCCCGAAGGATAGGTCCTTTCTCTGGTTTACAAATAAATTCTCTTTTTCCATTCTCAACTGTTCGGAATATTAATTTCTCAGCAAATAATTCCCTGACAGGCCACTTAACTCTTTTCCCCACATAAAATCCTTGTTTCCATTCCTCTCTGATTCCTTTCTGTATCAGTTTCTTCAAATGACTGAGTTTTTTCTTTATCTCAGCTATCTCTTTGTCAATTTCTTCTTTACTCATTCTTTTGAGTCCATCTTCTTTGACACTTTCCCCCCCCCCCTGTCTGTGACTTTCCTCTGTACCCCTGTTATGACTAACAATAGTCAAATTCATTTCTTCCTTTGGTGAACTTTCATTGTTCACTGGTGAGCTGCAACTAACCCTTCTTTCTTCTTTAACAAGTCTATTACTTGTCACCCATACCAAATTATCCTTTTGGTATTTTTTCTTTTCCAGGCTCTTTGTACTAGAACCCTTTCTTCTTCTTGATCACTCTGGCTCAACTTCCAAAGATGTTGGCTGCTGCATCTTCAATTGCTCACTTCCTTTTACCTTCAGTAATTTCATTTTACTGTTGGGTACTGCCACCTTTTATCCATCTGAGAGTTCTTCCTACTTCATCTTCTTTAACATAACTCATGTGTTATGATGCTGCTATAACTCATTCTATCTTTCAACAATTTCACTGCTTCTACTGACCTCATTTTGTTGAGATACTTCTTCCTTGTCTGCATATCGATATCTGCAACATAATCTTCAAACCAGAGTTAAAATAACACTTACCATCTCACTTTCAAGATCTTTGTGTGATCTTGTTTCACCATTCATCTGCGCTGTATCTTTATGTGCTGCCATCTATTAGATTCAAAATCTGACCTTCTCTCTCATATCACCATTGTACCTGTATAATCTTACCTTAAGATACATCAAAGTTTTCCTTCAAACCTGCCAAATTTCTTCAAAGATGTTTTAAAACTAATTCCCATTCCATCAATCAAATATTTGCCAAATGATTCATGTGTCCACTATTTCATTCTTCATTCAAAAGACTTCATATAGTCAGCAACTATTTCTCATCTTACTCTTCATAATGAACACTTCATCTTTTAAGATCAGACACTACAAATTTCTTCTGGAAATGTTTTTGTAAGCAAATCTTGTCTTGCTTCTGCAAATTTCAAATTTCAATTCTTGTAGTGGCTCTTCTTTCAGATCTATTGAATCCAGTCTCCAGTCTAATTGTTCCTTCAACCATCAATATCATTGTTTTCAACAATACTTAGGCAATCCTCAATCATTCTTCATTTTTCACAAAATTCTCTAATTCATTTAAATGTCTTCAGTGCCATTGCAAACCACTCTTCTATTTCACTTTAAATTCAACCCCCCTTTTTTTTCTTCAATTTACTTTTTGAATCAAACCAATCATTCAATCAATCTTACATTTAAACATTACTAAGCACTGACTTCAAATCTGGAAATTTCAATTGCCTGTAAGGAAATCATCTTTTCTTCTGAAATTTCATTCCCTTGCTGTTCTCCAAACATTCAAATAAATCTTCTTACCCAACCTGCAGCACCTTATAGTAATTCACAGAATTCAATATTCTTCTTCCCCATTCTGATCTCAGTATCTTCTGTGCTCTGATTTTGCTTTGATTGTTCCTACTCCAACGTGCAAATGTCCCTGTCATTCTAATCATTCCAAAGATCTTTTCCTTAAAAAAAAAATATTCCTCTTTGTCAGATGCAATTTATATACATGCTGCAATAAATTTAAATTTCTAAACCAAAATTCCACAGAGTATTAAAGTCTTCTTCGATACCACAAATGACACAGCCCACTGCACCTAATCCTTCTGATGCAGCAAAGCTGCATCTTACAGTCTCTAATGATGCCGGATTTCCAACACAACTTATAATTTTTACCCAAATATCCACTTAACCAAAATTGAGGAATCAAACCAATGTCTACACATAATTCCTGTTTGAAATTAAAACATGCTCTATTCCATTATTCCACTTTGGCTTTTTCCTCGTTATATATCTTATGATGCAACAAAGCTGTTCATTTCATTAAGCACGATGGCAGGACTCCACTATCGATGGCATAATATAAAGGTTTAGGAAAATTTCCATTTTCCTCATTCCTCGCAGTCAAATCCTCAATTTATATATGCAACCAGAAAAACAAAGACATCAAAAGAGAGGCAGCATTAATGGTGGAACTACTAATTTAACTGATAATCGAATTATTTCTTTCCTTGGGATAATGACGAAACCCAAACCATATATTATCTTTGCTATAATTCTATATCGCATCCAATAGTTCGCTTAACCAACCTGCATCTAGATTTGCGATATTCGTTGGATCAAACAATTTAATGCGAATGTCATCAGTTTAAATGAACTGTTGGTAGTCAACTCAAATTATCAAATCTAATGTATAAAGCATCGGGTCCATTTTAAAAGTTAAATTCTGTGCAACTTAATATGCGACTTCCTTTGGATTGCAATCGGACGGTGGTGATTTGCATTGGCTCAATACGCATTACAGCATTCCCAATTCTTAATTCCATCGGATTTAATACTAGTAGCAGATCCAACGAAATAGCAAGTTCTGTTTATTGCAAATAACAAAACTCCCAACGAAAGTTTTTGGGATTTCGATGCAATGTATCTAACACATTCTTTTTAACGCTGTATAAGAACCAGATAATATTACATTCAATGTAATTTAATCCATAGAGAAATCAAATAAAAACGAATTCAAACTGGAATCAAACAAGCCCAGAAATATTTTCAATGGAAATTAAAGCCTTCAGGATTTAGCATTTACACACACAATTTACAGGCCTTATATGCAATTAAATGGCCTTCATCATATCTGTCTCACACGCTCCTCTACTCTCTAACCTCTAGCTCTCTGTCACTTCTCTTTCTCTTAAAAATAAATCACAATTTATACAAATATGGATTCATGAACCAAATTAGTTCAGATCCAGTAATTTCTCATTCTTTCCTAAAGTATCTCTTCAGCTCCACTCCTTCCTCAAACAAAATCCCAATTTAAACTTTCAAATCTCTCAAATCCTCACTCTTCCTAAGATTACTCAACTGTCTCTAAGATCTCTTCATTCACGACATATTCTCTACAATTTTAATTTACAATTTAAAATTTTCTCAAAATCAACTAAACTTCGGAAAATAAATAAAATGATTAAGGGAACCCACTCCCTTTAGTAAATGTGAAATAAGACTCACGGGTCTTATAAGTTTTGGCGAATGCTCCTGCATCACATTCTTCAACAACAAACACATTCAACACATAGAACACAAGATATACGCAGGAAACCCCAACTTCCGGGAAAACCTGCGACTTTGTGTGTCTTTTTATTATCTTCAGCAAAAGGGTTTTCTTCCTAAAAATACAGAAAGGGAGAACTTCTCTTTCATCATAGGAATACAACTGATCTATGACCAAGATAACTTGATCTTTCTTCTGGTCATTTGAACTGTTGAAAGACAACGCAAGCGGAAAATCTACCTATCTGCGCACACGTGCGAGTGGAGATCTCTCCTCCTTGCACACACTTGCGAACTAGAGACCGCACAAATGTTGCCTGAGCTGAGGCAATTCAGCCCTCACTCGATCTCTTCCTCCTGGATGCTGAACCACTGCGATTTGCTGAACCCTAGTCTTTTCCTCTTGCTGATTTGACGCACTGCTTGTGCTCAATTGACTAGCCACTTGCTCTATCTCCTCTTATAATTTCAACCTCAACCCTAACATCTCTCTCAATGGTTGAGATTAAATCGTGATGAAGGGCTAAGATTAAATCATAAGTTAACTTGAATTTTTAATTTTTCCTAAGTCCAACTTTAGGAAATAATTAAATAAATTAATATTCTGCTAAAGTGGCTGTCTTGTGGGTCTCTCTGCCAGCCCTAGCACTTAGGCAAGCAGAACCCTTACTTCTCTACCCCAATCAACACCTATTCCATTCCTCATGGAAGCCATCATCTAGCTCCAGATCTCCTACCGATTTCCACCCTTGCCTCCAAGTAGAAGAATGTGTTGGGTTATCTATATGAGACAATCTAGAGGTCCCTCTGTCCTGTAGATAGTCTATTAAAGTTGTGACAGCCAGTGTCTGTCAGCATTTCCTAGCCACAGATCCACTCCGATATGAACTTTATGGCCATTTCCCACTTTCCATGCCAGGCCAGAGTCAATTAGATCAAAATAATTTAAAACAGCTCTCCAGATAACAGAAATATTAGCCTGAGGTTTTTCCTGCAATCTGATCCACTCTTCAATAGAGCTCAGTACAAAATATTTCTGGTGGACCATAGTAGACCAGAGACTATGAGTTGATAGCAAATGCCAACCACATTTTGCTGCCAACGCTTTAGAAAACTTGAAGATGTTTTTTAGACCCCATCCTTCAACGAATTTTGGGGCTGCAATGCGATCCATTTAATCCAAGGAAGTACAAAGTGCTCCTTAGTACTGGCCCAGAGAAACTTTAAACATATCCTTCTAGCCTTTTGAAGGATGCCTTTCAGAATCCAGGCCAATGACATCCAGTAGACTGGGATTGCTTCCAAGACAGATTTTACAAGAACTAGCCGACCCGCTCTTGAAAGCCACTTGAGGCTCCACCCTTTTACTCCCTTCTCCAATTTTGTTATTAGCTAGAGCCAATCCTCATTTTTGTAGCAATTTGGTTTCAGTTGAAGCCCAGTTATTTAATCCCTTCACCCACCCCTCTTATCTCAAAAGGAAAAACAACACTCGAATGTTGAACCTCGGTGTTTTCCAAATTTTGGAATGTGATTAGAGATGCATATTTTGAGGTATTATGCAACATCTTTTGGATTTATATTAGGGTGACAATGCATCTTTGTAGTTATTATAATGTTTTTTAGTATTTACGACACTGACCTTTATTGTTCCATTTTTCAACTTTGAGACTCTAAGGGAAGGGCATGTTGTGTACCTAATCACAATATTTTGAATGGGCATTCAACTCTACATAAATGAGATATTTTGCATGTATATTAATGATTTAATTTTTAGTCATAGGCTTTCATAGATCATATCTTAATATTTGTAAAATTGTATGTAGCAAGGGATTTACCACTTTGATTAGGGATTTACAGGTTTTGCCTTTTTGGGTATAAATAGGGGTTTCCCCTGTCATTTGTATCTCTTAGTATTTTATCAATATAATCAATCAGCTTAGTTGCAGAACTCTTCCATTTTTGGATTTGCAAGTACAATTCACCATTTATTTTTGTTACCCTTAGTTTTCTATTTTAGTTACTTCGATAGTTGTAGTAGTTGTAACTTGTTCCATTTTTGGTTACAGGAACATTTCAGATGTACTTTATTATAAAAATGGCTTTGAGTTAAATTATGAGGTGATCGAAAGCTGATTAGGAAGGCCTATTTTGGAAGTCCTGACTAGATAAGTTAATAGCTGTTCTGCAACTGTTGTGTATGTGGTCCTTTATGTTTAAATAGTTGAGAACCATTTAGGAAGTCCTACTGTAGAAGTCCTAATTAGTTAAGTTGATAGCTGATTCACAACCATTTTGTATGCGAGCGTCGATGCTTATAAAGTGTTATCTTTCCTGGTTTGAGTAATCATCACAAATAGAGGTGTTTTGTTGTATATTATGCATCGCCTCATCGATGTTGCTCACATGTACATATTGTGTAAAGTGTGAGTTGAAGAAAGTGCTCTCACAGTAATTCCTTCGTTTCTATGAATGATGTTATGACTGTTCCTTGCCTTTCTCTTATTTAAGGCATGTCCAGACTCCACACATAATTTCTTGATTAGTTTTGTTTCATTGTTATTCCAAATTTACAACTTCTGGTAGATTTACACTTTCAACATTTGGTGCCATAGTGAAGTTTGGAATTTTCAAATTGAGAGATTTCTAGTTTGGTTGGTCTCAACATTCTTGACATTTTGCAACATTATGTTTGGAATTTGACAGGGGTACTCCCTTGTAAAAATGCTTGAAGATTGGTAAGGGAGGATCCCTGTCTGATTGGTGACAGTAACCAATCCGAGGCAGATGCAGTTTCAGCTGACTTAATATTTGGCTGATATGTTTTGAGTTTGCTTGATATTTGATACTATAGGATGAATGGGATTATTCAAAATAGCAGTATTTCCATGTAAAGTATTGAGTTAAATTTGAGCATTTTAAAGTATGCTTTGTAAATATTTTTACAACTTAAAAGTCTTGAGAAATTTGAATTTTTCTTTGATGTAATATTTAATTCATCTATTTCATGTTTTATCCTACTTTATGTATTCAGGGTAGCCTTGGGCACCCCTACAGATTGGTATCTGATTGTACTTACTAGTTCCTACTCCCATTGACCTAACTTTGGTCATTCGTTGGACATTAATAAAATTACATTTGAATTATCTTATGGGTATTTTGTAAAGCATCTGTCGAAGTAGACACCAAAGGGAAATTCAATCGAGATACCTTGATTACTTGTAACTGAAACAATACGTTGTGGTGTCTTGTATTCCAGTCGTATTTATTAAGTAATGAACTATTATGATATTCTTTCCAGTTATTTTTTTCGTCTGTGTATACTTTGTTCTACTTTGTAGTATGTATTATGTACACAGCAGTGTTTTAACCTAAGTTTGTTCTTGATGTTAGATATCCATTGAGTCCTTTGCATTTGTCTAGAAGTTTAGTGAAAATGCTCACAGGGTGTTTTCCATGTTATGTGAAACATTTTCAGGGATAATAAATACTGAGGTTATCAACATTAGTTTCCTTGTTCTAAGCCTTTTGCCTAAACCTAATTAAGAAAGATGATAATATTTTAAACTAACTTTATATTAATCAAATAATTTATAATTTTCATATGCTGTATATGTTTCTTACTAATAGATTATATGTTCTATATAATTGCGAAGCTTTATTAAATTTCTGAGAAATTTATTTTACGTGTGCGTTTAAATACACTTTAATCTTTGCCTCGATATCCTTGTGCACTGAAGAATATATTTCCTATGTAAAATTCTTAATAAAGCTCCACCAAATGAATTATAAGTCAGAAGTCAAATTGACATTGTTAAAATTTTACAACCCATCCAAGCACACATGTTTTTAGACAAAGGCCCTATAGATACTTTAAAAACAGATCATATTTGCTATATAACCATCAAATTTCAAGCCTGGATATAAGACTGATCTTTGTCACTTCCTGGCAAAGATAAAATTTCATTGTTCTGAGCTTCCCACGACTGAAACTTACTACTCATTCGATTCATGTCACCATAATTTGTTCAGTGACAGTAATAAGTTTGCTTTTTACAATAGCTGTAACCCTGCTGGTCATATATTAGTAAAACAGGATTCTGACTAAACCATATCTATCTATCTCTTTTTCTTGCAATATTTTCGAAGGACTTGACATATCATATGTATGGTCATTCAAATCCTTTTTGCAGGCATTCTTTCTTTGGCCTTGTTATAATTCAAGAGTGTTGTACTTTTCGCAAACCCTTGTTATAATTCAACAGTGTTTTACTTGTTGCAAACCCAAAATTCTAATGCCCATCAACTGAATTTCCCTGAAAGTAAATATGACAGTATGTACCATCTCCGTTCCTATATCCCTTTGGTCGAGTGAGATTAATCAAAATTACGTTGTTGTAAAATAGCAATGTTTGAAATTCCTGTGGCAGTTCGTGAGGTTTCCAAGCTTTGTTATGAAGCATGTTTGAGCTCTCACATGGTTATGACTCATTAGAGAACTTATGGCACTTGGATGAGGATGGATAATTTATAGTATATACAGCTATTCTTCTATTAATTGAATCTCCATTATTGCAGCTGTATGTTACTAATACTAAGTAATTTTTTCGTATATTCAGCATGGAGATGTCTTAGTCACTCGCTTGGAATATTTTACATGTATTACTTGTCTTATTGATTGCTTTGTGTTCATCTTTAGATATTAATATTTTTTGTTTCTTTCTTCATTTCAAAAGCATTTCTCGAGCTACATGATGAAACACACAACATATGCAATTAACAGTTGCTTGTGGATGCAGGCTTCTTTATGGACTAGATTACAAGGGAAATGTCTGTGGGAACAAGGACTCTGATCCTGATGTGCGAGAATTGGAGGTCAGATATTGGCAAAATCCAAACCAGGTGTATCAAAGTGGACTTCACAAGAATCCTCTGAATCTTGTTGATGCACGGAGTATCTGTTTGAAGGAATGTCCAGTTCCTTCAGATGAGGCCCTCAATTGGGTATGCGATTATCCAGAAGGGTTTATGAAGCTCTCTATGGACGATTGGTTAGACAGAAATTACGATTACTATGAGTTTCTGGGTGCTGAGGAGAGGAACAGTTCTCTTCAACTTCAGGGTCCTTGCTATCCTGTCATCTTTCCCAGCACAAATGGTTGGTCCTCACTCTTGTTTTCATCTGCACTGAACTGAATTTGATTAGAAGTGAAAAAATGTGAAATGTTCACCTTTTGGAATTTGTCCATTCATAGAAATTTTAATTCTTTCCAAGCCAACTTCAGTTGGACAAAGGTCTAGTTATTGGCATGAGTGAATGGTATAGGAATTTATTGAGTATGTGCCAGAACTAGTCAATTGAGTAATATTGTTATTGCTATGAGTGTGTGAGTAGGAGTTTTGTTCAGAAAACACATGTCAAGATACATGTATTGGGTGATGGAGCTATCATGGACCATGGTTTATTAATTTTGGTTCGTTAGTTGTAAGACTTTCATTAGGAGAATAGTGTCTTGGTAGTTTATTTTCGGTAGTGGGGAGTCAAGTATGTTGAAACTGGCTGGTTGAATGGTTAATATGAATATATTTTTATCCTTCTAGTTTTCTTCTCGCTGCTTTATAGGGATGCCCATCAACATTAATGAAAGAATGAACTGTTAGATGGACGATTTATGAATGTGTATTGGGGGAATATTAATAGCATGCACAAGTATCACTTTATGTTTTAAATGGACACCAAGCAAAGTAAGGCATTGAATGTCATTCCATGTTTTAAGAGAACTATAAGTGCAATTGCATGATCAAATATGTTGCTAGTGGGTCGTTAGGGGTGGAACAATACATCAGGTTTGTTTAGACTATAGTTCTTTGGACTCTGTATTATGTAGTACCACAGTGTACTAATTCTAAGATTTAATGAAGAATTAATGTTTGTGGAAGTCTGATCTTGAAGTTGAAAATGCGTTGCTTCTAAGTAACTTGATATTTGATGTTCATTTGTGTTTGGCAGGGATTAGTATGCAGGAAGAATCTCATGCTTTGCATCTAAGCAATTGAATACATATCCTATGTTCATTTATCTTTATTGGGCATTGTCAATATTCAAAGTTTACACAGATTTAATGCAGCCAATTGACTAAGAATTAAGCCATAATTCCAATCATAAACTAATTTTCATTTGCCCTAACTACCCCATGACTAGAATACACACCAGATCTAATATGTGGCCAAGAGATCACCATTCCTATAGGGGTTGGACAATGTGTTAGCTCGCTAGGATAATTTTTCTAAGGCCAAACTGTGTGTATTTGCTCTGTCAAGTTTGGACTATATTGTAGATAATAGGTTGTGCATGACTCAGTGTCAATGTTATCAAAACCGAACCGGTGATCGAACCGGAAAACCCTGTGGACCAGGGACTGATCGGAACCGGTAAAAAAACCATACCAAAAAACCGGTTTACCCAAAACACATAAAATATTCATATTTTGAAGAAAAACATATATATTCATAAGCATCCATATGAATCCAAACCATTTATACACAAATATGCAGAAGTTCTCATTTATATAGCAAGTAATAGTGCATATAACCAAAATAACACTTACTGCAAAACATCGCTGAACCAAAAAGCATCAACATGCAGGGTCTAAAGACTAAAAGGCCTCTATAGTCCAAAATAACATGATAGTATGATACTACAATATGCGATACTACAACTACAACCTACAAGTGCTATTTTTCAATATCATCATCAAAATCATCATCCTAATCCTCCTCATCCTCATTTGTAGAATGAGTAGCATCCAAGTCTTCAATGGGATTATGGCTTGATTCCCTTGGCCCTGAAGCTGCTACTGGTACTTCTGATATATCTGCCTCTGCAACATGTGGAGGTGGGTCCAAGTCCAACCAAGAAAGTTCTTCATTGTCAAATGCTGGTGCCTGACTCTCCACAACCCATTATGATGTTGGATCAAAGTCAACCAAGGCAATGTTGCTTGATTTAGGGGTTTTGTTTAGCAATTGGTTGCGCCTCAACATAAGGTTGTATTGAACAAAAACCATGTCATTCAACAACTTTTGCACCAAACGGTTCTTCTTCTTAGTGTGTATACACTCAAACACACTCCAATTCCGCTCACACCTTGAAGCACTACATGTCGCCGTAGTCTAACTAGACTGCTTTTTTGCCTTGAAAATCATGGAAATTCCGGTAAGATTTTAAGAAAATCCAATAGTGATTTTTGTAAATCCAGGTTATAGCTATCAAACTTCAATATTTTGGGTGCCCTAGAGGTTTTTGATGGTGCTAAATCCATTTCCACCATCAAAAACATGATTCAAACATTGCTAGTGGAAGATTTCTTAAATTTTTTTTGCTCGTATTCTAGCCACTTTTGGCCGTCTAGGCAATTCCTCTGCCTCCGTAGACAACTCCCTACATGTCTAGCTCAATATTCAAATTGCAAATTTTTGCAATTGGGAGCATTCACCACCAAATTGTTGCCACCAATAGGCTGCAAAAAGGGTGGAAGGCAAAGAAGTATTAGCAAATGAATTTGAAAGTTGAAACTTGGACTCAACAATTGCAAATTGAAATGAGTAATATAATAATTTGCAAATTTTGACAGTTCTTAGTATCTTACTTGGGGGATACTTTGCTCTATTTCTTACAACCATAGAAATGCCAAAGGTATCGATACTCTCACTGAAATGCAAGAGCTTGTTATGAATTTGATCTTGAGTCTTGGAATCTGGGACCATGCGCTCAATGCATTTATACAATCCCCCTAATGGTACCTTCAAAGTTCAGAAAACAAAACATATTCATCAACCAATTTCGAATATTTTGTAAAGCTTTTCTAATTAGTAATGAATGACAAAAGTCAAAAGTTAAAAAATATAAGCAATGAACATTGAAATCCAAAATTACATACCTTGGATTTAAGTATTAGCCAGCTGCATGTAATGGTCTATGGAGTAGTTTGTTCCATCCTTCATCAATGATTCTCCATAGAGGAATGTAGTTTTGTCTTTTATCCCCATATGATTCCTTTATTTTTTCCTTGGTGTGATCCATGGCCTCATAAACAAAACCCATGGCAGGTTTTTCTCTATCCACCATCCGCAAAACTCTGACAAGAGGCTCACTAAATAGCACAATCTCCTTTGCCTTTGATCAAAATATTTTGTCAAATACTTGGTCAACCATCTGTTTCCCTTTAGCCTTTTTGCTCCACTAAGATGCATGTCATTCATTACAGGAAAATATCTTCCTCAAGTCGGATTTTTGTTGAACAAGGGATTGCAACGAAAAAAGTTTGTTGCAAATCGTGTAATGGCTGATCGAACAAGCTCTTTACCCCCAGTGTGCTTTCTCACAAGGTTCAAAACCCATGACTGGTTGTAGATGTACCTGGTTGTGGATTTTGCATCATCCACACACTTCTTCACCCACTAAATTTTGCCAATATCCTCAAGCATGAGGTCCAAACAATGGGCTACACATGGAGACCACCAAACGGTCGGGTGTTTTTCCTCCAACATCTTTCCAACTGCAACATAGTTAGAGGCATTATCTATGTTCACTTGTACAACATTTTCAACCCCTTCTTCATCCAAAAGACTAAATAGTAATTGCTCATCTTTCACTTGATCAAATGCATCAATAGATTTGAGAAACATAGTACCTTTTGGATAAGAAATTAAGAAATTTAATATGGTGTGAGATCTACCATCAGTCTATCTATTAGACATAATTGTGCATACTGTTTTGCTCCATGATTGCCTGAACTCTGTAAGGTATACTTGTATTCTTTGGACCTAATTTTGTAAAAGTGCCCCCTTGATATTTTGAAAGCTAGGGCCTTTGAAGCCTACTCCATATGGAGCTATAGCATCAATCATGGGCTGATAATATGCATAATTAGCAACATTAAAAGGTATGTCTGCATCATACCACCATCTAGCAATGCATTCATATGCAACCTCTTTCTCTATCTTCTTCTATTTAGGATCAAGGGTGGGTTGAGAACTAGGGGTGGTGCGGGGTACAAAGGAGTCAATCCCTATACGGGCTGCTGTCCTCTTCAATTTCAAAGCACTTGAATTAGGGCAAGAAGTACCCTCTCCAAGTCTAGCAGGGAAACTAGAGGAATCTTCAAAACTGGGCATTTATTCTTCAAAATCAGGGTCACTAAGAACAATATCATTCTTTTGACTTTTGCCTATATCTTTTTTAATTCTCTCGTTTTGCCCCTTTTCTTCGTTGTAGGCTTCAATTAGACTTAGCATCTCTGCTTTAAGATCGTTAGAAACCTTGTCACAAGGTTTTACTTGCCCTCTTCAATGTGCTAGGTGTTCTTTAATTCTATGGATCCCCCCTCCCTTAACTTTCTTCCCACAATAGTTGCAAATTTTTATCCCTTGTTTATTTAAATGGCAGTGAACCCAAGTTGGATCATTCTTGTTTTTGGGGTTCATGACAACTTCTACAGGAAGGAATGAAAATCTGCATAGAAAACCCTAGGGCTTTTAAAATTCATGGCAATTTTTATTTTTATTTTTTAGAGAAAAATAAGAATAGAAGCCACGAAATACCTAGAGACGATCTGTAAATTTTGAGAAGAGAAGAAGCTCCCACAAATCTTAAAATAAACTCTTCAATTAGTTCTAAAATCTTCCTCACAAATTTGCCAACAAAACCTCTCAAAATAACTCTGCAAATTTCAACAATTGTTGAGAAAAAAATAGAAGAAAATAGTGGCCATAAGAATTTTTGCAAATAAAAGTTACAAATCTGCATAAGAACACTAGGGTTTTTAAATTTTTAGGGAAAAAGAACAAATTTTTGGAGCAAAATAGAACAATAATGGATGACAAAAAATACCTTGACTTGTCCTCTAAATTTTCTGAAGAAAATAATTTCTAAAATCCTCTCAAATCATCGCTGTAGCAGTCCCCACAAAATTAAAAAAAAGCCCCTTCAACCATCTCCAAAAACCACTCGACATCATCCAAAAGATCTCTGGGAAAAAGAAATCCTTAAAGCGGCTGAAAAATCTTCCTTATTAATCAGCCCAACAGCTCTCCAAGACTCCAATCAGCTCGTCAAATCTGCAAAAAAGCTCCCTTGGAACAACCTTGCAAAAAATTCTTCGAATTCTCCTTACCGAACTTAAGAATGCCTGTGTATGTAAGCATTACAGTTTTGGACGATAGGTAGTTGTTTGTTAAAGGCTTAGGTGGTACTGCCATACAAAGAAGCAAAAATCGCGATCGGGATAAAATCGCCGAGGGGAAAAAATCGGAAAAAATCGTAAAAATTGGGAAAAAATCGTAAAAATCGGGAAAAAATCGACACATACAAAAATATTCATTTTTTTTCAATTTTTTTAATATCTAAAGCATCTACAGCATAAAATAAATGCATTGACACATAAATATGAAAAAAAAACTAATATATAAGATGTGTAATATCATGTCTAGTGCTACATCACACATAAAACTAAATCTTGTCCTAAATACTAAGTCCCGAGTCTCAAGAGTCAACTCAGCCTCAAAATATCAACAAAAAATATAATAATGTATCTCATATCATGAGTCATAATGTCATATACAAAGGAATGTCAATGCACCATATAACCTATGGTCCTATACTATTGATTTCCTCTGCCCCTCTTGCGAGAAAATACAACAACTTTGCCTTTTTCTCTAGATGAAGAAGCTGGCGGGACTGGCAATGGGCTCTGTCGTGCTCTAGAAGTAAAAAATGAAGCACCAGAACGGGAACCTGAACCACTAGGAGCTAAAGGAGGCAGACCACGTCCTCTACCGGTAGTAGTGGTAGGTGGTGTCACCTGCTGCTGCTGCTGCTCCTCCTCCTCCTCCTCGTCCTCCCCCTCCACTACCTCCTGCTCTATCCAATCAGGGGCTGACTCCATGACAGGCCTCTCAGCCTCAACCCTCCATTCAGCAGTGGTGTCAATCGCATCTAAAGAGATGGCCTTTATATCAGGGGTCCTCTCAAGTTGTCTCACCCACAATCTAAGATTGTAGTAGACGTAAACCATGTCATTGAGCCGCTGACCCTCCAACCTGTACAAGGGTCATAAATTAATAAATTAAATATTTAAAAAAAATATTTAATGAATTCAAAAAATCAGTTGGAAATTGGAATATGTTAAGTTTTTTACCTGTTGCGCTTTTTGGTGTGTATTTTTTCAAATACACTCCAGTTGCGCTCGCATCCTGAAGCGCTACATGTTTGGCTGAGTATTCTAATGGCAAGTTTTTGGAGTTTTGGTAATCTGCTACCATAGCTCCTCCACCATGCATCTACAAGTTACAAGTTACAACAAATAAGATAAACTTATAAAGTTACAAACATAAGAAAAATTTTAAAATAATGAAAATCTTACCTGGCATTTTAGTAGTCCTATCCTGGACAGCCATGTCAAAGCTCAAGGTGCCACCTGCCATTCTGTATACCTCCATCTCTTTGGATATCTCTGCACGTTCTGATGGATTTGGCACCATCTTCTGAACACAAGTGAAAAAGCCATCCATGACTTCAGCATCAAATAGAAAACCACATGAATAAGCAAATGCGGGGTTCAGGAAGAGCCCTGCAGCATGAATGGGACGATGGAGTGTGTTGTTCCATCGATCATCAATCACTTCCCATAAAAGAAGTTGTCTCTGAAACCCATCATCACCCTTATCATCATAATAGCCGCGAACAGCTTCTTTGGCCCTATCCATGGCCTCATACAAGTAGCCCATTGCGGGCTTCTCTCCATCCACCAATCTAAGAACCTTTACCAAAGGTTCACTAATGCTGCACACCTCTTCCACTCCAACCCAGAAATCTTCCTGATATGACACCAAACTGCAGATGGCCTGTCCCTCTGATTTGCGGCTGATAGTCAAAGCACGCCACTCATTTGAAAGAAACATTCTCTTCAAATCCCACTTAGAATTCAAGAGGGATTGAAGAGAGATGAAAGTAGTGGCAAATCGTGTAATAGCAGGCCACACCAACTCCTTCTTGTTGGTGAATGTCCTCATCAAATGAAGCACAGATCCATGGTTATATATAAATTTTGTGATTCTCTTTGATGATTTTACAATATCTTTGACAAAATCAATCTTTCCGATGTCCTCCAACATCAAATCAAGGCAATGTGCAGCACAAGGTGTCCAAAATATGCTCGGATACCTCTCCATAAGCATCTTGCCAGCAGAAACATAGTTTGCAGCCTTGTCCGTTATGATTTGGACAACATTTTGGGGCCCAACCTCCATAATGAACACATCTAATAAATCACATAATATTCTTGCATCTTTGACATGTGCAGATGCATCAACAGATTTCATAAACATTGTCCCCTTGGGACAACTGACCAAGAAGTTAATAAGGGTCCTACCCCTTTGATCAGTCCAACCATCTGACATCACAGTGCATCCTGTGACTTCCCATGATGCCCTTAACTCTTCTAATCGCTTGGTGCAGTCAGCTTTCTCATTTTGCAGAATGCGCCCTTTAAGGTCATTATATGAAGGGGCTTTGTATCCTGGGCCAACAACAGCGATAACATCAATCGTAGCCTGATAAAATGGATTGTTCCTGGCAACATTGAAAGGAATATCACTCCAAAGAAACAGTTTGCCCAACAACTTATCAGCTTCTTCCTTCTCCTTTCTTTTAATAAGGGAGGAGATAGATGGTTGTGCCCCGAGAGTGGTTTTAGGAACAAAAAATGAGGAGGCAGCGGCGGGGCTGCCTGTAGAAGAGGCTGATGCTGAAGAGCCACTACCACTCTCACGGTCAACTCCAAACCCTGATATTTGACTTTTCAGAGCTGCTTTGCTGAGTTTAGTGGTTTCTATTTCTCCCAATGAGTTCATGGCTCTTTTGATTATTTCTGAATTGGTGTTTCTACAAGGGCCTACTTCATGCCCAGGAATTTGTGCCAAGTGGTATTTCAACCTGTATATCCCCCCTGTCATGTGTTGACCACATAATTTGCAAGTCAAGTTTGATTGGTCAAACCCCCCATCAGGTTCACCAAATTCCCATAAAGGATCTAATTTCCTTGGCATGTTGGAAACTTTGAACTTTGAATGTTGAAATTTGAACCTAGGGGACAAGAAAAATTGCCAGTTAAAATATAAAATAAAAAATTACAATTTTACATACAACATTTTGATTTTTTTCACAAAAAAAAACCCTCAACTCAATGCAAAAATAATGGGAAAAAATACATGTTGAAACACAAGCAAAAATAATGGGAATAAACTAAAAGCACAAGAAGAAATATAAAAAACAAAATTTAACAAACAATTTTTTGCATTTTTGACCAAAATAAACCCTCTCCTCTCAATAAAAAAAAAACACAACCAGATGCAATCACAAATGATGAAAAATACATGGGTAATAGAAACCCATGGAAGAACAAGAAAAAAACAAAAAAAAAAAGGGTCAAATTTGATGCCCATACCTGGAAAAACGTTTTGCCGGAGACACTTGGTCCAAATTCAATTTTTGTTCGCTTGGCTTGCAAGAAATTCTTCACTTTTGTCCAATCTTGGGCTTGTAGATCACGTATCTACTTCCTTGGCTCTCCTCCTTCACTCCTTAGCTCTCATAACCCAAGCTGTCCAAGTAAAAATGAAAAACAAAAAACCCGAAATCGCATTATAAATTCGTTGTTTGAGGAAGCCACGATTTTTTGAGGTCGACTCGCGATTTTTTCGCTATAACGATTTTTTCAGAAAATCGTTGAAAAAATCGCCGATAAAATCGGCAGCCCGAAAAAAGCGCGATTTTTTCAAAAAATCGCGATAAAATCGCAATGTTTGCTTCTTTGCTGCTATATAGCCTTTTGGGAGACTATGGGTTTCTTGGTGGTCGTTACTTTTGGAGAATGCTTGTGTATGTAAGTTCTTGGTATCAGTTTGGATAATGGATACAATCTACTCATATTCTCTTGGTTTACTGTGTTTTCTTGATCAATGTCTCGCTGTGAGTTTATCCATGGAATATAGTCAGTTAATGAAATAGTTTTTACTTTTTCTACGGGTTGTTGGTTGAATTTTGTGCATATACATTCAATACCAATATTTACAATTCAGGAAGAATTTTGTTGTGACACGAGAAAACTATGATTCCAAGCAGAGTTTTATTATTTGACGAGCAAGCATGCTTTTGAACAGATTACCTGTTAAAAGTAAGCATTCAGGACAATGTGACATATATGATTGAATTGATGTGCTTATGATATCTGCCAGCTAAATCACTCTTGAGACCTGATAATAAGAACACTTCATTGTTTACCTGGTTCTTACACAGTAGCATTCATAAGCTGTTTGTCTTGTTCATGACTTGTGATTTGGTTTCTTTTATATCACAGGTTAAGGTTAAAGAGGTTTGGGTGATTATGAGTGGGATTAAAAAAAAGAAGCAAAGTTTAGGGACTACTATTATGGAAATGTATATGCAAAATGTATTTTTTGTTATTTATGCCCATTAATAGAAACTCATTGGCTTTGTTATGGCTCTTGGTATGTGTTCCAGTATTTTGGAGTTGTCAATTTACTGCGCACGCCTCAAATGCTTCATTGCGTTTGTGGAAACAAATGGGTGGTGTGAGTATTGATGAAGGTGACATCATAGTAAAGTCCATTCATACAACCATCAACTCCCATTCGGCAGTCTTCAAGGTGCAATAATTTATGGGCAAATTTTTAGCTATAACTATGTAACTCTTCAAGAAGGATTGCAATTTCCAGTATTTTGGTTTGGTAAATTTAGTAAAAGCATTGTAAACATTCTTTTGTTTGTTTCTTTATTTGCTGCAAAAACCCTAAAATGTATTCTCAGTGATATGCCTAGCAGAGTACAGTGAAATAATTATAGTGTCATGCTTCTGTTGTTATTGTGATTTCTTATCTTTTAGAGACTTCTTTTACTAACTTTTATTACATATTTATCTTCATTCTCCTCTGATGTGCCGAGGCACAGTTAACTTGTTTGAAGATTTGAACACTCATCCTTATTGTCTAATATATCTATTAATAGTATGTTTTTGAAGGTCTTCTGAATCCTGTATAGCCTTATGCCCTTGCAGAGATATGCAGCTGATGTTGGGAAAGCATGGCCTGTGTTGATTGTATGTGGGGGACTGCTACCATTGTTTTTATCAGTGATTTGGCTGGTTATGATTCGCTACTTTGTTGGAGTAATGACATGGGTGACAATTCTGCTTCTCAACATTCTTACATTTTCTGTAACGATGTTCTTCTATACTAAAGGTCAGGCTTCTTTCTAGCCTTATTTCTACAAAAGAAAGGCATATTCAGGAAACAAGGTGCATACATTCCATATTAAAAACTACATTGAGAAACAATGGATTATGAAAGGGAATGTGCATATAATATTCATTTTTGAACTTTATTTTAATAAAAATTTGCCTGAATTTATTCCATTATGTGCTACCATATATCTACACTGTTGAAATGGCAGTCATTTATATCGTACAAGAGACTGTATTTTTTTTTGAAAATCTCTGTTGAAGTTGTCTTCTGGTTGATCAATTTTGAATAATAAAAGGGTATTGATATTTTATTCTGATGCTTAATATTTTGTTTCATAGACTCTAATTTGGGGAATCAATTTGTTTATTTCCATGGACACATAATAAGTGGAGTCCAATTGTTTATGTAGATTGTTCTACCATAAGTTTGTAAACAATTTTATTGTATTTCATTTTTATATATCGTCACTGAGGGCTGTCAGTGCCTGTGTTGTCTCTAATTACTGTCCAACATCCATTTTGACATTTATCTTTTGAGTGTACCTGATTGTTGTTTAAGACTAGACATCTAAACAAACTTGAGAAAGGTGAAACTCATATTCAACTCAGTCAATTAGCATAATGGATAAAATTGAAATTTCATGAATTGGGAGCGATGGCTTCTCCTATGGTTTGTGGTGTCTCTTCGAATTAGAGTTATGATTCAACATCCTCTATGCTTTGTTACAACTCCAACTCTTTTATCTTTAGCTCATTTTCTATTGCTGCATCGACCACAAGTTCTACACTTGTTGCTAAAAGTGCGATATCTCATTTGCCTCCTATGCGTCTGTTTGGCCATATTTGCACCTAGTGCTGACTTAATCTTATTGTTTCAATGATGAGTAGCCTAAAGAATTCTCACCTTAAGTTTTGCTTGGATTGTGGTGGCTTGCTAGGGTCCCTTTCTGGTTGTTCTCTTTCTCCTTTAGGGTTGTCCTAGGTAGTTGCTTCTTCTTGTGGTTCTTTGGTGGATGTCAGAGGATCATTTTGTAATGTTCCCTATGGATTAATGGCCCAAGGGAGGACGGAATAGCCTATCCAACCCGGTAGGCTATAATCATTGATAAAACGGGGAAACCCAATATCCAATGTTTTGGGGCAACATTGGGTAAATTTGGGGTAGCTGGGGCAAAAAGCCCAATTTGGGGGCTAGACTTGTAAGTTGTAACCCCTTACATTAGATTAAGGAAGAAAGACCCTTATGAGCAATCTATAAATAAAGGAGAGATAGAATCATTTGATCATCATCGATTTGGATTGGAATATCTCTGTTTCTTTTGAGCTGTGGCTCTGAGGGTTTTAAGACCCCTTTTCCATTGATTGGTTTCGGTGGTGATGATCCCACCATAGCCAGTCCCTACGTTTCTATGGTTTGTTTGGTACATTACTCTAAAGAATTCTCATCTGGTTTTGATATTCAAGAAAAGGAATTTGTGGGCTGTTGGTATCTGTGGCGTGAACTCTTGGAAGCAAAGCATTGGGTGGAATAGTGAGTTAGTGTCCAGGCACATGACCCCATTGCCAACCTGATCTGAGCACCACAGCTTAATTTGGAAGCAGATAGGGTCTGCGAGGGTATTCCTAGGGCAGCGGCCCCTAGGCTAAGTTACAAACGAATTACGTACTGTTTAGGGTTATCCTGTGACAGCATCGTGGGGCCAAGCGGGGGCCTTCACCACCCTAACCGACTGGAATTTGGACTCCCTGTCAAGCATCCGCAGTGGCTTCCCTCTGTACAAGAGTCTAGCACTGGGCTAGAGCTGAATATGGAACTATCCACGGGAGGCAACCTGAGGCAGTGACAGTTCCTGCAATAGATTTTAACTGCCGAGGAGGTTTGGAAGATCGCAGTTGTTATGGACTACTATTGTGACTGCAAAGGATGGATTAATGTAGGTTCCTGTATTGAGACTTGAAAGTAACTAGATACACTGCGGAAAGCTACAGCAAATCTGTCAGCTCAGCTAGAGCATCTGAGGAGTAGCAGGACTAAGAGAGGTCACTGTTAAAGTTGTTTCTCAGATTACAAGCACCCTGTAACTTCGTTAATGGTTAGGATTTATTGATTAGGGTATTATCTGTTATATCAATCCTGTATAAATTGCTAATTTTGACATTTGGAGGACTGCCACTGTTTTGATGCCATACACCCAGGTCTACTGGTGTAATAGTCCATGTTAATTTGAAATTAATGTGACTATTGATGTACTGTAAAGTCTACAGTTGACGACATTGTTGTGTATTACTATTGATGTACTGTAAAGTCTACTGTTGGTGACATTGTTGTGTATTCTATATTCTGTGAAGATTAGTAGAGTTTTATCTTGTGATTTTTATAGACGTAAGGGTGTAAAATCTTGGGATGTTACAATTTCATTCTCCTATTTTGAGACCATTCTTGTTAGAGGTTTCTCTGGCTTTTTGGTAGATGTCTCTAGGTTTCCTTTCTTGGATCGATTGTGGTCACCAGAGAGGCTCCTTCTTAGTTGGATATTGGCATCCATTTTGGCTCTGTTAGGGGGAATGGGAGTGGTGAGGTTGGCATGGGATGTCTCTCCTTAGGGATCTCTTGAGAAGCTCAAGTGTATCATGTTGTAGCTTCTATGAGTTATGAAAACAGTGGGATGAGCTTTGGAAATGGATGGAAGTCACCTCCAAATTTGTAGAGGAAAATAATAAATAATTTACAAAGGCTTGAAGATATTTAAGCAATCCCAAAAGCTATTCAAAATTAAGTTGCATGAAACATGGAAACACATACTTGTTTTGGAAATGGGAACACCTAGAAATGCCACCCTCCCCAAATGGTTACATTGGGGTAAACATTATATATATATATATATATATATATATATATATATATATATATATATATAATTTGTTTTTAAGCCAACCTGCAAATTAACCAATCATTCTTTTCTTATATATAGGTTTAAAAGCGAATTAGAGATTAATTTGTCTTTAGTTTACAAGGGTTAGGGCTTTTTAGATTTCTTATGGGTCTCACACCCTTAGTTGGTACTTACGTGTTTCTGTGTTTCTACTAGTTTTTAGTACTAGTACATGGGTAATTCAGGAGTTTTATGCAATGGAGATCATAACTCCCCAAAATACTACTGAGGAATTAAAAACCATAAAAATGATACAGGGAAAAATACCTTTAAACATATTTATTATTTAATCACAGTGAACCACAACATTGTCCAAAATGGAAAAATGCCCAAAATAGTATATTAACTAATAGGGCAAAACTCAAAACACCAAAATTTGTTTTCAGGGATCTAAATTATGATTTTCTGCCCCAGGGTATTCTTGAAGGATTTTGTTTCCTTGTTCAGGTTAATCGGTGCATGCCATAACTGCATACCTAGGTGTGTCCAAAATATGATGAACTACTAAAGTGTAGCTATGCATAAATGGTGGTTGACAAGATTGCATAGCCATCCCTTGAAAAAACAACACAGACTTCTGTAGAAAGGGTTTGTTTGTGGCCCTCTCTCTTGTCAGACTTTATACATACAACAAAAGGCAACATTATGCAAAAAAGTGAAAATAATGCTTTGATGATTTTATTGCAATGTAAGGTCATAACTCCTGGCTTATAACTCCCACATGCCTTATTAAATTTTTCATATCTTTATTGCATTACATGATATCAACATAACATTATTTTGTAATATAAAGCTATCTATCTTTATACAAAACTCCCAAGTGTTAAATATGACCATTATGAACATTTATTTACTCTGATACCCTCCCTTAACGGGAATATCAAACAATTAATTGCATTGGTCATACTATGCACGTTATCTGGAGGAATCAAACTATAAAAAGTGTTTGCAGTTAACTCACAATTAGTGCCAACAACTGACAACTAGAGTTGCATTGCATAATATTTAACCAAAGATGGCTCATGTAGAACAAATAACGTCACCAATACTGTATCTGACCATTGACGCACTAGTGGGATGAGTCAATGCTGGCTGAGGAATTCAACCCCTATACCTTGGACTTTGGTTTGTGTTCTCAACTTACCTCTTCCACACATTGGTAGCACAGCAAGCTGATGTGTTTGGTCTACTTCACGATACAAGCATTGCCTTGCTTCATTGTAGAAGCACTGTCCTACTACATTGTAAAAACCACTATGGTTTCATCTTCCTTGAGGGATTTCTTCCAGTCATCACTCTTATTAACAACAACAGCTAAAATAAATATGTTGTTTACCTTCTCTTTCTCGTCCCCGCTTCATTGTAAAAACCACTTTGCTTTCATCCTCCTTGAGGGTTTTCTTCCAATCATCTTTTCCATCAAAAACAGTAACTAAACATGTTGTTTACCTTCTCTTTCTTGCTTTTTTTCTTGGCTTCCTCCAACCACACATCTTTCGAGGTTTTGTAGAACTACTTGGGGCTTTTTCTTCCTTGTTTCTCCAAATTATTGTTGCCTTCTGTCTGATTTGGAATATTTCCAACCTCCTCATTGTTGCGTTCTCTATGCCCTTCCTCTTGGACCACCTTGCTTGATGTAATGGCTGAATTTTCAGCCTCGTAACAACCACCATTATCACTTTTCAGATCTTATTTCTTATTTGAAACAAACTAAAAGTCCCGGGACTTTCATCAACTATTATGTCTCCACTGAGCGTCACTTTGTTAGTAGTATCTAATAATCGGTGGGATTTATGTTGGTCACAACATTTCTTAATTTGTAAACATCAGATTCATGCATCTTGCATTTAACTTAGACCTATTTTCTTTAGGAATCAATACATATCCAATAGAGCTAAAAATTTTGAAGTGACTAACTCGAGGCTTAAAGCTGGACCAAGCCTACTCGGGAGTGACATCCTCCACTACTTTTGTTCGGGATCAATTTTGCAAGTATACTACAATGTGTATTGTGCTTCTGCCCAGTGCTTGTTAGGTGCTTCCTTATTCAATAACGTGCATCTAGTTGTCTCCACAACAATGCAATTCCTTGGTTAACAATTCCATTTTGTTGGGGAGTATAAGGAATGGTAAATTAGGGGAGTGCATTGCTTTTATAGGGGATTAGTTTAGCAAGTATGCTACATTGTGTACTGGGTTCGCCTTGTGCTTGTTTGGTGCTGCCTTATTCTCTAGTATGCATTTGGCTGTCTCCACAACTATGCAATTCCTTGTGTCAACAACTCCATTTTGTTGGGGAGTGTAAGGAGTTGTAAATTGTTGTAGAATGTCATCTTACTTGCAAAATCCAACAAACTCATTAGAGCAAAACTCTTCTTCATTATTGCTTTGGAGGATCTTGATACAATTACCAAACCTGTTTTTGATAAACACCTTAAACTTTTTGAATTCAACAAAAGCTTTTGATTTTTTCTTAAGAAAATATACCCATATCTTTTTGGAAAGGTATTTGACAAGCAACAAGAAATACACGGCTTCACAGATTGAAATTTGAGATTTCCCTAATCTGATTGCAAATACTAACATAGACCTCAAGTATTATCTTTTCCTTCCGAGGTTTGCCTTCATCGAATTCCAACCTTTTGCTTGCCAAGCATGCTTCAAAATATCCTACTACACTTGGATTTTTGGTGAACCAAGCAACAATGTCCATTCATTAGTGAGGAAAGACATCAAAAACTCAAATGTTCATTACTTTGATGCCAAAGTGTACTACTATTTCTCCTCATATTGGCCGTTAAATCATGCATCTCAGCTTCTTTGGCATCCATTAGCCTCTATGGACCTTCCTCCTTCACTATTGATACAATTTCCTCGTTGATTTTACTAGTCACAAAACATCTCTCACCCTAGAAGGTGACTTGCAAATGTAGACTACATTTCGTGCTTTCACTAAACTAAAGTAAATTTTTGTTCAAATCAAGAATATAGAGAACATTCATAAACATTAATGTTAAACTTTCATTATTTGAACATTTCCTTTGGCTTCAATCTAGTATTCTTCTTCATTGCCAAAACCACTATGTTTGTTCTAGTTGCGGTTCCTACAAAATAAATAAATTAATCACTATAATTAGCGATATGTGTTGAAAATGTAGTGAGCAAGGTCTTCTGGCTTGTTCCTTAGCTAGTGAAGACCTCGAATGTCCTCATGAATTAGACTTTAGTTAGGATGAGTTATTTCAATTTATTGGAATAATCATCAGGTTAGCATGCATAGATTTGGAGCTTCAGTTAAAGAAGAGTCTTCATCAGTTTGACTATAGGACGAGGTGGAAGTGACAAGTTCAGTTAGAGTGAGTGTTGACTGGAGAGAGAAAGAGTAACAATCTTAGTTAACTCGTCTATCAAGACTCTGGTTCTAAAATAGAGCTAGGCCTCCTTGCATGTTCGAATTGGGTCTATAAAGAGGAGGATGAAGGCACAGGAAATCATTGTTTTGTGCACAAAATCTTGTGTGACAAGAAAGAGCTCATGAGTTTGTGAGAGAGGCTTGATTGTGGAGAGCACAGGAATTGTGTCCTAAGAAATAGGAGGCACAAGTGTGCTAGGATTTAGGAGTTGGTTGTGCGTAGAGAAGAGGAGTTGGGTCCTAAGAAATAGGAGGCAGGGAGTGCACAAGGATATAGGGATTTTCCCTATAAAATAGGAGTTGATATGCGCTAGAGAATTGAGGCTGATGTGTGCTAGGAAATAAGGACCTAGTGCACAAGGATTAAGGAGCCTCTAGTGCACAACGATCAAGCAGAAGTGAGCAGGTTTTGCAGAGTAAGTCAAGGAGGCTGCATAGGAAGAATCGTGTGCTAGAGGGTTGAGATCAAGCAGGATCTAGGTCGGCCAAGATCAATTGTAAAAACTGAGATTTGTGTGAGATGCAAAACGCTTTCACAAGAGAGACACATTGCTTTGCAATAGATCAAAATGCTCAAGAACAATCAATAAAATAGCCACATCGAGCAAGCAGGTTTCCCTTGTTGGGTTTCCCAAGAAAAATAATTGTGTTAATTTGTGCATGTGTTTTTATCTCTATGTTTTTTATTCCACTGCAAGTCGTTAAGAAGCTTTGTATCTTGGTGGAAGTTAACTAGATTTCAGTTTTCAATGATTCACTAAATAGTTGCATAGTTTCATAGAAATTTAACATGGTATCAGAGCAGAGATCAATTTAAAGACCAACACCAGATTGACTAGTTAGTGAACAATGCATATCAAGAAGAAGGTTTTCTCTAGAGTTTTGAAGAGTAGAGCAGTTCTTTGGATAACAGTATGGCATTCCAAGGACTAAGGTTAGAGCACAATTTAGAGGGAGCCTCGAACTTCTGCTCATGGAAGGAGCATATATCAATGGTGTTGGAAGATAATGGGATGCTTGAGTTTGTGAAGCAGACAACAATGCCACCTCAAGATGCCCAACAATTGTTCCAACATAATAAGAATGACACCAATGCGAGGAGGATCATTCTTGAGGGGATCAAAGACCATATTATCCCTAATGTCCTTGAGAAGAAGACAACATATGAGATGTTCAAATCCATCTTAGATCTGTATTAGGGTTTCAGGGATGCCAAGAAGCTAGCTCTTAAGGAGAAGCTAAGAAATATCTGGATGAGCAAAAGAGATCCCATCATCACATCTCTTTCGAAGTTCACTCAGGTTCGAGATGAGCTAGGTGGAGTGGGCATCACTGTAGAGACAATGACCTTGTGAGTCTTGCGCTTCTAGGAATTCATAAGTCTTGGGAGAATTTTCAGGATGTAGTAAGTGGCAGAGAGAGTATTTCCAGTGTGGAAAGACTATGGAGTGACTGTGTTCAGGAAGAGATTCAGAGAGGGACGAGAGATGGGGGATCAATTCCAACGGAGGATGAGAAGAACTTTTCCTTGACAGGTAAAGGTAGCAAAGCCATGGGAAAGAAGGGCCAAGTAGAGGATGAGTCCAATCAGAAGGGCAAGAAGAAGGATCTGAGCAAGATCAAGTGCTTTCATTGCTATGAGTTCAGACATTGTGCCACTAATTGTCCTAATCGGAAGAAGGAGAAGGATCATGTGGCTGCAACAATTGAGGTAGATGAGTTTTTCTCTCAGTTCGAGAAAGATTTCTCATTGATAGCTCAACAGACAATAGTGTATGGTATATTAATTCAGGAGCATCCTTCCACATGACTGAGAACAAGGAGTATTTCAGCCACCTGAAGGAGAAGGACATGCGGTTTCAGATTGAGTTAGGAGATGATGGCAAGTATGCAACTAGGGGAGTTGGTACTATTAGTTTTGAGAGGGAGTTAGGAAGCTCTCTCCATCTCAGAGATGTTCTCTATGTTCTAGGCTTGAAGAAGAAAGTTGTTTTAGTAGCTACCCTTGAGGACAAGGATTATGATGTCATCTTCAACTAAAGTAAGGTTTACTTCAAGCACTTAGCTTTTGGATGTAAGAAGCAGATAGGTGTGAGAATGGAGAATTTGTACTTGCTATAGGTTGAGATAGGCACATCCTTGAGTAGTAAGGCAGGAAGTGCACAAAGTAGAGTTCTGAGGGAGTCCTTAGAGCTAGAGTAGGTTAGAGCTCCCAAGAAGGAGTCCCAGTCAATATCATAGTTTGAATCTTAGATAGTTGGCAAGTGGGCCAGCCAACAAGATGATGAGGGGAAGATACTAGGGCGAGTGGAGTCAACCACTCAGTCAGTGACCCCAGTATATGGAGAGCTCGAGCTAGGTGGGAAAACGAGTTGTTTAGGGGGTGTTAAGAGAGAGTTGGATCTCCTAGTACCACATTCAGGCAGAGTAAACATCCATAGAGATACACGGGGTACATGGCACTTATGACTCAGGTGACAGACTCGGATCATAGGAGCATGGTTGGAAGGAATACGTCCTCAGATCAGATTCTGTAGCAGGAAGCAGGGAAGTCTTCTAGTTCAAAGGGAACAACTGTAGTAGAAGATAACATGGTGGTGCTGAAGACAGATCTAGGTGGAAGAGGTTCTTCCAGAAGTACCTTCCTCGTTAAGAGGGAGTGTTGAAAATGTAGTGAGCAAGGTCTTCTAGCTTGTGCCTCCTGAATACCTTGAATTGTCCTCATGAGTTAGACTTTAGTTCGGATGAATTATTTCCAGTTTACTAGAATAATCATCAAGTTAGCATGCATAGAGTTGGAGCTTTAGTTAAAGAGGAGCTTTCATCAGTTTGACTACAAAATGAGGTAGTAGTTACAAGTTCAGTTAGAGCGAGTTAGGTCTTCAGATCAGATTCTACAGGAGGAAGCAGGGAAGTCTTCTAGTTCAGAGGGAGCAACTGTAGTAGAGAATAACGAGGTGGTGTTGAAGACAGATCCGGGTGGAAGAGGTTCTTCCAGAAGTACCTTCCTCATTAAGAGTAACAGTCTTAGTTAACTCGCTAATCAGAACTTGAGTTCTAAAATAGAATTGGGCCTCCTTGCATGTTTTAATTAGGTCTATAAAGGGGAGGACGAAGGCACATGAAATCATTATTTTATGCACAAAGGATTGTGTGATAAGATAGGGCTCACGAGTTTGTGAGAGAGGCTTGATTGTGGAGAGCGCAGAAATTGTCCTAAGAAATAGGAGGCACAAGTGCGCTAGGAATTAGGAGCTAGTTGTGCACAAAGAAGAGGAGCTAGGTCCTAGGAAATATGAGGCAGGAAGTGCGGAAGGATATAGGGATTTTCCCTATAAAATAGGAGTTGATCTGCACTAGAGAATAGGGGTTGATGTGTTCTAGGAAATAGGGACCTAGTGTGCAAGGATTAAGGAGCCCCTAGTGCGCAGAGATCAAGCAGAAGTGAGCAGGTTTGCAAAGCAAGTCAAGGAGGCAACAAAGGAAGAATTGTGTACTAGATGGTCGAGATCAAGCAGTATCTAGGCCAACCAAGATCAATTGTAACAACTGAGATTTGTGTGAGAAGCATAACGCTTTCTCAAGAGAGATAGATTGCTTTGTAGTAGATCCATGTGCTCAAGAAAAGTCAATAAAATAGCCACATCAAACAAGCAAGTTTTCCTTGTTGGGTTTCATGACAAAAATAAGTGTGTCATTTTGTGCATGTGTTCTTATCTATGTTTTTTATTCCACTACATATAAGTTGTTAAGAAGCTATGTATCTTGGTGAAAGCTAACTAGATTTCAGTTTTTAGTAATTCACTAAGAAGTTGCAGAGTTTCATGGAAATTTAACAATTTGTCTTGATGCATTTGAATAGGAAAAGACTTATCATTTAACTTACCACCTTTAGCACCCTTTTTGGATGCTATAAAGGTATAACATTCTTAATGGTCATGCTTTGCAATATTGGCTTGCTTCTTACTATGCTATTGCCTGTGGTTCTATTGCTCATCCCACAACTTTTTTGACAATCTTTCTTCATTTGGCTAGATTTTAACGATAAAGGCACTTTACATCCTTATTCGGTAGTCGATTTACTCGTACTTGAAGGCTTACCTCAATCTTTTTGTTTGCCTTACTATTCCATGCCCCTAAACTTGGCTACTAGGGTACTACTCTGTGATGCTCCACTGCTACTTCCACTTCCAAATTGTTTCTTCCACCTATCCTTCAAAACTAGTTGATTGGATGGCTTCTGAAAGGTAATATTTGTAATGCCCCTTAAGGAAAATTGCCCTTAGAATTAAAGAACATATTACAAAAGTTGTTCTAGTATCACAATATCTTTTCAATTCTACAGAGATGCTAGTGTGAACACAATAATGTAAGCAAGTAAATTATTTTCAACAGTATACATCAAGTTACAACATTGTGTTAGTTTATGTAGCTTGAACATGTGTTCTAGTCTTAGATGGTGTCTATGAGGCTAAGGAACACAATGGATTGATTTTCTCCAACACCTAGAAGAAGTTCCAAGGAAGATTACCTTAATTAGAATTAATTAGCCAAGTTATTAATTTTCCTAACTTAGGGAAATGGGTTAATTAATCGGGATTAATTGAGATAAATCGATTTTCCTCTAGTTACTTCTAAAAAGTCATTTGATGGGGTCAAGATGATCTTAGCCATCAATTGAGATTAGATCGTGGTTGTTGGTTTCTCAACGACAGATTATAAGAGGAAATCGATGGGCATTTGGAGAACAGATCAGAGACACAAATTTGCAGTGATAGCAAGGGCGCAATGATAGTGTGCGGGCACCAACAGATTGAGATCAACAGTGATTGAAGACAGAGTTGCCCAAGGAAATTCTTCATAGAGATTTCTAGTTTCTCAGAGATAGAGGGAGGTCAATTTTATTTGCAGAAGAGGCCGATTTTGCTAGCAGTGCGAATTGATTCAAAGAGGCCGAGTTTCCTAGCAGTGCGAATTGATTCAAAGACGTTGAGTTGCCGAAGCAAGGAGAAATTTGCTGCAGAGATCGATTTGTATAGGAGAAGTTGAGTTTCCTATTACAAATTTCAGAGGAGGTCGAGTTGGTTTTCCCAGCTAGTGCATGTTGCCAGGGCCGCACGTGTGGACCAGTTTGAGCACTCTAAAGGAGGGCCAAATTGGATCAGAGGGGTTGAGTTGCTTTCAGAAGGCCAGATTGACTTGCATAAGTGAAAGAAACAATTTTCCGGAGGTTTGCTAATTTACGACAAACAATTGTAATTTTTCAATCACAGATTTTTTGCTGAAGAAAAATAAAATACTCAATTGTAGAACTGGTTTTCCCCACACTGGGGTTTCTCCAAGGACATTTGTCCAAGAATATCAGTGTGTGTGTGCAATATTTTCTCAGTTCTTGTGGTTTGCAGTAGTGTTCTATTCAATATTTGCCACAAAAATTGTAGAAGACATATAATCAAATTTGATAGGTGAATAATAAACAGTAACTGCAACAATATTAGAATTTCATATGGTATTAGAGTGGATCTAAGGGCAGAAGATGGCTCTGCGTAGGCACATGAAGAGAAAAGTTGAGGGAATAAAACCTAGTTTGAGTTCTTCATTTTATTTGGGTTTTGCTTATTTCTGAGGGTTTATGGCCTCAATAGGTTTGAGAGATTAGGACATATTGGATGGAGCCTTAAATTTTGGTGTATGGAAAGCCAAGATTTCCTTATTGCTGGAAGAAAATGGTCTCAAGGAGTGTGCGACTAGTGTGATCGCTGTAACAACGGTTCCAACATAACTTTCAACATACTAGAAGGAAGATGCCAAAACACAAAGGATAATCCTTGATGGAGTCAAGGACCATATAGTTCCACATATTACTAAGTTGGATACAACAAAGAAAATGTGGGACGCTATTTTGAAACTGTTCTATGATGCTACCACTAATAGGAAGCCACTTCTCAAAGAAAGGCTAAGGAATACCAAAATGAACAAGGGAGAAGACATTACAAACTACCTCACCAGGCTTAGATTGGTAAAGGACGAGTTAACTGTAGCGAAAGATAAACCCGATGATAACGAGTTGGTGCGTATAGCCTTGAATGGCTTTACAAAACAGTGGGATGTCTTTGTTCAAGTCATTAATGGACGAGAGTCAAGACACCTTACTGGGTTGGGATCGATTTCACCTAGGAGGAGCTGAGACCCAGCCTTGTTAGTGGCAACAACACTAGGACCCAGAAGAGTGAGGCAAATGCATACAAGAGGTCTAGAGATTTTCCTATAGCTGATGATTAGAGGAAGCAACCAACAAAATCTCCTAGAGTTGAGCAGTAAGATCAGGGGCAACATAGCACAAGTACAGTTACTAGTACAAGCACGAGCTCAGGTGCGAGAGTTCTTGAGAGTTCACACAGTATGGAGTAACAGATGCAACAAATCAGGGGGATGCATCAAGAGGACATAGAGCTGGATATTCCATTTTCTACAATTTCCAAGAGGAACTGTGAGGTTCAACGGACACTTAGGGATGCCCAGGAATTTGTGGGAGCTCCTAGGACTGACAATAGGAAACAGAGACATCCAGAGAGGTACACTGGCTACATGGATTTGGTTAGTCAGTTAGTTGATAGCGAGCCTTCCAACTATCATCAGGATGCACAACAACAGGTGTGGCAAGATGCTGTGTTTGAGTATGCCTCAATCATGCAGAACAATGTGTGGGAGGTTGTACCTAAACTAACGGACAGGGCGGTGGTTGGATCACGCTGAATCTTCAAGATCTAGCATGGTGCAGATGGAAGCATCGAAAAATAGAAGTTGAGGTTCATGGCCAAGGGGTTGTCTTAGGAGGGGATATATTATGAGGAGACATTTGTTCTTGTGGCCAGGTATATTTCTATATGAGCCATGACTGCATTAGCAGCACAGATGGGATGGCAGATCCATCAGATGGATGTCAAGATGACGTTCCTTAATGGTGAGTTGGAAGAGGAGGTATACACAACCCGAGGGTTTTGTAGCACATAACAAAGAGACCCACCTTTGCAAGTTGAAGAGAGCTTTGTGCGGGCTGAAACAGGCTCCCAGGGTGTGGTATGAGTGCATCGACATATACTTGCAAGGCATGGGCTTTGTGAAGAGTGAGGTGGATGCGAACCTCTACTATTTGGTGGTTGGGGGTGAGGTTCTCATTCTTCTCTTATATGTGGACGACTTGTTTCTTACAGGTTCACTGGGCCTCATAGAGGAGTGCAAGAGGGATCTTGTAGCAAAATTCAAGATGAAGGACTTGTGGCTTATGCACTACTTTCTAGGCATGGAGGTGTTGCAGACATATGGAGAGATTTTCCTTGGGGAAGGGAAATACTGCATCGAGATGCTAATGGGGTTCGATATGGAGGACTGTAGAGCCGTGTCTACACCCATGATCATGAATTGGAGGAAGGTAGACGCATCCAGGGAGAAGGATGTAGACCCTACCTTATACAGACAGTTGATTGGCTCTCTCATGTATCTGGTCATCACCAGGCCTGATATATCCTATGCAGTAAACTTTCTCAGTCAGTTCATGGTGGAACCGAAGAGAGTGCATTGGATAGCGAGAAAATATGTGCGAGGTATTTGCACGATACTATTGAGTATGGCATCATATATGCTCGAGGTGATGGCATCAGGTTAGTGGGCTATACTAACGTGGACAGGGCAGGTATTTTAGTGGGTTGGAAAAGCACCTTAGGGTGCTGCTTCAGCAAGGGATTAGGAATTGTTTCTTGATATAGTAGGAAGTAAAAGTCCGTGACACTGAGTTCTGCAGAGATAGAGTACATAGCAGCTTGCATAGATATATGCGAGGCCATAAGGATTTGAAAGCTGCTAGAAGCCTTGTTTGGTCAAAAGATAGAGGTGACGGTGATACACTGCGACAATCAAAGTTGCATTGGGTTTCTGAGAATCTAGTGTTTTACGACAGTTCCAAGCATATAGACATAAGGTACCGCTTCATCAGGGATTGTGTACAATGCAAGATTGTTTAGCTACAAAATATATCCATAGTTGAGCAGGTAGCAGATATAGTGACGAAGGCTTTGGGGAAGGTGGGATTTATCTTCTGTAGAGACAAGATGAGTGTTATGCAGAACAACTTCCTCGCCAAGAGGGAGTGTTATTTTATGTAGCTCACATAGGTCTTCTAGTCTCAAATGGTGTCTATGAGACTAAGGAACACAGTGGATTGATTTTCTTCAATACCCAGAAAAAGTTCTAAGGAAAATTACCTTAATTAGAATTAATTAGCCAATTTATTAATTTTCCTAAGTCTAACTTAGTGAAATGGCTTAATTAATCAGGAATAATTGAGTTAAATCGATTTTCCTATAGTTACTTCTAGAAATTCATTTGATGGGGTCAAGATGATCTTAGCTATCAATTGAGATTAGATCGTGGCCATTGGTTGCTCAATGAGAGATTATAAGAGGAAGTCAATGGGCATTTGGAGAACATATCAGAGACAAAGATTTGTAGTGATAACAAGGGCACAATGATCGCATGAGGGCACCAGCAGATTAAGATCAACAATGATTAAAAACAGAGTTGCCGAAGGAAATTTTCACAATGATTTCCAGTTTCTCAAAGATATAGGGAGGTCGATTTTATCTGTAGAAAACCCCGGATGGCAAGCCCTCCACTTCCTCTGCACAGTCTCTACACCACTCTGCGTGGGGACTCGTGGCTTCTGTGTTCTGGCTCTTCTGATAGTTGGATCTGACCCTCTAGCCCCTTCTGGTCTCACACCTCGGCTTTCCGGCACTAGATTTGACTGATTCTTCGCTGAAACTCGAGCCTCCTCTGGACTACTGCGCTGCCACCGCTGGCACTGCGTAGTCTCTACGTAGTTGCTATGCTGCCTCTGCTGGTAATGCTCTCTGTCTTCTTTGCTATGTATTCTTCGGCTTAGGAAAATCTCCAACCAGAATTACTGCCTGTCTCTGTGAGAGTCCTCTTGATCAATCTTCTCCCTGAGCACTGCTCACTAAAGAATTTCGATCTCTGGATTCTTTCTCCGTCTCGGTGTCTCTTCCAAAGGACTCTCAAGCTTCCTTAAATAATCTTCTCGTTGACATTCAACGGCCCAGATAAGAAGCTAATCAATGGCTAAGATCATTTTGACTTGATCCTCGTCTTATTCTAGAAGTTACACCCATAGTTTATATTAATACCCATTAACTATTTTAATTTCCTAAGTTTAGACCTAGGGTCTCATTAAAAATAATTAATTTATTAAATAAAACCGTCTCTGTGGAATATCCCCGAGCGATTTCTGGTTATCTGGAATACGTGTGTCTAAGCCTCTCCAATAAATTTTAGACTTAGAGCACATCCGATGCTACTCCAAATCAACACTCCCTCTTAGCGAGGAGTGTGCTATAGCAATATGCCCTGCTGCACACTGCTCTGACTCTACCCTGCCACGATCAACACTGCATCCGTGTTGCAATTCCCTCTCAAATACTGCATCCGTGCTGCTGATAACACTGCCATTGCTAACTCCGCACTGCAACTCAGTTGCTGAGAGAAGCAACTGAAAAACATCCAAAATCTGAACAAGTGTTCAAGATGCATCTCGATGCTGAAGCTCTGATTGCTGCTAGTCTCACGTTGTCCCTCTAAATCACTTCGCTGCTGCTGCACTACGCCTCTCTGCATTGTGCTGCTTAGATTTAGTGCTCTAGCTACTACATTTGTCGCTCCAACGGTCCTTTGCACCAACTGAAACTCCTCCAACTTTCTACTATTGATTTTGGGCTCCCGTAGCAAGATCGTGATGCAAGAGGCGGACTCCTGAAGGATCCTGCCTAGCTGCAACTTTGTTGAGCTATTGTTCTAGATCACCCAATCGCTCCCATGGAGATATGTGGGCAATCATTGAAAATTCCGATCTACTCATATTGCTGCTGCTATTCTTACGCTGATGCTTCAACAATGCTGCTGCAACTACAAGAATGACTCTGATCTCCTTAGACCCTGAAGTACTAGCTTCCATAGGGCCGCTCCCTCTGAAACTAGACTCCCTGTGAGTCTTGATCTCTGTTTTAAAAAACGGCCTGACCGAAACCGACCAGGCCTGGTCGACCGAGCTGGTAGGGCGGCCGGTCCGACCAGTTAGAAAACCAGCCAGGCTGGCTGGTTTATTACCGAGCCGGCCGGTTTTTGTAATGGCTCGGCCGGCTCGGTAATAAACCGGCCGACCAGGCCGAGCCCGATTCAACCAGGCCTGGTCATAACAGCCGGCCGGTGTTTCGAAAGCTTATAAACTTATGTGCTAAATTTCGGAGTCCTTCAAACTTTGAGGCGTCTGAAGAGTATCTCAGAATGGATAAAATAAAATAAACTTCCAACATGACTCCAAAATATTCCAGTATAATAGAAGGAAAACTAAGACAGACAGTCAGCGAACAAAAGGGTTCAGTCCTCTGCTTAGAAGTCTGTATGAAATGTACTCTGTGAACAGCACCTTAAATGATCAAACTTGTGTAACTCAAGAACTTTTTCTAGCAGTAATTGGTAAATTATCAATTAATTTAAATTATCAAAGTATTACAAGGAATATACAAGTTTTCCTGAAGGAACTTTCTTGTGGGGCTTCTAAGGTTGTCCTCCATGATTGTTTTAAAGAGTTAAATCAACACAGTTTAAGTATTTTATCTCATGAAAAAGATAAAACGGTATACAAGAGACTAGAAATAAATAAAAACATTCCTAAAACAGGTTGTACATCAAATACATAGAACGATTGCCAACATCCAACACAATGGTGATGATTACAAGTATGGACCTTTCTTAAGTTTTAACATGTCGTAATACTTCTTACTTATTGTGCTTGTCCATGGTGTCAAATTTAAGAATAAATACAGCTAATCGGACTACGACTTGACTGGAAAAACATTAACAAACTTGACCACTAGTAAAACTCAATAAACTCATCTGTTAAACACATTAATATTCAAAGACTTAAAAAGAAAAAATCAAGGAATTTATGTTTCATAGAAAATCCATAAATTAGAGATATACAACATAGACATAAGTTCATGTAAAAAGTTAGTACAGAGGATTAGCTCAGCTGCTTGTTGCCATTGTTGAAAATTTGTCTAATCATTATAATTATATGAGAAAGAGAGGTGGACTTTGGAAGTGAGAGACATGATGCAAAACTAGAGGTGGACACATTCAGTGAAGTATTTTTTATATAAATTCATTTCATATATATTTCAATGCATATATATTTCACAAAAAAAAACAGTGCCAAATTAGTTGCGGAAAACATGAAAATAAATTTCTATACACAGTTAGTGATCACCCTAAACATTGATCATTTTGTACCAATCTAACATCTAAATATCAAGTAGTTAGAACCTTCTCTTATGTCAAATGATCAACCATAACATCAACCTTCAAGTTTCAACAAATAACATTCGTCAATATTAGCAATTATGATAAAATAAACAGATCATGAACTTCTTTAACTCTTTGTGTTTGGAAACATGAATAAATCTTTAAATTTATGTTTTTGTACAAAAAAATTAATATTTAATGTATTTTTTACAAAAACCGAGTCATGACCGAGTCATTGAAACCTGGTCGACCAAGTCATTACCGATTCCGAGTCATTACCGAGTCATTACCTCGACCTAGTAGCTGACCGATTCCGTTTTTTAAAACATTGGTCTTGATATCCCGGTGGGAAATCTCTTTGCTCCCTCCTGACAACTCACACTGTCCTCCTGTGTTGGAAACTGGACTGCGTAGGTCTGCACTAGGAATATTCTGGCTGGAACTGCGATTGCATTCTGCAACTAGGCAATTCGAATTGCCTGTGTCACTACCACTAGTTCTGCAACTGTCTCCTGGATATTGACTGCAACTAGCTATGCAGCTATCATCTGAATGAATGACTGCATCTGCTGACACTGTGATCCTCCTGCTACTGATTCTGCTGGGCTCCTATAGCAAGGATACTGATCCATGTGAGAAATCTACAACAACTGGATCTAATCTGCTGCTCTTCCATGGATCCTGCCCAACTGAGGTCTTTTCTGCTGAAAAAATAAATAGAACTAGCTCCCTCTTTCTCCTTTGCGTAGCTGCTAGCCTAGCGTACGCACTCCTTGCCGGAGATAGTAGATCTACCACACAATACTGTTGATCAACTATCAAGAACTAGAATTCCCCGGCTAGGAATTTTCTGAGGAAGATAATCCCCCACACGCTATTGATCTGCTGCCTGTAACCCTCCGCGCAACTGGCTCTATGCACTCCCTATTGGAGTAAGCCAAATAAGTCATGAACTCTGCTGCTTCTACACAGGAAATCAGAGTTTCTTGGGCATGAAACTCTTTGAGGTCAGAAATCCCCAAAAATGTCTTCAAATCTCTCTTCTGACGTTTTTTGCACCAGCAATCACTGCTACGCAGAAAACTGCGTCCCTTTGGCTGTTGATCTGCGCTGATCTGCTGCGCTGCTCCCTTTGCCTTTGCTAAATTGCAATTTGGAAAAATATTTCCTCTCTGTTGACTTACTTAGAGAGAGATTTTCCCTGTTGGTTTTGGCCCTCCTAGCTTGGACTGCGCAATTTGCTGCTTATGCATCTCTTTGATCCTGACTTCATCAACGCTGGATCTACGGATATGTTCTTCTGCTCCTCCTGCACTCAATTATACAAGCTCCGATACTATGTGAAATTCCTCAAATCTGGAATCCTATTGCAACAAATAGTATTAATTCTTATAACTGATAAATTAATTATTCAGTTTATTACTACGACAACATCGAATTAAACACATTGCAACCTTCACTAATTAAAATGCGGAAAAATACAATTGCGGAAACAAAACTAAACAAGAAGAAATCATAGACACATCTGGAACCGTTATTTTTGGACAAATGTCCTCGGAAAAACCTAATGCTGGAAAACCAGTGTAGCAGGTCTGAGGGTTTATATATTATGCAGTGGTTTTTTGAATACAATCTGGGATGCCTTTGTGGCTATCCATGCAGTGAATATGACTGGCAAAGAGTTAGTGAGAAAAAACTTACACCGACACTGGAAGCCCAACTGGCCAAAACCTCGAATGGCAAGCCCTCTATTTCCTCTAGGCAGTCTCTGCGTCACTCTGCGTGGGGACTGTGTGGCTTCTGCTGGCTGGATATGACCCTTTGGCCCCTTCTGGTCTCACACCCTGACTTTCCGGCATTGGATTTGATTGATCCTTAGTTGAAACTCGAACCTCCTCTGGACTACTGCGCTGTTGCTGCTGGCTCGGTACAGTCTTTGCGTAGTTGCTATGCTGTGAAGTGAACAAAGTTCGTACTTCTCGTTAAATACTCCAGAAGACTTGGAATATGAAAATATCCATTCAGGATACGAAAATTATATTAAAATGTATGATGAATGAATTGATTGTTACAAATGAGGCTTGTTTATATACCTAGGCAGGTGCCTCTTCACAGAAAGTCATGTCCCATTAGACATGACTCTTCAACCTAATTACTAATTAACTAATTAATCATTATTTACATTATTTTATTTACTACATTGCCTTCTTCCTCAAAAAGCTTTGTTCTCAAAGCTTGTTGATGAAAAGGCTTGATCTCTTTTTCTGCTACGCATGTCTTCTCGTTTTGGGGTAGTCATCCTTGTCGATACAAGTCGATATGATCCTTTAAGTGACAAACAAAACTGTCGCACTGAGAATGGATCAGACCATCCTAAATCAATCTTCTATAGAATCTTACAGTGACTTGAAACTTGTGATGAATTATCACTTGAGCGGACTGTATTGACATGAGTATTCTTCAAAACATCAGCTTGTTGTTTTTGTTCTAAATACATAGCTTGGTCGAGTTGTCTGCTCTCGTGATTTGGATGTCGATAGGGAACTTTTTTGGTTTGACTTTCCCTTCTTAGGTGTGTGGTAATTTTTTGATTTTGTTTTGGCGAGGATGTTATTGAGTTGGTTACAGAACCTTCACTTAGAATATTCCTTGTCTGAACTGCAACATCTAAGTTTGTATCTTGTGCGACTTGCTTGTCTTCTTCTTGAGTTGTGACATTTACTGGATCAATGTTCGTTTTTTCTTCAACTTGAACTTCTACATTTGAAGATTTCGATGCTTCATTTTCGACAAGTTGTTTCACCTTGTTTTCCAACGACTTCATATTCTTCTTAAGCTTCTTAATTTGCGTTAGTAATTTTTCGTTGTGGTCCTTGAGGTGAGCAACTTCTTCATTCTTGTTAATGGTGATTTTGTCAATTTCCTTTTGCATATTTTGGATCGCCTTTTTACTTTCTTGAAGAATTACTTTTGAGATTTCTTGTATGTCTTCAGGCGTCACTGAATTTGGCTTCGTGGTAACATCCTGTAGCGTTATTTTTTTCTTTTTGTGGGAAAATGTCAAAAACTTATTTTTTGTATTTAGGATAAAGGATCCTAGAGTTTCCATCCAGGGTGAACCCAACACAATGCCACTATCGTTAAAAAATAAGGATTTCACAGTGAATTGCGAGATAAAAGTATAATCCCCAATACTTAGTTGTAGATTATTTATGTCATATTGTTTGTCGTTTGTGTCAACAAAGTTTGTTTTAGTTATATTCGATTCAGGAATCACTAATTTGTTAGCACATTTAGGACTAACATAATTACTCCCTTTAGTAGGACTGACAGAGATTATAATATCTCTTTCTTGCGAGTGATCCTTTAATTTTAAATAGTGTATCAACACATTTACTAAAGGTTTTAGGAAACCTTTCATTACTGGTCTTCATTTTTTCTTCTTTCATTATTTTCGAATTTTTCCAGAAATCAAAGGTAACTCCTTGAATTTTCTCCTTTAAAGTGTACTTTTATACTTGAATTCTCTTTTATAATATATATATTTTTTTAATTTTTTGTTTTCATATTATTAATTATAAAGTACCTTAGTGATGATACTTTATATAACCCTTTTAAACCACTTTTGCTATCCTTGTATAAAATCCTTTTGGTATCATTTGATCAATTTTGGATTTTTTAATTATTTGCCTTAATTTAAAAATATATCGTTTAACAATCCACCAAATCCTCTAATTACGAAGAGTCACGACTTTTAGGTAGTGAAAATAGTGTCGTACGAACTAATTACTGGCGTATGGATGTAACTTCACCCACATAATTATCAAAGGCGAAAGAAATGTTCTGTACGACTTGTTGAGAAGGAACTGTTTGGTAAGACTGGTCACTGCAGATAGGAGGGAATGACGGTAGCAGGTGGGGGAATGTTGACGGGAAGAGTTGGTAAATTTATTATTATTATTAATAACCTTATATTAAGAGTCAAATAAACCTTATATTAAAGGACTCTTAGCAATTTTTTAAATTCACTTATATTTAACCTTTTTAACCGTCTCTTTTATTAATTAATTCAATATGTATGGGCACGGATGTAGCGTATGGACGCAATGGTATGAAGAGGTATGGATCAAATCTTTTCTTTTTTGGTTTCTTGTCGAAGTTTCACTGCGCTTGCAATTAATTAACCTGCAGAGAAAACCTTTTATACTAGCAAGGTCATGCCAATGAGAGATGGGGTTTGAAGGGGTGTGGGTGAGTCACAGTGAAAACTGGGTCGAGCAGAAAGAAACCTTGTGCAATACGATGGTTTCGCGGCGAATGGTGGAACGGTATCAGAATGACAACAATGGATCCTTCAATAGATGGCTTGGAAAACAATATTGATGATGAGCAGAGTTGTCTAAAGGTCTTTTATGAGTAGCGGCATAAAAGGTTTGTTGCCCCAAACCATTTATCTACACACTCAATGGAATATCGACACAATATCTATGGGTGGTGGCCGGTCGAATTAGTGATGGCGGCAGCCGGGGAATTTAGTAGTGGTGGCAACGACTTTTGCTGCTTCTTTTTTTTTAATTATATATGATTTTGAAACAATATTTTTTTTTTTAAATTTTTGTTTTAAATATATTTTTACTTTTTATTTTCAATTTTATTTTATTTTCTCCTCTTTTTTTTACTTCTTTAAAAATGGCCAAGGGCCTCTAACGGAATCAACAAACGGAGAAACTCCAAAAGTGTAGTGAAATGCTTCAATGGCAACAATGTTGACAAATTTTACGGTCAAAGCCTTGGATCGGAGAGCGTGGCTCTGTGCAGTGGTCAGGCGGTCAAAGGCTCGAACTGCTCTAATACCAAATGAAGTGAACAAAGTTAGTACTTCTCGTTAAATACTCCAGAAGACTTGGAATATGAAAATAGCCATTGAGGATACAAATATTATATTAAAATGTATGATGAATGAATTGATTGTTACAAATGAGGCCTGCTTATATACCTAGGCAAGTGCCTCTTCACGGAAAGTCATGTCCCATTAGACATGACTCTTCAACCTAATTACTAATTAACTAATTAATCATTATTTACATTATTTTATTCATTACATGCTGCCTCTGCTGGTACTTCTCTTTGTTTTCTCTGGCTCAAGAAAATCTCCAACCAGAATTATTGCCCCTCTCTGCGAGAATCCTCTTGATCGATCTTCTCCCTCAGCACTGCTCACTAAAGAATTTCGATCTTTGGATTCTTTCTTCGTCTTGGTGTCTCTTCCAAATGACCCTCAAGCTTCCTTAAATAATCTTCTCGTTGACATTCAACGACCCAGATTAGAAGCTAATCAATGGCTAAGATACTTTTGACTTGATCCTCGTCTTCTTCTAGAAGTTACACCCACAGTTTAGATTAATACCCATTAATTATTTTAATTTCTTAAGTTGAGACTTAGGGTCTCATTAAAAATAATTAATTTATTAAATAAAACCGTCTTTGGGTGTAATTTCTCCAAAGGATTTATTGGTTATCTAGAATACATGTGTCTAAGCCTCTCCACAAAATTTGAGAATTAGAGCACATTGGATGCTATCCCAAATCAACATGATGCTCAGTGCTATAATGATGTTCAATGCTATATTGATGAGGTGATACTTGGTGCTACAATGAGGTTATTTGTGTCTTTATACTCGGTACTATACTTAGTGATCTCAGGTGCTACAATGCCTAACATATACAGTTCGTTGAAGAGATGATCTCAGTTTGAGGAAGATCGAAGTTGAAGATAATCGAAGAAGAAGGCTGATTGTGTCTTGGTCTTGGAGTGGCAAAGTAGGTCAAGGGTCTTGGTCTTGGTATTCGTCAATTGGAATCTCTATAAGAAGAATTTGTGCGGGTTTTCCTCTCAAAGAGTGAGAGGTTTTGGCTCTGGATCATAGCCTACATGCTGCGTCTCTTGTCTATTTATGTTCATGCATTGGTTACTGTTTGATGAAGAAGAACTCTAATAATCTAACAAGAAGAAGATCCTAATCTAAAGAAGTAGAAAATCATTCACAAACAGTCACTAATAGAAGAGAAATCATCTAATACTGATACCCTATATTTCTCAACATGGTATCAGAGCTAAGGTGCTAAAGTCAAAGGAAGGGCATTTAATTAAAGAGACACTCAAGGATCAAGTTTCAAGAAAAGCATCTAAGCAAGTCGAAGGTCATCAAAGCAAAGTGGTGGAGCTACAAATCAAGGCAACTAGAAGTCTACAACAACAAGACTGTGTGATCCTATAGTCCTTAGCAAAGGACCACAAAGACCCTCATCAAGACGAAAAGTTCTACAAAGCAAGACAACCCAAAGTACAAACATCCAAGAGAAGGACTTCAAGGACAAAGATCACATCATCTTGGAGAAATTCAAAACTGAAGAAGAATTGTTGATCTACGCTCATTCCCCACTGAGGAAGTCTAAGTATCGTGAAGGCAAGATGGCTAAAAGGTATTGCCATCAAAAGCTATAAGGAAAGTTACCTCTCATTGAAGCAAGGATCCTCTCCTTGTCCTGGAAGAAGATCATAAAAAAGGGAGCACTAATACATCTTCTTCAACCATCATCAAAGTGATAAAGTTGAAGATTTCATCTTCACTTGTCAAGTAAGCATCTTTTATTCTTTAATCAAATTTGGTAAAATGACTTAGTGTTGGCAAGGAGATCCATGAGCTGGTTGGGTCATCGAAATTCCTTACATGGAAAAGGGAGGATAAACATAGTCCTCGAAAAAAGTGAATTCATTTATCATATCTATGGAAAAGTCTCTAAAGTTCAAGCATTATCTGAATACATGGAAAGGGATCAAAGGGCTCAAAGGATTCGTATGAAATTAGTCAAAGGTCCCCTCATCCCTATATAGCAGGATTGGAGACATCAAAGAGATATATGATAAGCTGGAATAACTATTCTTTGAAGATGCGATAAAGAAGGTCATATCACTTAGACCCGATCTACACAAAATTGAAGGTATCAAAGAATGGAGGGATATCTTCATAAGAAATCAACTTCGAGATCTGGGAGAGATGATAAGAAGATAATCATCATTGTTCTAAATGCACTAACTAATGAATAATGCAACAAATGTCCATGGGGATAAGAAAGTTACCTCATTCAACAACTTGTGGTTTCTATGCTAGATAAAAGAAGACAAGTTGAGGGCAAAAGTGTTGCAGGTTAAAGGACTCAAACATTTGCAGGAAGGAAAGGGAAGTCCTCAGAAAATAAAGAAGAGCATAGCTAAGATTTAATGCTATGGAAAAATTATGGACGTTACAGGAAAGATTGTCCTAAAGGGACAATATCAAAAGAGGAAGAAAAGAATCCCATATCAATGAAAATTTGGAGGAAGCCGAAGAGAAGAAGTCCAAGAAAAGAGGAAGTAAGAGATCTCTACTATGATTGAGATAGTCTCTCTCTCAAAAGGTCTTGTCATAGCTCCTAAATCTTTTCTTATAGGATATGACTCTAATAAATAGTAAGATGTATTGTGGCAAATGGAAGCGTTAGAAACAAGTGCTTGTGACATCACCATAGGTAATCATGAAGGATAGACAAAACAAAATCCATGGCAGTGAAATAAGAAGGATATAGCTCTTGGGAACCTTATTGGAAGCTTAAGGAAAGGAAGAAGTCATCTAGGACAAGGCTTATCATACATCAAGTCAAAAAGGGAACATCTGCCAGATAGGGATATGCAAGATCCTCAAGATTCTCCATTGGAATGCTCATCAGAGGGTTCACCGATCTAGAGAGGAAGCAAGTGTTTCATCAGGAACTCCAACTTGTGGAGTTCATGGGATGATGGTATGATGACATAAGAGATGAAGCAGATCAAGGGGTTGAAGATCTTTTTCAATCAAGGAAGTTGCTGAAAGAAGCCTAGACGACCTAAAGGTAAATGAGGTATGTATGCATGTATTTAATATTATAATGTCATATTGTATGGTTGTAGGTAACATGGATCACTACTTCTATCTTGAGAAGCATGTTCAAAGGGAAAATGATCTCCTCCTTTGAAAGGATGCAGGAAGGCATAGGTCACACTAGATGAAATCAACATAATATGTCCTCATATGAAGTATGAGGTGGTTGACTACAATTAAGGAACTCTGATTGGAAGCTCCTAGGAATGGAATGTGTGAAGAAAGGAAGGAAGAGATCGTGAAATATACAACAATTATAAAGGAAATCAACATCCACACGATCGAGAATATTTGACTAGGAAATCTCCCGGAAAGATATGAAGACTCTGATGGAAGTCTGAAAACGATGGAGACCCTTGACAATGGATATCTTTGGGAGATATGTCAACATGTATGCAGGATGCTGGTGCACATTGAAAGATGTGATGATGAAAGGCCATCACAAAGGTAATTTTGATTTAAGTGTCCATTTCTTATTTTTGAACAGATAGCTGGATGGGCTTATGTAAGATTTCCAAAGGGAAGAATTGTGGATGACTTCCAAGAGGACCATATAGGAGGATGTAACATCCTTTCGAAAAATATGGCATGAATAAAACAACACAACATGAAGCAAGGCCAGATGAAGACTGATGGATCACTTTCTGATGAAAGGAATGATGACATTATTGACTCGTGGATGAAAGTGATGGATGGTGTGCCCTATGAAGAAGTCCCAAAAGATGAAGACTCCATAACAAAGAAGAAATTCATGACATCAAAGGAAGGAGTTCTTCAAAGCAGCTGGTTGTCCCATTATCTCCACTTGAGGAGCTGTTGTAGGTCCCTGATTAGGAGGGAGCCTGGAAACAAGTTTCTTACTTGGAAGAAACTTGGAAATTCATAAGCCAAGAGGGAGCTTAGGTACTTTCCTTGTGTAGGAATGAGTACATTCCTTTATTGGAATATGTCCTCCCTACTTGAGAATGAGAGATAGACACATCATTCTTGTCTTCTCTTGGGAAGACAAAATGGAGGATTGGGTAATCATCTGGCATCCGATACTCTTTGAGGATGAGATAGGGCATCCAAGATAAGAGTAGTCGTAGAGGACCAATATTCTTTGAGGACTAGGAATCCAAGATAAGAATAGTCCTGGTGGAACACACCCTAGAACTCGAGTGGGGTATGTTTCAAGAGAGACAATGATTAGGGTGTCTATAAATCATTGGTCTCGCCAGCATTGAGCTCAGATCTTGTGGAGAGATAAAATTGTTAGTCAAGGCCTTGTTATGTGACAACGCTGGTTGATATGATTCTATACAAATGGGTTACCAATCCGATACTTCTTATGAGAAATTCTTCAGATTGAGAATGACCAAGTATCATTATGAATACCTCGCTAGTTAAGAGGGAGTGTTGAAAAGTGTAACTAGGTTCAGTCTTCATAATGACATGTAATTGTGACTTTAAATGATGAAATGAAGAAAATAAAATTTATTATTGTGAGCTTGCTTCATGGTTTTCATGAACAAGTGATTTTATTTTAGTTGGCTCCCATTGGGAGCATTAGGATTTGTCATTTAAGTCAAAGAATTAATGTCATTTATGAAGAAGCTCTTCTTGAGCATGTGTCAATGTATATGAGTTTATGAAAATGTCTTAATAGCCCTCCAATGACAAGCACAATCCTCCTCTTCCTATGTCGACCTCAAAGATAAATGAAGGAACTCATGCCAACTCATATAATGGAGACACATTGGTTCATATGGCTCATGTCAGCTTATTTACGAAGACCAACTACTATATATACACGGCTAGGGTCATCACAAAAGGGACAGTTCAGTTCAGATTCTTTGAGAATTTCGAAAAGCAATCACAGTTTGGATAACATAGTGAACAGAGCTGGATCATCTCTGAAATTTCGGGTCACATATACAGTTCGAATCATGCCATAGGTTCGGTGCTACAGGAGGTTAAGGTCTCAAACATATTGTAGACTCGAGTTTAACTTCTGTGCTATGATGTTACAACAGAACAATGCTTTGTTGTCAACACGGATCTATCACAGAGTCAATGCTATGCTTTATCTCAGTTATAATACTCAGTGATCTCAGGTATGATGCTCAGTGCTATAATGGTGTTCAGTGCTATATTGATGGGGTGATACTCGGTGCTACAATGAGTTTATCTTTGTCTTTATACTCAATACTATACTCAATGATCTCAGGTGCTACAATGCCTAGTATATACAGTTCGTTGAAGAGATGATCTCAGTTTGAGGAAGATCGAACTGGAAGAGAATCAAAGAAGAAGGCTCACTGTGTCTTGGTCTTGGAGTGGCGAAATAGGTCATGGGTCTTGGTCTTGGTATTCTTCAATTGGAATCTCTATAAGAAGAATTTGTGCGGGTTTCCTCTCAAAGAGTGAGAGGTTTTGGCCCTGGCTCATAGTCTACATGTGTCTCTTGTCTATTTATGTTCATGCATTGGTTACTGTTTGATGAATAAGAAATCTAATAATCTAACAAGAAGAAGATCCTAATCTAAAGAAGTATAAAAGCATTCACAAGCAGTCACTAATAGAAGAGATTTCATCTAATACTAATACCCTAGATTTCTCAACATGGCTACGGTGGAATCTTTCACCACCAAAACTAGAAAAAGTGACCTTAAAACCCTCAGAGCTTCAACTCACAAAAACAGAAATATCCAATTCAACCATGAATAGAATAATGATTCTCCTTTCTCTTATTTATAGATTCCCTTTGGGGTCTCTTTCCTTATTTTAATTTGAGGGGCTACAAGTTTCCCTTCACTTAGCTCCAATTCTAGCTTCCTACACAAGTTTTGCCCCAATTACCCCAATTTACCCAATGTTGCACCAAAGGCATTTGAAAATGGTTTCCCACTTTATCATTGACTCTAGCCTACGGGGTTGGATAGGCTACTTTGTCCTCCCTTTGGCAATTAATTAGTAGATGACATTACAATATTGATGGATTTAGAGTCTAGACCTTACAAAATTTTCAACTGAATATGGAAGACTCTTCAAAGTAGTGACAACCATGTTTTCTTCATCTACATTTGATTAACGGCCAAAAGTTGATCTCTATTTTCTTTGATTTTTAGTAGTTTCTCTCAAATCTAGTCTCCTCGTCCACTTTTAGAAAAAAATTATGTGCCTTTGTTTTTTGGTCTTGTAAATTTCTCACAACCTTGTTCAAATTGTATTGGCATCTTTTGTATACTACACTTTTGGAAGCATGCCATCTATCACAAACAACTTAATTAACATAACTGCTTCTTGGTTCTTCACATCAAATTCTACTTGTTGATACTTGTGCCTAGGATCACTAACTTTCCTCTTGGTCATGACACCTAACATGCACCTTTGTTGGAATATTGTACACATTTTTCGCCTCTATAAATTTGTGACCATTAAAGTTTTGGAAAGAATCAAACATGATTGTAGATAGTCTTGCTATGTTTCATCATTTAAAAAAATATGTGAAACACTACATAAATTTTCAATTTCAGAACTAAGTTACCTCTTGTATTGTGTTAACATTGAATTTGCTCCAGTGCACATTTAGTGTTGATGATCAAATACATTTGCGGGCATATGCATGGGTTCAGAAGTTTGAGGCCATCTCGAGTTAATTAACATATTCAAATTGACATCAGCGACACAATATTTAGTGCTTTGCATGAGATTCCACTTCTACTTTTAGCAGTATTTTCTACACATGCAATTACATTGGCTTGCAGGATGCCAGATGATTTCTAGAATGATCTCTTTTCTATTTTTAGAAGTTACACTCTTGTGGATCTCTGGGACTTGTTAGTTTTATCTTTAGAGGAGATCCTTTTCTATGTTTAGAAGCTGTCTATTTTTAGAAAGAGCAATGTGCATGCATGTATATAGGCTCTTCTTTAGACGGACAAGGTTGATTTTCTGCTTTTGAGCTATTTTCTATTTGTAGACATGTCTACATATGGTAGGTGCATGCATGCCATGTTTGAGCACATGATCTATTTTTGGGATTTGTTCTATATTTAGACAGATATGTAGGTAAAATATTTATAAACATACATCACAAGCTAATATGTTACATATTAATAATAATAATAATAATTAAACCTCCAAGGATCATAACGTTTCAACTTCCTGACTAGTCAATGAGTACTTATACTGTTATGAGGAATTTTGTAATCTGGCTTTATTTGAAGATAATGCTACTTGTTGATGTTTGGACAATGAAAAGATTGGAAATAGCCAATTGTTGGGTTGGGCTTGCGTTGTGGTCAGCTGCCAAATGTCCAGATTAGAGAAGCTCTAAAAATGTGGTTAAAGACCAGGCTCCAGGATGAGAGAACTCTCATACCACAATTATGAAGAAACCTGTTCACATATATCATTGAGGACAAAGCATCTTTGAAGGGGTAGCCAATGTAAAATACATAATATATGTATAAGTAGACATCATATAATAATAATAATAGTAGTAAAATCACCAAGGATCATAATCCTCAACTTCATGCCCGATCAATGAGTACTTATACTGCCACAAGAGCTCTTATAATTCATCACATTCATATTATTCAATTATATTTTGATCTATATTGAATTTTCTTTCCTCTCCTGTTTGGATTGGATGTTTATTTAGTTATCAAACATGCCTGTTTGTAACAAGTTCTTACAATTTTTGGATGCAACTATTATGTTTAGATTTTTCTATATTTGGACGCATGAGGGTGTATGTGTGTTGGATGATTGTACTTGTTTATTCTTGAAATCTGGGCTGAAATTAGTGCAATAGTTCATGTGCTATTTCAGGCAGGAGAGAGGACACATCAATTAACATAAATTCATTTTTCTCTGTTGAGATCCAACTTATGCTATTTTTATCTCATTCATGAGCCTCTTGTGGTGGTGACAATATTTTTAGATAAGTAGGATGTTCCAGTGTGGGCCACAAGAGCTCTTATAATTCATCACATTCATATTATTCAATTATATTTTGATCTATATTGAATTTTCTTTCCTCTCCCGTTTGGATTGGATGTTTATTTAGTTATCAAACATGCCTGTTTGTAACAAGTTCTTACAATTTTTGGATGCAACTATTATGTTTAGATTTTTCTATATTTGGACGCATGAGGGTGTATGTGTGTTGGATGATTGTACTTGTTTATTCTTGAAATCTGGGCTGAAATTAGTGCAATAGTTCATGTGCTATTTCAGGCAGGAGAGAGGACACATCAATTAACATAAATTAATTTTTCTCTGTTGAGATCCAACTTATGCTTTTTTTATCTCATTCATGAGCCTCTTGTGGTGGTGACAATATTTTTAGATAAGTAGGATGTTCCAGTGTGGGCCTTAAGTACCCTTTTTTTAAGGTCACATTATCCGTTGTTATTTTAGACGTGCTTTGTTTCTATCTTTGGATAGAGAGGGTGCTGTACTTGAAGGGATATTTTTGGATCACATCTTATATAATGAATTTTTTTGAGGCATTACCCTTGGGACTTTTTTGGGATATTGTCTGATTTATTATTGGCCTAGGATGGGAACTTTACTGGAGATTTATTTTTTGCAGTTTTAGTGCTATTTTGGGTGAAGATCAGCACCTAACTAGGGTATTTTATCTTCGTCTTTATCTTATCTAGTCTAGTGCTATTCTAGCCAAGGAGGGGACTATTATTGAGAGCTTTTCTAGTGATAGTTTTGGGAGAATTGAAATTCCTTACTTAGAAAGTTCTATTACACTTTTTTTTTATGGTTTTTGTCTCATATTTTCATTCTAAATGGTGCACTTCAGTTGGTGATTATTTTAGGTATGATCTATTGATTATTCTTCTATCTTTTAGTTGATGTATGCACTCTGCTCTTAGACTTTCATTGATCAATGTCCAATCCTTTTTTGGGAGGTTTTCTATTGCCTTCTTCCATTCTATTCCATGCTAAGCAGGGCGCACTACTTGGAGCTTCTTTATGCCTTTTCTAGGCTAGTTTGATAGACAAGCTAGCCACTTTCTCTTGGTTGACTTTCTTGTACCCAAGTGAGGGTTGGACTAACCAAAAGCTAGGTGCTATACCTTAAACCAATTTATTTTAGGGTTTTGGAGGTGACCCTTCATGGCACCCATTCTAGGTCTTGAGATATTCTCAAATATTTTCCTCGTATGGATCTATTCTTATGTATAAGAGATAGAAATTTCATAGAGAGGAGAGCCCATCATGCCTAACCAATTATAAGATAAAGCAGGAATAAAGTCCTTTGAGTATCTTAATAAGCAGTATTATTGATCCTGGATATCATGATAGGTTAAGCATTGAACACTAAAAATAATTGATGTGTCTCAACCTCTAGTGAGCATAGCCTATAAAAATGATAATCTGCAGTAACACAATGCTCAACTGCTGTATAAAGTAAAAGATTGTACTTTGAGTTGTATTGTGGGAAATCTCACACCATGCAACACATGATTGCCAAAGTGGCAATGCTTATCCTCCATACTAATGCTTCAGTTCAATGATACAGTCGAAAGTCTACTGATGTGGCAGACAACTCACTGGTGTGTTTGCTTTGAGAGTTTCTATTAGCTTGTTTGGATAATTAGTTGCTGAAAATGGATAAAATGTAGGCCATGGTATAATTATTGAGTATGGCCTAGTAGTTCCTAGCATTCATCCAAATGGAATATTGAGTGCATGACTAAAAGACTGCAAGTATGGGGAGGGGGGATTGGGATTCAGAAAATCAATCTTCTTGAGCAAGAGAAGGGGAACAAATTCTCGATGAGCAAGATAGGGGGAACAAATTCTCGATGAGCAAGAGAAGTGTGGCAGAATGCCATGTTTCAAAAATTCACTACGGACCTTAACATTTCTTTCCTTTTGTTGTTTTAAAATCTATAAACAAATGACTAGTAGGCTGTTGACGGAGGTCTCTAATAACCTATTTTACAATTGTAGTCTTTCAATAATTCCTAAGACACGCTAAAATTTAATGGTTTGTATTGTCTGGCTTCTTCAGCTGGTTGGATCGGGCATGACACTATTTCAACTGTTATTGGTGAAAGTGCAGAAGATAGTTTTGAAACAAATGGGACTGTAAGATCTGTTTTTCTTGGATTAAAGTCTGTTTCTTATTTTAAGTTTGTTTGATTGTTTGTATGTTTTAAATGGATGTTTTTATGAGCCTTGAATAATAATCCTTTTTCAATACAGGAGCTGGATCATCTTAGGGCAATTGCTGTTCTAATGACAATCATACTAGTGATTGTAATTTTGTCAACGATTGCCCTTATTAGGCGAGTCCTTATTGCCAATGCTGTTTTAAAGGTATTATTCTATTTTCTTTTCTCAAACTGGAAGGTTCAATGATATTACTTGGATATTTATTTAATTTTTCTCATGTACTGTCGAGTTGCTTGAGCACCTTACAGTGCAAGATGTAGTTTTAAATATACAAGTATGCGAAGTGATCATCACGTGGAGTGGAGCCTTTTTATGTGCTTAGTGTGACTACCCCTGCGCCTTTACACATTTATTTATTGAAGTGCTTCCAAAAACACACTCTAAGGGGCTGCACCACATAACATGGACTTCCTTAAACTTAGATTCTAGGTCTGAGTAGTATCTATTCTGCCAAATTTGCCTAAGACTTGCTCCCAACCTAGAACCCTTTTGAACATGTCATTCAGGTGATGTAGACCATAATGAGAATGGAACCCTGGTGAATGGCTGACTAATCCATCAACCTCACTAGTGAACCAATTCCTTGTTGGTGACCAACCTTTACACACTAATTAGGAATATCCCAGTATATTACATTTTGAGCAAATAGGAGCTTACTACCTTTATAATTGTGCTATGTAATATCCACATGTAAGTAATATATATCTCCGTGGATAAGACAAAATTGTACCTGCATGTCACTGAATTCCTAGGTAATGATCACGCTGGGAAGACGTAAAGTAATGTTAATGAAACCACAATTCCCCCATGATTCCATGTAGGAAAAATATTTGTTAGAAAAGTTGCATGGAAGTATAGTAAAAGCTCTCTCTCTCTCTGACATCATTATTCTCAATGTTACCTCCCAAGCCTCCACTTCAAGTGTTACTTAGACTTTTAACAAAGTACAACCCTAGGAGGACATAGGAAGATTGCCCAATGTCACCACAACAATACGTCCTCTCGCGTTAAGCTAGTCCTTTCTTGACAGAAAGGGGAAAACCCTTAAAAATATAGTTTTTGATGTTTTCTTTAGAATAAGATGGATGGTGAAATTTACAAAACTAGTGCTTATCCAGTTGGGTTATGAAGTCAAGACAAATGAACAAAAAGGTTTGAATGTGACGAAGAGACATAGTTACGCTATTAACAATATGCTTTAACCAATCACGTAGGTCTTTTCAATTTGTGGAAATTAATAGGAGGGCCCTTTCAAAGATGCACCTCACAACAATCATGAACAAGAAAAGGGACAACAACCACATCTTAGCATGTGGAAATGGTAGCAACAATACCCATTAAGTGAACATATAATTACAACAAGAATTAAGGAAGGTTACATGTAAGGCTTGTCTCTTTTGATTGGATAAAAAATGCCTTTCTTTGAATATTACACCAGCCGTTTGTAAGAGTAATCTGAGCCCTCAAATCAACCCATGAAAATTATAAAAAAGATGTAAAACCTCAACTTGAGCTTGCCCTTCTTCCAATCTTCCCAAAGATATTGCGCTAAGTGTTTGGAGGGGAATTCCCTATTTTCCAACCATCACTTGAATTCCTCTCCTCTATTTATGCTTTTTAAATCAAATCCTAATCAATAACATAATATAAAAGAGATCTAGAAATCCTAGAGTTAGGGTGCTCCTCATCAAGTGAACCTTTTTTTAACACATAAATGTTTTTAGCATTGCATGGCACCTTTTTAAGTAGGGCATTCCTCTTCCCTCTTCTCTTGCCACATGTCATGCTTAGGGCTTCCTACAAGGTAGTCTGTTTTCTCCTTTGCGCCTTGTTTGACCCCTACCCCGCCATAAGTCATTCCTTGAAAACCTCCTATGGTATGACATTCATCTTCTAAGTCTACTTTCTACCCCACATCATCCATCCATGTGGTCTTGAGCCTTTGGTTCAAGCTATGAATTGTGTGCACCATTATTGGTGTAACACTAATGGTAATGTAGGCCATATAGACATAACTCCAAATATGTATAAAATGTGTCAAATTGAACCTCATGGTGAAATATACCTCCATCAAGCCAACAATGCCCTCTACATATTTGTTCCTCCCCTAGATGATGAAAGGTGCTTGGGCAAGATAGAAGCAGATGCAAGACCTTAAGGTCTCCCACTGCAACTTGTAACTGTTACTATACTGCAAGGATCTGTTACTGTACTCGGCGAGAGAAGAAAGCCAATGAAAATGTGAAATAAGACGAGCATTTAGGTAGTAGCATTCTAGTTCCATATGTGGATTGCACTCCCTTGTGGGGTGTGGGAGAACTATAGTATCTATGTAAGATTTACTTATGAGGTGAATCAAAGGATGGATCAAAATGTTCATATCCCTGTCACATTTTATCCCAATTTATTACAAAAGACTTGAGAATGTTCATTTAACTACTCATTCTGAAGAGGCTCTATAGATAAGGCATGAGCCCAAATTGTAGAGTATATTTGAAATATACTGCTCATAATCATTGAGCATATTCTTCTTACTTTATTCTATCATAGGAAGCTGCAATGCCAAGTGAAATCAAAGAACCAATGCAGCCCCTGTAGCACCTTAACAAAAACAGAACTTCCCTTGTGTTTGGTAATAAACCAAAACAAGGTGATGTTAAACATCCTGAAAGAATAGGCGAGAACATCTGTCCCTATACAACTGAAAGTGTAGTGAACTCTTGATTGAATGCAAAATCAAGATCACATTAAGGCTGATGTGTGCCATTGCACAAATGATCTATTCACTGCTGGATAGGGCTGGTTTATGCCAACACCTTTGGAATAAGAATGAGACAACCCATTATTGTCATAGTATCATGCAAAATGCTCCTACAAAGGCTGATCTGAATCCTCCAACAATATCCCTCTCCTGCTGCTAAAATATTCTAGGGATACCACATTAAGCAACAATGAATGAGCGGGTGGCTCTAAGAACAATCTACAAAAATCAACCGTCTTTTGCTGTTATCCACCAACTCTCCATGTGTCATGTGTCTGGAAAAATCAAATCTAATTTTTTTTTTCAGATCCAAGGTTAGGGTTTGCTGGCCCCTTTTTGATGGCTGAAAAAATACTGCCACATGTCAACACATGCCTATGCTGTTGGTCCATACATTTGGCTGCCATGAAAATGCGCTCTTTTTCTGATTTCAAGTGCAAAGTATAAGTGCCCACTAGAAATATCATTGGTTGGACTTCTCTTTCATGTAGAACTACCTCATGATGACTATTGATTTCATGATGAAATAAATCTGCTTAACTGCTAAAAGTGTATGGATGTCAATGATCAAATATAGAAACAGACACACTACATACCTCAACACTCTTTGGCAGTCCAAAACCGAGGGAAATAAAATTTGAACCTTCCTCTTGTTGCATCATGAAATTCTTCTCAAGGCTTATCCAAAATGGAAGGTATATTGATATGATGCACTGGATTTTGGTATGGGGGAATGCCGAGGATGGGGGGATGCATCCCTGGGATGGCTAGAGTGTACCCCCAAATTTTTCAGGGGACGGAAATTACACACACACATATATGTAAGTATATTCAGAATTCACTATTAACATTTATAGTTATTTCAACCTTATAAGCAGAACAAGCAATAATTTATATTATTATGCACAACCCTTCTTCCCACTTATGAAAAATCGTGAGCAATATAAAAGAGGCTTGATTGACATTCCAGTATTGGCTGCTAGACATGATCTTTAGCTTTAGGAAACTTTAGTTTAACTATTTTCTTTACAGCAGTTTTTCTTCCTCATTTCTTGTTAACGATGATTATGTTAAACATAAAGGCATTTCCTTTTTAGTAGGTTTTGCAAACTTTTACAGCTGTGTTGAAAACCACTATAAAATATTTTGGCTCTATAAAAAGATAAAATTCATATTTTAGTAAGAAGGGGATTGAATAGGAATTTATTCAAACATTTAGTACCTAGTCCAAGTCACTATTATCTGATTGTTTTCACAATGCTTGAGGTTGGGATGGTGGAATCACTGAACTTGAATGACTCCTGAAATCGCATGTACAATACGTAAAAGGTGAGATGATCCGAAAAATGAGAAAGAACAAGAACAAGGATTTACCTTTTGAAATGTTGCATTTTCTGTTTTGTTGGAATGGAGGCTGCTTCTTGTAATTTTGCCACTGAAAATACAATATCTAAATCACCAGAAACCCAAATTGAAACCCGTCATACAAAACCTATGTTTTGAGCGATAATTTGTACAATAGTTTTAGGTTCAATGCAATACAAAAATAATGGATGAGAAAAATGATCATATTGTTCAATCATCAATGTCCATGATTGTCAAAACTGAAGATATATGCTTGGATTATCCCTGAAATCTACCCAAAAAATGCTTGAAATAAGCCAAAAACATCCCTGAAATATGTCCGAAACATCCCCGAAATCTGCCCAGAATGTCTTGGGGACAGCCCGCAAGTCCTTGATTCACCGATGAAGTCCCCAACAGTTTGGGGACATTTTCTAAGTGTCCACAAGTCCCCAGAATGCAGTGTATGCGGGTTTTTTCAGAGGGAACGGGTCCCCGTGCATCATGGGTATATTGTGGTGCCTCTAGCCATAAATTACTCATTGTTGGTATCATAAAAGCCCCCCCTAAAAAATATCATAATTTGTCTCCTAGTTATGCTCTTTAATCAAGGCAAGAGAACCAATTTATCATGATTTTGATATCCATGTTCTTTGTTATTCAAGGAAACACCTAAAACATCTTCATCCTCCAAGGGTTTCTTTACAATATCTATCCTTTACACCTCTTTAAAAACTTCATCATTATGTTAAGAAATTTGAAAAGGAAATTCACAATAACTTACCAAACCCTTGTCTTCTTTAGACATGACAATTGCTACTAGAATTGTTGTAGTTGTAACTAGGTTTGGTGTGATATTCCCACTTAGCAATGTTGCTAAGTGAAATATCATTGTTGTTCAATTTTGTCATTTTTGGGTTGCAACTTAGGAAAAGTGGGTTGTGGGGGCCCCACTTGCAATTTTGTGCTAAAGAAGACTCCAACATCAAGAAAAAGGGAAAATCGAATTCCATGTGGATGGTGGGCGCCACACTCGCACCCCTTGACTAATACACACTCATGGAGAGAAAAAGACAAGGGAGGTCGATGTATGGGACCCACAAGGTGAAATAGAGGCTCAAAGATAAATAGGAGGTGCATTCCTCATTTTGGGGCTTTTTGATCCTTTGACATTTACACTCACCTAGCACGCTTGAGCTGAGAGCCAAGTCTGCAAGTGTTGTTCAACACACGAGATTTTCAAGCGAGAATCTCACCCTACCTTCGGTGGACTTCAAGTGCCAACCCAAGGAGGTGATCTACAGTACATTGGGAGCTAGCCCAAGTGTTTGTTCAGGCAATTCGTGGGGTTATTACATCGGACTGGGCGCAATAAGAGATATACACATCTCTTGGGGGAATTGGATTGTGGAGCAGCGAAATCAATGGGCTTTTTGAGAGAGATTTAGGCCACCATTTGCCGGAGATTTGGAGTGCTAGCTGGCACAATTCTGAGGGAGTTTTGTTGTGCCTTTGGTTCATCATCAGGGATTGCGTGCACCTGCGCAATAGTGATTTCGTGCCACATGTGGGGAGCTTGGGAGATGGATATTTGAGGGGTGAGGCAAACTGAGACTTGTGGGGGCTTTCGGAGGGGAATTTCGCTTGTCTTTGCTCTCATTTGAGGCGTTCAAATAGTGTTATTTGCCCAACAGTTGGAGAAGCACGTGGAAATTGGGGCAAATTTCGTAGTTCAGAACTAGGCCAAACCCTTTCTGGGATTTTGTGGGTTATTTGTGGGGAGACTGGGGTTAATTTCCCGAAATTTTCTGAGCACCAGAGGAGGGCCAAACATTAGATTCTTCTAGCCAACAGTGCGGTTTTCTGGGGCCAACGCAAGGAATTGAGGGGAACATCTTCCTAGCAGCCGAGAAATTTTTTTCATCACCTGGGTCTTGTTAGCTTACCTTGGGCAAGCTTAGGTGCATACATTCCAAGCCTATATTGTACCCCCTTTGAATTATAAATAAAATGGCTCAGTTCTGCTCAATTTTGGAGTATTTCCGAGTATTTAATTTTATGTGAATTTTTGTGTTGCATGCGCTATGAATGCTTTGTTTATCATTGTCAATTTTCCTTGGGGATATTACATTCGGTCTTCATAATTGTCATTGTAACAATATGTATTTCATTTAAAAACAAAAAGAAGAAAAAATAATAATAATTATTTTTATTATCAAGCATGTTCTTCATGCTTTGTTTTGGTCAAAAGAAAATGTAAAAGGGCATGTTCTTTGTGACCCTTGTGAAAAGAAGAAAAATTTGAATGGCATTTGTCCCTCCAAGTTGCCAAGTTGGCCCTCCAGGAAGACAAGTCAACCTGCCCAAAAGACGTGTCCTTTCGGATGCAGGAACAACTATATGTTGACACATATCCTCCACCATTTGGCATCAAATTCGATCTCTTATGTTGGAAGGAATTTAGTTTGAGGCATGGGATCTGAATATACATATCGAAGGCTCTGAGGTTGCTATTATCTAATCTAAACCTCTATGATGCGATTTCCTATGGATATATGATGAGAGTTCTATGATGATAATGTGAGTTTCTGTGGACATATGGTGTGAGTTTTTGTAGTTTATGTGATACATATATGGTGTGGATTTCTGTGATGACAACACAAGTTTCTGTGATAGATATATGATTTGAATCTATGTGATAATGATGCAAGTTTTTATGACATACCTCTCTATGAAGATGCGAGTTCCTATGAATATTTTTCTATGTGCTAATGCGAGTTCCTATGGCACCTTTCTTGTAATCAAGCAAGCCTTCGATGGCACCTATATCTCTGTGATGTGGTAAACATGTATAACCAAATTGGTTGATTATCTTGTGGACAAAACATGGCAGATTTTGGAGGGCCGACTTGGCACTTGGATCATTGGTTAGTTTGACTTGGATTTCTCTTGTTGACGAAGAATCTATAAGGAAAGAATTGACGGGTTTTCCCCTGGCCTCTGGCCTAATCTCTGGTATCTCTTGTCTCTTGTGCACTATGATCTCTATTTTCTTGTATTTGAATGATAATTGCTTGATGAATATTAAAGGAAAACTACAAACACTAAACATCTTCACAAGTAATTATCATGTCTAGAAATTCTCTCTTGCATTAGAATTTCAACAAGACTGTCCTCTTCATACAAGTGAATGTTAGAATTAAAGGATCTTTCCTTTGAAACAAGATGTAATACACGATCTTCAATAGGTTCTTCACTGTCAAGATTTTCTTCATGCAACAATGCAACAAATTCTTAAAGAACTTCATCACCCTTGTATTCATCTTGATTAGAAATCTCATGTGCAAGTGGCTCATGCGATGAAGGAGAAATTTGACGATCTAAGCAATACTCAAGAGATTTCATTTCCAAGCACCTCATGGTTTGACTTAGCTTATTTGTTTTCAATAACCTCAACAATGCACTTAAATGGGTCATATTTATCATTTATTTCAGCAAAGAGATCGTTTGAGGAGTTACACTAATATGGAAGTAACAAGCTCTATATCTCCATTTCTTTTTCATGGTAAGCATCTAATAACAAATGGACGTCATGAGTTGCATTAACTAGATCTTCAACCTATTCTTCTTCTCCACAAGTGGGATCCTAATACTTGCCGAAATTCTTTAACTAAACTTGCAAATGAAGATATTTCCTTTGGATTACAATCATCAAACAATTTCAATGCATCAACTTCCTAGTTAAGTACAAACACTTACATAATGATATTTTCATGGACAATAATGAGTTCCAAAATAAGTTCAATGAAAGATGTCACATGTAGTGTAGCTGAATCAATGCGTCCATGGAAATTGAAAATGTGTTTGTCCCATCTTGTGTGGGAGATTCATTTGGATATTTCGGAATACCTAAGAAATCTAGAGGACTAAACCTTAAGTTATTCAACTCCTTCTAGAGTGATGCCATATTTTTCGCTTCCAAATCTTCAAAATGAAAAACTGATGTGAAATTTTGAAAAAAACATCATTATCATACCTCTTTTCCATGTTAGTGCAGTTGCCAAGTGAGGCTTCAAATGTTGTTAAAAATTTTGCTGGATGTCCTCACCTGTACAAATAACAAGTCACATCAAGTTCAAAATCTTTTGGAACACGGCTTGGTTTCTTCATGGAGTTGCTAGATAATAAAAATATCTCCAAGGAATTGGCCTCTTCAAGTTGCTATAGTTAATCTATTGAATCTTGGGAACTAGACCCTATCTCTGATAATTATGCCAATTTGTTATCTCTTAAACCTACACTTCAATTGTTAGAACATCCTTTAATAAAATCCAACCCTAGGGACACTTAGGAATATTGTCCATTGTAATCACAACAATAGTTCTTGCTTTAGGTTGATTCTACTTTGGCACAAAGTTGGGAAATGCCATAAAATATGTTTATAATGTTTTATAAGAATAAGATACATGGTGAAATTTACCAAGACCAATGCCTATCCAATTAGGTTTTCAAGTCAAGACCAATGAATAAGAGGGCTTGGATTCGATGAAGAGGTGCAATCAAGCTATTAACAATAATGCACAATGTCACCTTAGCAATACTTCCTCTCGCTTTAGGTTGATTCTTCTTTGGCACAAGTCTGAAAACCCTTGGAAATATGTTTTAGATGTTTTTTTTAGAATAAGATGTATGGAGGAATTTACCAAGACCAATGCCTAGCCAATTGAGTTATGGAATCGATACCAATGAACATAAGGTCCTGGATGCGATGAAGATGTGTAATTAGGCTATTAACAATATGTTATAACCAACCACATGTGTCTTTTCAATATGCAAAAGCTAATAGGAGGGCCTTGCCAAAGATGCATCTCATGATAATTACAAAACAATCAGATATAACATGCAACCATGAACAAGAAAAGGGACAATGAAAGCCACTCGATATTTATAAATGACAAGAAGAATACTTATTGAATGAATGATGATTACAATGTGGTAAGGAGGGTTACACCTTAACCTTATCTCTTCTTATTGAAGTGAAATTGTCATTCAAGTATTACGCTAATAGTTTGTAAGAGTAATTCCAAACCTTAAATCAACACATGAAAGTTTGAAAAAGATGAAAACCCTCACCTTGAGATCATCCTTCTTTCATTCCTCCTAAAGATATTCAACTAAGCACTTGGAGGGGATTTCCCTATTTTCCAACCATGCATTACAAATGAATTCCTATCCTCTAATTATACCTTTCAAATGAAACAATAATTAATAATAAAAAAAGAGCGAGAATCCCTAGAGTTAGGGTAGAGTATCTTTTATGTTTGATTTAATCACAAATTGACATGTGTCAACTTCTCCTCGAGGTCATTCAAGATATGTGAACAACATGCGCCGAATAATGTGTTGTTCCATAAATACCCTTTAGATTGCTTTAGATACCTTCTTGAAGAGGGTATCCCTCATTAAGAGGGTAGAGTCATGATCAAGTGTTAAATTTAGATAACCATGGTATGTTCTATGCTTAAATACAATTTACTTCAATCTTCTTTAAGGGCCAATTCAGATTTAGCAATCACATAAACATGAAAGTAAAATGCTAATAGAACATAATAATAGATCAACGGAATACAAGCCAAATAATATAACAAAATTTGTAATTCTTCTTGTCCAGCAAATAGAAAGAGAAATGTTTGTTACAACAGTCAACAAGATGACCTAGCCAGCAAAGACTTAAGTTGGCCAAACCAACTTCTCCAACATGCCAAATCAACCTTTCTCCAAGTGTCACACACATCCTCAAAGACAACTCCAAAAAGTCAACAGGAAATGGTCAACGCAAAAGTCAACGTTGCGGTCAACAGTCATAGTCAACGTCCAACCTTGATTTTTGTGCCCTCCAACGCGGCCTCAAGAAATCGAAATTTTTGTTGAAATCGACATCAAAGCTCAAGTATTGACCCAAAGTCAACATTGTCCAGAAAGCCCTAAAACAGTCTGCAATTTCTCCAGCTTCAGATTTACATGTGAGGGATGGAAGCCTCACATCAATGAGATGATGATGAAATGAGCATCATCTCTCTCCTATTTATATCCATCAATGAGGGTGTGTGACACCTCTGTTGGGGCTTGTGAGCCTACATTACAAATCTGGTTGACCTTGACAATTTGCACATGCGTGGAAAATAAAATCAAAATATAAGTTCTTCTCATCCAAACAAGATGATCTTTAGATCAATCTTGTAGCTCTCTAAAAGAGGAATCCAACATAATCATCATCATATGGGCAATGCAACATGGATTTTGGACCTAGTTGCCCAAAATTAACGTCAAGCAACATAAACATCTTTTTTGTCTCCCTTGGAGTGGAATTCTCCTCATCAAGCGAACATCTTTTTACCATACAAATGTTTTTAGTGCCAAATGACACCATTCTAAGTAGGGTGTCCATCATTCGACCTCTTTCCTTGCCACATGTCATGCCCTGGGGCCCTTACGGGGTAGGTTGTTTTCTCTCTTTAGGTGCTATTTGACTCCTACCTCACCATGAGTTGTGCGTTGGACATCTCCTATGGTAGCATGTTTATCTTCTAAGTTTTCCTTCTAGCCTACGTCATTCATTGATGATGTCATATTGAGCCCTCGGTTCAAGCTTTGAATATGGGACTCCTTAAATGATGCAACAAATGATAATGTAGGCCATATAGCCTCTGAATACAACTGGATGCCCAAATTTGGCTATCCACAAAGAACCTGACTGAAAGAGAACTAGTGAGCATTACCTCACACTAACACTGGAGATCCGACACTGACCCAACACTGAATTGGACAACACCACGCTACCTTTGTCAGATTTGCGTCACTCTGGCTGGGTACTGCATCACCTCATTTTGCTGACTGGATGCTGATCTTCTGCCCCTCCGGTCTCACACCCTGACACTCCTACACTGGATCTGACTAATCCTCAACAAAATTGCGGATCTCTTCAGAGGCTCGGCGCTGCCTCTGCGTGGCTTTGCGCTGCCCAATGTAGCCCCTACATTGCCTCTTCTACGTCCTCTTGCCTGCCTTCTCTGCGATGCATTCTCGGCTCAGGAAAGATTTCCAACTGGGACTATCGCTGCCCCTCACTTCAATCGAATCAACTCGATGATCTCTTTGGCTGCTCTGCACTGCTCACTTGAGAAATCGATCTCTAGACTCACTCAGTTTATTTTCCAAATGGCCATCGAAGTCCTTATAATCTTCTCGTTGGATAATCAACGACCCATATTAAAACATAATCAACGACTAAGATCATATTGACTCAATCTCCGTCCTTTTCTAGAAGTTTCACACCCAGTTCTATTAATATACTTTAATTATTTTAATTCCCTAAGTTCAGATTTAGGCTTCCATTAAAAAAATTAATTATTTTAATAAAACCCCATCCAGGTGGAATTTCCCAAAATGCTTTCAGGGTATTCTGGAATACACATGTCTAAGCCTCTCTGCAAAATTTGAGACTTAGAGCACATCGTGTTACCAGAAATCAACACTCCTCCTTAGCGAGGAATGTGCTCTAGTAATGCATCTTGTTGAAGCACTACACTGACTTTGTAACATCTCCTTCTGCGCTGTTGATGTCTGACACTGCTGCCCGTCAACTACTGCGCTGCTGTATCTATGCTATTGCTGACCCTGCATACTGCTGCCAACTGCATCTACACTACAACTTTGCTGCTACAGTAGAAAAACATCCAAAATACTGAACTAAGTGTTCAACATGATGCATCTGATAGTGAAGACCTAACTGTTGCTAGTCTCTGCGCTGACCCTCTGAAGTTGTTGTGCTGCTGCTGACTCTACACTGTGCCTTACTGCACTGCTACCAACTCTGCTCCGCGCTGCTCAGGCTCTGGCGCTCTCTAGTCATTGCACTGTCACTCCGACACTCCTCTGCACCAACTGACACTAGTCCATATTGCTACTTCAGATATGGGCTCCCGTAGCAAGGTATTGATCCATGAGGTGGACTCCTCAAGGATCATGCCCTACTGTAGCTCTTTCGAAATACAATTCTAGATCACCCCAATTCTCCCCTAGAGATATGTGGGCAATCATGGCGAACTTCTCCTCCTCGATCCTTGCAGTTGCAGCCTGTGGATCATGTTTCTCATACTTGTCCTTCTTCTTGAGAGGACACTGCGTAGCGTAGTGACCCATTTCACCACACTGGAAACACTTGATCTTTGAGACGTACGTTTTCTGCCTCCACTGCTCTTGCTACCCCTTAGATGCAAGGGATGCATTCTCTTCCTCCTCCTTGGGCTGCAACCCACTGCTGTTGCTGCCATGAAGTTTGCACTTGATCATATCTTGCCTCATCTCTTCCTGCTGAAGAGCGGCCCACATCTGTTCCCAATCAGGCAACCTTTCTCTGCCCAGGATGCTCTGGACAAAGGCTTGCCATTCATCTGAGACTGAGTTCAGGGCCAATCTTACCATCTCTATGGCCTGAGGTGCTGATCTGACAACTGGCAACTGATCTCTGGCTTCCTGAAGCTTTGCAAGGAATGGATCGATGCGTTTACCCTTTTGCATCCTCAGCGATCACATCTTCTCCTGCCAGTACATCTTGCGCTGTTTGGAAGATCCTTGATACAACGTCGCTAAAGCATCCCGCATCTCCTTGGCAGTCCCTTTGCCAGCGATGTGACATACTACATGATCCCTCACTCCGCCGAGGATCAAACACTTAGCTTTCACCATATTCTTCTTGTAGGCTTTCAACAGATCTACATCTACGGGGAAAACTACCACATTCTCGATAAAGGCCTTGAGATCATGCTCATCTAATAGACAAGTGATCCTTGCCTTCCAAACACATAGTTGGAGACACCCTCCAATCACTTTTGATCTCTCAGCGCATTTGCTGCCATCTCTGCCGACTGAATAATGTCAAACTGCTCCCTTTCTCTCCTCTATGCAACTGCTAGGCTGGCCTACTCACTCCCTACTGGGGTTAGTAGATCTGCTCCTTGCTACTGTTGCTCAGCAACTGAGAATTATAATTTCTTGGCTTAGAATTCATTGAGGAAGAAATTCCCTCAAAAAGTGTCTTCTTCCTTCTGAAGCTTTTCTACCCAGCAAATGCTGCAAAAAAACTGCGTCCCACTAGTAGACTGCTATGCGCTGAATCTTCTCTTGCGTTGCTCCCTCTGCTGCTGGCAAATCATGGACTGGAAATCTTAACTCTTTCGACTCACTCAGAGAGAAATTTTCCTCGAGAATTTTGCCCTCCTGGCTTGGACTGCGCAATCCCTTGGGGATTCGATCTGCAACCTACGCAGCGATTCAATCTCCCTCTTTCTCTTCAATGCTAAGTTCTTCTGATCTTCTCTCTTGCTTCATCTGCACTGCTTTGATACCATGTGAAAATTCCTAACTCCCGGAATCCTATTGCAGCAACTGATATTACTTCTCCTATTTGATAAATTATGCAAGTTATTTACTGTGTTTTACAAGTAAATACTGAAGCAAATACAATGGAAGCTTCACTAAATAAACTGTGGAAAATAAATGCGAAAACAAGATTTGAGCAAGAAAATTAGACACGCATGACACCGTTATTTTTGGACTAATGTCCCGAGAAAAACCTAATGCAGGAAAACCAGTGTAGCAGCTAAGAGTTTGTATTATTAAGCAGAAGTTTCTGAATACAACTAGATGCCCAAATCTGGCTATCCATAGAGAATCTGACTGACAGAGAACTAGTGAGGATTACCTCACACTAACACTGGAGATCTAGCACTGACCCAACACTAAACTGGATAGCCCCACGCTGCCTCTACGCAGATCTGCGTCACTCTAGCTGGTGACTGGGTCACCTCATTCTGATGGTCGTTCTGCTCGCTGGATGCTGATTTTCTGCCCCTCCATTGTCACACCCCATCACTTCGGCACTAGATCTCACTGATCCTTAACAAAATTGCAGATCTCTTCAGAGGCTCAACACTGCCTCTGCGCTGCCCAGCGTAGCCCCTACATCACGTCTTTCGCGTCCTCTTCTCTGCCTTCTTTGCGATGTATTCCCGGCTCAGGAAATATTTCCAACCGGAACTATCATCGCTCCTCACTGCAATCGAATCAACTTGATGATCTCTCTCGCTGCTTTGCGCTACTCACTTGAGAAATCGATCTCTAGACTTGGTGTATTTTCCAAATGCCAATCAAAGTCCTTCTTATAATCTTCTCGTTGGATAACCAACAGCGCAGATTAAAACATAATCAATGACTAAGATCATATTGACTCGATCTCCATCTTTTTCTAGAAGTTTCACACCAATTCTATTAATATACTTTAATTATTTTAATTTCCTAAGTTTAGACTTAGGCTTCCATTAAAAACAATTAATTATTTTAATAAATTTCCATCCAGGTGGAATTTCCCAAAACACTTTCTGGGTTTTCTGGAATACATGTGTCTAAATCTCCCTGCAAAATTTGAGACTTAGAGTACATCCGATACTACCAGAAATCAACAATGATTATACTAACCTTCTCTATCAAGATTGCTTGGTTTTACTCTCCAACTACTTTCATTGTCTGGGATTGCCTATTTGGGTTTGTCCACTCGTTTGTTATTTGTCCTTTGACTAGATCATATACTTGCTTAGTCGTTTGTTATTTGTCCTTTAACTAGATCCTATACTTGCTTGTCTTTCCTTTTGAGGAGATGCTTTTGACAGCTCTACATCGCCATCAATGTTTTTATTTTTTGCTTTTAAGGACCCGTTGTCTTTATTTTGGTAATTTTCTCTCCCTAGGTGGGTCCCTCATTGCATTACTTTTAAAAAAATGATTTAATATAGAAATGCAAATCGGGTACATGTCTCTTTGTTTTCCCCTCCCCAAAACAGTAACTTTTATTTTCCACAAAATAAGTCGTTGCATTGTTATTACACAAATTACATGCAAAGTCATTGCTTACCCAGGGTTTTGTTTAGTTTCAACCTTTGTTTTTCAATGGAAATATCTGTATATACTATAGACCATTTAATATGCAACATGATCTCATTAATAATATATAAAATTTAAATGTATGAAAAAATATATTATTGTGATGATGTTGACGTTAGAATCCATCGAGATCAACATTGGTTTATTGGACCGTAATGTTTAAAAGTTGATTGTTTTGTTTTATTATGTTAATTTTATGACAAACAGCTCGCAAATAATATTATGGAGCTCATTTTGGTTTTCATGGGTTAACATATTATAGATATTATTGATATTACAAATGTTTTGAGATGAGAGAGAATTTAGAGAATTTCTGTGTATGTTCTATATTCTTAAGAGAAAATAATTTTCATCATCTACCTTGTCAGAATTTTAAACTTCGCAAATTCCTTTCTCTTAAAGTGTTTTATAGCTTTTCAACCTTCCAGTATCAGTGTTATTATGAAACCCATACAAAAATTTTCCTTATTTTTTCAATAAATATATATTTCCCAAGGTTAGCAGCAATAAAGAAATAATTTTGATTTTTTACTCAAGTTAATGATATGATTATTACATTTTAACAGTGTTGATATTCCAAAAGACCTCCTCTTCTAGTAGCCCTAATAATGGAGGGAAGTAGCATCTCAATTTCTGAGTCCACTCCTTTTTTAGCCTCCAGTGATTTTTACTAATGCTTAAAGTGGTATAATATCTATAAACAATATATTCAGGTTATTAACAATTATTTGAGTTGGAAAATGCCACTTCGTTAAAGTTAGCCCTACCTTTACATTAAATGGAATGGCTGAAGCATATCTATTTTGTTAACATCACTTCGCACCTAACTCAAGTGGTCGATATGCATTACCTAGGCTCACTTAACAAGACGATATCACAGTATGGCACATGATTTGGTTTCATTAACATAATATGTTCTTGAGGAGATTCAACGGGTCTCTTAAAAGACAGCAGACTTAATTTACTTGACCATATTATTAATGATTATTGATATTATCACATTTATTATTTTTAATATAAAGCATATATTATGCTAACTTTTTAAATTAAAATTGAACTTTTACTTTGGGGTAAATTTATTATCTAACAGGCAAAGACAAAACAAGAAAACATGAAAGACTATTTTTTATTTTCGCGTAAGAATCTTAAATGTAAAAAATATTTAGGTGTAATATATATATAAACGGAACGAATAGAGGATTTTTCTATTAATTTAGTTGGTTTGAATGCCAGAACATTCTACATCTGCCTCAGATAGATCATTCTTTGTGCACATACAAGACCAAAGAAAGGTGACACATTTGACCCTCTGTCACATACTATGCCCAGATTCGACATAGCTTATAATGCTACCAAAACAACTCCAGATATAAAGACAAACTGACAAATCCAGATATAAAGACAAACTGACAAAGCATGAAATAAAACTAGATTAGGCTACCCTACAATATTCAGCCCAACAGGGGTACCATCCTCACGTTCTGCACTTCGAGACTGACAGGGAAGGAAAGCGAAGCCCATAGTGTCTTCAGGAGCTGCCTCCGCTTGAGTAACTGGAATTTGTGCTTGCAGTGCACGAACCTCAGCGTTCATTTCTTTGCCCAGCCCGCGGTTTCTTCCTCCATAAAAGATATTTAATATTAAAAAGGAGAAATGTATTTATTATTTTGATGACACTTTTTTGAGTAGGTTTGTTTTTTTTAAAAGTTATATGCAAGAGTTGAAGTAATTATAATAATATATTTATTATATGGTCAACAAATAGGAACTAAATCTATATACGGAAGATAACAATCATTTTCCAACCACTCAAAATAAACTCTTAATTAAATAAAATTTTACATTTTAAACTCTTAATTAAAATTAAATAAAATTTTACATTTTAAAGATGATAAATTAGTATTTTACAAATATTAAAAAAATAAATAAATTAAATAGACATCATAAATAAACTCTTAATTAAATAAAATTTTACATTTTAAACTTTTAATTAAAATTAAATAAAATTTTACATTTTAAAGATGATAAATTAATATTCTACAAATATTTTTAATTAGTATTCTACAAATATTTTTAAACAAAAAAAATTTAAATAGACATCATAAATAAACTCTTAGTTAAATAAAATTTTACATTTTAAACTTTTAATTAAAATTAAATAAAATTTTACATTTTAAAGATTATAAATTAGTATTCTACAAATATTTTTAAACGAAAAAAATTTAAATAGACGTCATAATGTATTTACGCTTTTTAAGATGAGCCTCAAATGCATTTACCCAAAATTCTACCATTTTTTAGATAGACACCATAATATATTTATGATTTTTAAGTTGAAGCTCAAATGCATTTACCCAAAATTAACAAGCTCAATTCCAAAAAGTATTCGAAAACTTAAAAAACTTGGCCAGTTCGGGAAAGATAAACTTGGCCAGTTCAGGAAAAATGGTTACTGATATAAAGTCTTATCAACGAAATGGTAATGAAAGTAAAAGAAATAAATAAATCCAGCTGATAAAACTCTAATTACCATTCTCCAAAAAGTTTAAATCCTATTCCCCTGTATCTCATTAATAAATTGCTCTGCACTAAAAGATAATTTATAGATTACAAAGCATTCTAATCTATATGTACTTATGATCTATTAATCATATTTTAATATATGAAAAATATCAGTATTAACATTGTAAATACATTGTCATAAATAATCATATTTTAATATATAAAGAATACCAGTGTTAACATTGTAAATACATGGTCATAATAAATCATATTTTAATATACAAAGAATACTACTATTAACCTTATAATAAATCATTAACCAGATTAGGAAACGCCATTGCCTCAAGATCCCTAAACATTGGTATTTTACCTAGCCTAACTCACACCAACCTACTAAGTTTAGTATGGCTGGATTTTTGCCCACCGAGTTAGCATTGCTGGATTTTTGTCAACAATATTTCCAATGAGTAAAATTTATACCATAAATTGCCTTAGCAAAACACTCTCTCATTGTTTGCTTTATGCATTTTGCAAAAAGTATTAATAATTTTTTATTTATTTATTTTTTTAATTATTTATAATCTTTTAAATTTAAATATTTTTATAAACTGTTTAAAATATTTATAATTAAAAAAAAATTAAAAAATTAAAAAAATTGCTTTAATTTAAATAATTTAGGTTTTAGTATTTTTCCATACATAATTTTTTGAGATTTTGTTCAAAATTTGACAAACATTTGATAGAATAACAAATTTAAGCTATGAAATCTGCATAATTCAAATGTTTAAAAAAATAAAATTATTTTTAAATAAAAAAATACATTTTTATATTATGCCAAATTTAAACTGTGAAATTTGCTCCATAAGTTTTTTTTAGAAATCTATTTATAAATTCGAAAATACATTTTCATACTACAATTTTCATAATTATAAATCAAAATGAGTAGATAAATTCGAAAATACATTTTCATACTACTCCAATTTTCATAATTATAAATTAAAATGAGTAGATAAATATGAATCCTTAAATTTTGTTGAAATAACTAGAACTTCAAAAATACATTTTCATACGACGCAAATTTTCATAATTATATGTTAAAATGAGTAGATAAGTATGAATCCTTAAATTTTGTTGAAATAATTAGAACTTGCCTAAAGCTTATTGATTGAATGACATTCAATCATTAATATCATAATTCCCTTCCTCCAATCCATGCCACTGTATACACTAGATTGATGCCGAAGAGACGGCTTGGTGTTGGTGAGCGATGACCTGTGTGGGTTAACTGCCTCTAGATGCAACTCAATGGATTCGCAGTCTTATTTTTTGCATTGCTAGAACTCTTAACACTGGTAACCAATCGTCTCAAGATGTGTACCACTTAGGTTTATGATGCGTTTTCCCAAGCTTCCTTGGTGGTATGTGGCATGTGATACCAACTTAAAGGAATTCACCTACTTATTATATATTTTGCTCAACTTAATGGTGTTGTCACTCAGATTGCGAGTGAAATCAGCTGTTGGACATTGTCTCCAATCTGTCTCTTGTAAAAGTTCTCTGTTACATTGTTAGAATTTTGGAAGAAAAGTCTTGGATGAAGGACTTAAGCACTTCGCTTTTTCCATCCATCAACAACTTTCTCCAAGAATCCCTTCACATTTTCGCTGATGATTGTGCACTAGTCGCTGCTTTCTACAACATCGGCAATTTCACCTTGCTGTTACAAAATGGGCGCGGTCTCCTTGAGCTGGCAAATCCTTCAACTCTGCTTCTAGACGTGCACATTTGCCCTATCTTGTAGAACCACGAAAGTTGCTGACTCTAGATTCCAGTCATGCCTTGCAGGCCTTGCCCAGTCTTCTTTCATTACTTCAACAGTCTTCTTTCATTACTTCAATCATTTTGCTGAGCATGCCCTGGGCGAAATTCTCCAAAAATGTGATATTGTCCAACTATAGTGCCATCAATACATGTCTTGTTCCCATGAAGGGACTGTTGAGAATTAGGTAGGGCTAGGTTTAATTCAAATTCTCTTATTGATAATTATTTGTGAGTTTACTTCTTTTACTTATGTCTTTTCTTCTTAGTTTATTATGTCTTTCATTAAGTCAATTACCAAAACACAGGAGACACAAATTTAGGCTTTTCAAGCCAGGGCCAAAACTTCTCCATCTTGAAGAGGAAAACCAACAAGAAATTCTTCTTATAGACTTTCAGATGACAAGTACCATGACCATGACACAAACACTTGACACTAATATGCTTCTTTCAGATGACAAGTACTATAACCATGACACAAACACTTGACACTGGTATGCCTCCAAACCCTTGTCACTACTTCTTTATTGACTCCTTAAACTGACTAGAAAGCTTGGTCTCTAAATGTATTCATTCTTTCTTGATTCTAGAACATCTCGGCTTATCTTATAAACTTGATGTACTTATGTTACCTTCTTGCTGCACTTGTGAACAATATTATGCATCTCCTTAGTATCCAAAACAAAGATATAATCTAAGACAATTATCCGAGACTATATCTTTTTCTTCACTGTGAGACAGTGACCCGAAACAGTGTCTTCCTTTCTTTGCTGTGGTGTATATCTTACTTCATAATATGTCCAATTAACTTCCTACTTCTCTGCAGCCCTGAACTCGCATTATATTACAGATTCACCCTTGAATGCTTCACTGTTCCACCTCCTAATTCCACACTTACATTTCTGTCCTTGCCTTCGCATTAACTCACAGAACTGTTCCTTAATCAACTGCAAATTTGTCACTGAGATTTTTGTCCAAAAATCTCAGAGGAGTCGAGTTCTGTTCCATCTCTGTTCTGCTCAGCACAATGGACTATTTATAGTGGTCAGGCCCTGTAATAAGCCGACCTGTCCACGAAAAGATGTGACAGTTCATGAGCTGACTTTGCTTTCTGTTTATAGGCCGAATTGTAGAGACGTTCTTCCAATGTATTGTAGGTTGTTTTTGAAGAGTGTTTACATCAAGTATTATCACCATTCTTGAGCCATGTCTTCAAGCTTATTTGACAAGGTCTTGAGGTGTACCATCATCGACTTTAATTCATATACATGACTTTATTTATGACAAGATGACAAATCCTTAAAAGACATCAAGAAGAAGTTTTTTGACCTATAATAAAATCTCTTGCCAATGAAACCAATGAAGCAAGCTTAACAAAAATATATTTTATTATCTTTGTCTTCTTCATTACATAAATACATAATTACGTAGTCAATATGAAGACCGAACCTAGTTACACTTTCCAACACTCCCTGTTAACTGGCGAGGTATTCATAATGTTACATGGTCGCTTTCAATCTAAAGAATCTCATAAGAAGAATCAGATTGGTATTTGCATCTGTATAGCATCATATCAACCATCATTGTTCTAGTGCAAGGCCTTGACTAACAACTCCATCTCTCCACGAGATCATGAGCTTCAATGCTGGCGAGACCAATGATGAATAAACACCTACATCATTGTCTCTCTTGGATCATATTCCACCTGGGTTCACTCTGGATATGTCCACTAGGACTATTCTTATCTTGGATTCCCAGTCCTCAAAGAATATCGGTCCTTCCACAACTACTCTTATCTTGGATGCCTTGATACATCCTCAAAGAATATCGAATGCCAAATGATTACCCAATCCTCCATTTTGTCTTCCCAAGTGAAGACTAAAATGATGTGTCTATCCATTCTCTCCTCATGGCCTTCACTAAGACTTACGGTTGTTAGTCTTGGTCTAGTGCATGACACATGAATTTAGAGAATCATATCCGTCACTTCCTTTTAGTTCAGGAAGGACATACTTCAAGTTCCTTCCAAGCAAGAAACTCAGTATCAGGCTCCCTCTTAACCAGGGACCTACAACAACAATGATGAAAACACCCAGCTGCTCATAAAGAACTCCTCCCTTCAATGTCATGAATTTCTTCGTAGTTGAGGAGTTTTCATCTTTGGGATCTCTTCATAGGGCACAAATCATCCATCACTTTCAGTCATGCGATCTTGCAAAAAGTCATTCATCAGTCTTTCTCATCTGATTCACCCTTATGCCATGTTGCTTTCCTTCGAACCATTTTCCAAGGATCTTACGCCATTCCACATGGTTGGCAGCCTTGCATAAACATATTCAGATAAACATATACATAAGAACTTTTAAATCAAAAGTTACCTCAGTGATGATCTTTCACCATGACATATTCTCGTAGACATCGACATCCTTTATTCAGATTGACACATCTTCTAATGATATGTATTGTCAAGCGTCTTCTTCTTTACTAGACTTCTATCAGAGTCTTCATATCTTCCCAAGAGATCTCCTAGTCACATCTTCTTGGCTTTCTGATAATAACTGCCTCTTGACATGGTTGCACTTCATGATCTCTTCCTTTCTTTCTCCACACAACTTTATTCCCAGAAACTTTCAGTATCGAGTTCCTTGTTTGTATATAACCACATCATATTCTATATGAGGACATATTATGTTGATTTCATCTATTAGTGACAACTTATATAACAGAAGAGATCCTCCTTTTTCTGATCATACTTCTAGAGGTAGAAGTCCATCACCTGCAACCATGAGGCACGACTCCATAGCATCCAGTGTTAGCATATAAATATATGTAACTAATTTTTTTCTTTTTTAGTCATTCTGCAGCAATTTCTTTAGAATGAAGAACTTCATTCCCTTGTTTTGCTTCATCAATATGTCATCATATCCTAATCCCATAATTCTGTTTCCATATTGATTATTGAATGATGACCTTTTGATCTCACTGAATGCCTTCCATGAATGTTGTTATCAGTGAGGTTTCCAGGAGCTACTTCTTTCATAGCTGTATTGCGAACTTCTTCCTATGACAAGTGCATCTTCCTATGACAAGTGCTCCTTCCATGATGCCATCAGTGTACAATGCTTCCTAAAATACTATTTTACAGGCGACAGAAATCACTTAAAGAGGAAGATGATCTCAATCATAGTAGAGATCTTTCGCTTCTTTTTTCTTAGATTTCTTTAGGTAGAGCATTTTGTACCATCATTGACTTTACTTCATATACATGACTCTATTCAAGCTTAACAAAAATATATTTTATTATTTTTGTTTTTTTCATTACATAAATACATAATTACATAATCAATATGAACATTGAAAACCAAACATAGTTACACTTTCCAGCAATTAAACTGTTATACTCTCCTTTTATGAACTCTACTATCCATGTTAATTCATCTAGATTTTCTTCTCCCAACCGTGGATGTTTGAGGGTACTTATTCCTCATTCTCTCATGGAACCTAACCTACAAGTAGGGCAGCAAGACTGTCTGGGTCCAATAACTGGATCCAAAGGATTAATCCATTTATCAGGTACATAATCAACAAATGGTCAAACATATTAGGTTTTTTTGTTTAATTCTTTTAAGTTGTTGGTTTCTTTGGGCTAGTTTTGTTTTAGATTGACTCATTACTAAAATCACACCACTTAAATTATTGGCTCGTCAGGTTCTCACTCTGGCTAGATGCTTCTGGATCCGGAGAGTTTTTCTTACTCTTAGAAAACAAACTCTTAATAAAAAAAACAATTAGAATTTTAATTCATTATATTATATATATTTTCCTGGAATATTATTTCTTTCGCCTGTAAACCCTCATCGTTTTGCACGAGTCGTGTTTTTATTGATTGCTTAGTTAAAGGAGCCATTTCAATGGTATGCGATTTTTCCTGTTAACTGAGTGTCAACACTTTTGTCTGGAGGCATATCCCAGGAGTGCATCCAGTTCCATTTCAAATTTCTATCTGCAATTTTTGTACTGCCATCTACGCATCATGTGTTTCTGCATCCTGTATACTTAGTGCATTCCATTCCATTTCCGCTGTCATTTGCAATACCACTTAATAAGAAGAAAAGAATGCCATAAACATCATAATAATAATATTAAAAAAGAGAAGAAAAGAGACAGAAATCACTGTTGATGGCCGAGAAGGCAGTTATAACAGAGCGCCCACAGACAAACCGCATCAACCTCTGTTTAACCAGTGATTCTCAGAAATTACTTGAATTCAGTCTCAGGAGCCAGTACTCAAAAATTCTTTGAAACACAATGCTACTCTTCTTGAAAGTGCTGCAGAAGTGCATAAGCACATAAATATCGTGAGGATTTATGGTATTTTTAGAAATTTCATCGTGCGCGTGGGGACTCACCATGGCCGGGGAGAAGTAAAAATGTAGGTAACCGTCGCAGCAAAAGAAGGTAGCAGGCGGCCGAAACTAGTCAGATGCCTCATGTACGAAGGCTACTTCGCTCCAACATAACATACAAGTGGCGTCATTCTCCTTAGGCTTGGAATTTGAAGTTTTACCGAATGTGTTTTGTGTTTTTGCAATTTTTGTAGTAAATTTTTTAAACCTTAAATTTTAAATACTTTGAGTTGTCCAAGTGGTTTAAATTTTAAATGAGTCATAAACTCATTTCTGTAATTTAAAGAGATGTCAAGTTAGAATCTGCTTAATTGCAGTACTTATTTCTTGTATTCCTTAGTAGGTTGACAATGAGTTTTTTATTAACACACAAAAAATATAATGAAAGATTGTAGTGGTATTTTTTACTTGGACGCTGCTTTCATTTTCCAAGGATAACTAGCTTCAAATTTACCTTCCAATTGTTATGAAAAAATTGCATAACAAATACTCTCACCAATCTATATAAAAATAAAGTAACAGACATGAAGAACACTATCATTAAAATTTCAATTAACAAATAAAATAAATTTAAATTTGAGCAACAAAATAAATTTAAAATTCCAAACCTGATTCTACCTATATAGATACAGACAAACAGCACGCTGTTGTACTCATAGGCTATTACAGTTTTACAAGAAAAGTCTAGCCTCCGGCCGACGGAATCGTTGCATAGAGAGTACTGTAATATCTGTTGAAGTCGGCGGTCCAATTGATATGCTGGAAAATTTCGGTGCATGCCAAATCGAGTGACAACCGTCATTACAGTATCGAGAGTAGTGTAATTGCCGTTGAAGTCGCCGGTACAATTGATTGGCGGGAAAATTTCGGTGCCTCAGCGAGAGCATGAAGCGGACTGATTCAATAAAAAGAGTATTAAGAAGCGTGACCTTTTGGAACATTCCTGCCCAAGTAATCTCCGAGCATGGGTAAGGGAATTTAACAGAATTATTAATCGCGTTCCCCAAACAAAAGGATGACTGGTGCCTTTCTCCAAAAACAAAGGAGTAACAACTACTCACCTCATAAAACTTCATAATTAATTACTTTCTCTTTCTATTCAAGGAGAGTGGGGTTTCATTAAAAGTGAAATGGTACCATTTAATGGGCGCAATGAAGTAGATTATCTTAAAAGTGCAAGGAAAAGGGAGTCGAATAAAAGATGAGTAAGGAAGATAATTTTGGCAAGGGTCTTTCACAGTGTATTTTTGGTTTTCTTAAATTGTGTTTTACACCTTAAATTTTAAGAGTGACTAAAGATGTTTTGGTTAGTACTCCTTTTATAATTTATTTATTTATTTTTAATTAAATATTTTTTCTATTAAATAAAGAATATAATCATTTGGATTATGTACAGTTTTTTTTAGGTTTATTTTGGAGGTTTGAGACTGCATCTCACTAATATATATATATAGCTAGCTAGTTAGTTTTTTAAAGTTTATTTTAGAGGTTTGAGACTGCATCTCACTAATATATATATATAGCTAGCTAGTTAGTTTGAGTGGGTCTAATGGTTAAGAGCACGTGTTTCATTTTAAAAAGTCACAGGTTCAAAACCAGAGAAATAGAATATGTATGTTTTAGTAGACTTCGCAGTCAAATTGCTAGACAGACAATTTGATGTCTAACTTAACAACAACCTTAAAATTAAATAATATATATATAATGATGTTATATCCATTTTTCTTAAAAAAAAATTGTTTTGCACGGAAATTGAAATTATAAACGTAAACATAAATAGAGATCTCTGAAGAACTTATTCAAGATATTGACAATAATTAAACCCTAACACAAAGACGAGAATTGAGGATCATACCCGAGTGTCCAAATCCACATCTATTCGTGGTGGATTAGGTTCTGTCTTCCCGACTCGAGCTTTATCTTCTGAAGTTTCTGAAGTTGCTGCCTTTAACAGCAACCTCTTCCTCTTCCATTTCAGGTCCCATCCTGGCTCCATAACATTTAAAACCCACAAAACAATGCTCTTGGGTTGATCATGTACTGTTTTTTTTATCTCGGAACTTTTACCTTTTACCATCATTGGCATATTTTCTTACTAGGTGAATTCTACATTAATATACAGTGGTCATTTCATAATCTACATTGATATATAGTGGTCAAACATGTCATGACATAATTCTAGCTGCTAGTAAAACTTAACTGTTCTAGTGGGTATGCAAATGGGTGGCTACTTTGCAGTCCCTTGATCAAAGATGGCAGTTTTGAGTATCTCTAGCCATCACCATTATCTATTTTCCATTATCTGCATCTTCTCATTTAGAATGTGCCTACTTTTAAGTTCTTACTTGTACCCCTAAGTGTATTGAATGTTTTCTAATCGAGTCTCTCTTAAATGCTTGGCAGGTGGCTGCAAAGGCCATTGGAGCAATACGTTCTATGATCATATTTCCTATTTTTCCTTATGTTATTCTTGCAATCTTCTACATGTACTGGGTTGGAGCAGCATTATATCTTTTAAGTTCAGGTGAAATTCGTCAGAATGACTGCAGTGCGGACTGTTGTGCCTATGATCTTGTTGCCAAGAAGGTTAAATGTGACGATTGCTGTGGTTACAGCATTCACTATACCCACCATATTTCTCTGGCCATCATTTTTCATATTTTTGGATGTTACTGGATTACCCAGTTTATAATAGCATGTTCACTCACTGTTATTGCTGGATCAGTATCTTCTTACTACTGGGCAGGTGGTGAAGCTTCTGTAAGTTTCGGTCTCTTGTTTACAAGTTTTCTAGGCATTTCAATTTATTGTATTCTTTATTTAATAAATGGGAAATTGAAGTAATAAGAGCTGATGTGACAGGAAATGCCATTCCTTCCTGTTATTTCTTCAGCGAAGCGACTTTTACGCTACAGCCTTGGTTCCATGGCATTTGGTTCATTGGTAGTATCAATCATTGAGTCAATTCGCTATATTCTTGAGTCTGTCCGGCGTCGATTGAAACATGTAGAAGCCGTATCAGGAGGCTGCATTGCGAAAATGATGTGGTGTTCCGCACAGTGCTGCCTAGGTTGTGCTGAGTGGACCATAAAATTTGTAAATCGTAATGCTTACATCATGGTGAGAGATCTGAGAAAGATTTCTCCAAACTCTCAACATCTTTTGATTCTTCCATTCAGCATTCTCTTAGTAACATGACTTTTATTTATCAGCAATTATCGATCACTGAACAATGAAAATCTTTGCATCTTATGCAGATTGCTATTACTGGGAAAAGTTTCTGCACAGCTGCTGGACAGGCAACTGGATTGATAATGAACAACATATTAAGGATAGGCGCAGTTAATGTTATCGGAGATGTTATTTTGTTTTTGGGCAAAATATGTGTTAGCCTTACATGTGCCTTGTTTGCCTTCCTCATGTTGGACACACACCGATACAGATCCGCTCATAATAAGATCTCATCCCCATTGTTTCCTGTTCTGGTGAGTTAAGAATACTCTGCTGTAAAGTAAATCTACATAGGTTTTGTCAAGTGTGGTTATCCCATGTGGTTGGGAGGAAGATGTAATCTTCCTGTTCAATTCTTACTAGTGATATAATGGAGGTTAATACTATTAACCTTTATGTATATTTCTCGTATGAAATATATAGTTTTGTATGAAATATATAGTGGTGTAACTGTGAATAAAATAAAGAAAACTCCCAAATTTAAAGATTAAAATTTGTCTTTTAAATTTAATATACGTATAATGGTAACCATTTCCAAATATATCTATTATTTCATTTTAGTTTATTTGCTTTTGTCACAGTGAGCAATATATACATGCAAAACACAAATCTAATGACTTTTGCATATGCAGGCTTGTTGGAGCATTGGCTATGTTATCGCCTCTCTTTTTTTCGCTGTAGTGGAGATGGCCATTGATACAATTATATTATCCTTCTGCCAAGATGCAGAAGAACATCAAGGAATACCACAGTATGCGCCGCCCCTCCTTACGGAGACCTTGAGAAATCACAGTGAGATGCAACGGCTGACACAGTGAAGCCTTACGAGACAAGCAATGGCTTGCCTTCATTCAACTTATGAGCCAACTGGAGCGGATATAGCAGATCGACAGTGGCTTTCCTTTTAACAATTTATATACCAATATAACGAAGCATTGGGCAAATCACATACCCTATTACAAGGAAAGACGATTGCTTTGATCTGGTTGCCCATACTTTCCACCAGGTCATTTTCAAATATTTTGAGGTCTAGCTGTATATCATTATCGTTTTGTTAAGAAAGCAGAAAATTCATTTCCTTAGGTAGGTTGTTTCAAGTTGGTATTCGCTAACCAGGTTTTTGAAGGTCAGGCAAACATTAATTTCCATCCAAATGTTCGATGTTTTTCGTATAAGAATTCGAAAGTGGAGCAATTGCTATTAAGTGATTCACACTTTCTATCATTTCTGTGTTTGTGGTCGTCTGTAGGGGCAATGTAACTAATGTATAAATCTAATTTAATTAGCATCTTTGTTAGCAGGGCAGGTTCTCATTTTGATTGTATACATTTTTTTTTTCCATCTAGAATGAATGGGAGCAATTACCTCAGAAATCTTGACAATTCTAAAAGAGTGGTTTAATATACAAGTACAAATATAAGGCGACTGATCTTGGACCTGTTGGCTTCATTGGTTCTCCACTCGGATTATAATAGATGTCAGTTTGCAAAACAAATAAGATTCTCCAAAGTAGAATACATTGGACTCCCTGGTGAAAAAATTCAAGAAATCGTAGAATTTGGGCCAGCAACATCCCTTTTTGGTGGTCTCTCTTGTTTATAGTTGTGGCTGCTTGTAAAGGGCAATTGCTATTTTATGTCAACTTTCATTTAGCCGAATCTCTGTAGATGCCTGGGATTCAGATATCCAAAGAAAGATCCACTGCATTTTGTTAAGCACATTAGTAAAATAGCTTAGTGGACGAGGAGCATAGTTTATGGCTGATATATTTCCTTATCACATGAGTTGCATTAAATAGCGTCTGTAAAAATTTAAAAAAATGGTATGAACAAGATCCCTTCAACACTAGTCATCGCCAAGGCCGCAATTATTAATGGAATATTTTTCTCGGGTTGTTCCTGGAACTGCTTTTTGTGTTGCCTTTTCAGAGCTGTTATATGAAGGGGTTTTGAGTTATTTTAATTTGTCAGTTGCTTGATAAATTATTGAACATGTTTTTCCTGGACTATCTGACAGATAGAAGGGGGTGTGTGTGAATGAGAGAGAGTGGAAGGTTATCTCTTATGCATATTTACAGCTAATGTTTGGAGGGATTGTCTCGGCAGATTTTCAGTTTATGGGGGTTGTATTGCCAGCACCCGTTGCCTCTTTACAATTGGTTATATGGTCACTGCCTGATTGTTCAAGGTTTTCTTGAACTGATTTTCCAAACTGTGGCCTGATTTTATGTTATTATGAGATTCTCACAGCAAATTAGTAAGCATGTCTTTTAGGGGATATTCTGACATGTCCACGTGAGTTTCAAATTTTTTTTTGGACATGTCCACATGAGTTTCAGATTATTTTTTGTTTGTGTGTTTTTGTTTTTTTGAAATTTATGAGAATAATTGTTGTTTAGGTAAGTTATTTACCAACTGAGTGGAATTGTTATTCTTTACATTGCAATGCCAGAGAGCAGTAAGAATGAAGCGCTCATAAGTTGGTTGGAACGTAACTTTAAGAATGAACTGTGAGGCTGACCTTAGGGTTCAAGGAAAGTATGGGGAAGTGCATTGACACAAATGAGAGATAATGCTTTAGAAAGATAGGACCTATGCTTACAAATCAGTACGTTATGTGTTCTGCTCCCATCAATATTTCTACTGTGCTCATGTTTATAGTTTATTTTAAAAATTCATTTTAAAAATTCTTATTGAGTTGTAACGTCTTTGGTCATGTCTGAATGGCGTTCATATTGGTATTCGTTAGATCCGATTGTTTGTGTTTTCAATAGCATGATTGTTTTTTCTCATTCATGGTTTTCAAGAAGAATGTATAAATGGAAAGGGTTTTTTTCACTGTTTCTGCTTACCTATTGTATTCAAACAAACATCACTTCAAATGCATGGGAAATAACCCAGATCAACTTCTTGATTAGGGAGTGGTTTTGAAGAAGACAAAATGGACCCTTCATTCCTCGTCTGAAAGATGCTCTGTCCTAGCAGAAACATAAGAAAGCAGTTCTTAGTGGTGACCACGTCAGCTACCATAAAATTTATCCGGTAAAAAATGTATATGTTGCTCTAAACACATTTATTGTTCATATTAACCTATTAATCTCATCTTCACTTTATGGAACCGTCTAGAAGAACCCTAAGAAAGTTTAGGGATAAGACAGTGTATGGTTTAGTTTAGGGATAAGACAGTGTATGGTTTGGAGTGAGAAAGTTTAGGGATAAGACAGTGTATGGTTTGGAGAAACCATGAAGGGATGCTCTATGATTCGGAGGAGCTATGACACGTGTTTAAAAATGAAGCTATTGGTCGTCAATGGATCATGTTCCACAATAATAATTTTTCTTAAATGATTACTTGTGGCAGAAGTGAATTTATATTTTCTAAATTCGTGTAAAAGAAATGTCTTTATGTTTTTTTAAAAATTCGTGTAAAAGAAATGTCTTTTCTTTTTTTTAAGGCAAATTTAACAAGTTTTTGAGAAAATGCAAGAATGTAACAAGAACATTATTTTTTGGAGTTGTTTATTGACGTAACAGGATAGCGTGGATAGTAGTTTTTTGCCCAAATCTGGTAAAAAAAAATTCAAAAAATCAGGTAGTTGGAGTGTTTGAATTGCATTTTTGATGGTGGAAATGGATTCAGCATCATAAAAACCCTTAGGGCACCCAAAATACTGAACCCAGTTTTTCAAAAATCTTTGCCTAATTTTTTCGTAATCTTACATGAATTTCTGGGTTAGTCAGTGGGTTTTTAAGACCAAGGCTTATTTTTTACGCCGTAAAACTAGATATTATGTTTTAATGGACTAAATCTAAATATGTTGGAAATAGAGTAGTTAGTGATATTTTTTTCAATTTTGTCAACTTAGATTGGTTTGGTTGAATAGAAAAAGTTATAACTAGCAATTGCACCAGATGTTGCAAAGGAAATGCCATAAGGCTTAAATTCCAAAACCATTGTAGCATATAAAAAATCATTGAAGATAAAAATTAGTAAACAAAATGTCATTCAAGGTATACGAAATCACTTACATTATGCCATAAACAAAATGTCATTCAAAGTATAAGAAATCACTTACATGATGCCAAATTGATAAATTCTATAACCTTTCCAACATAAATTTCATCATAATCTTTAAAGATGGTCTTTCAAGTTCCAATTGCAAATTTTTGTTGGTTATCTTTCCAAATCTAAATTTTAGACATCATTACAACAAACTATTAATTTAATTCATTATCAACTCAAATAGTATTAATAAGATGTTTGATAGTCTAGATGAGAGTTCATATTGTTTATTTTTCTTTTTTGAATTATGAATATGTATGTCCAACATGTATGTGTTGCTGGATAGATTTAGAAAGGACTAAGTAGAAGGCCACCATGGAGCAACTGAAGGTGCCAAGAAACTTTGGCATCTAATAAAAATTACTCATCAATTGTTCCTTGCTAATTGCATAGTATATAGCAAGCATAGTACATAGCAAGTGAATCATTAAGGTCTTGCATTTGCCAATTCTTTTTCATTTAAAATAATTTTGAGAGCTTGTAACCACTTTTAATATGCCAATTTTTGGACTTAGGCAACTCCAAAATTCAAAATCTAAGAGTTAGGATTACTATATACTCCTCAATATTACGACATACTACAACATTAATGATTTTATAACTTAATAAATCATTGGTTGCCATGTGTAATAACCAAAAATAAAAATAAAAACTACTAAAATCACATAAAATTTCTCATAATATTAAAAAAACTCATAAATAATTTTATAACTTTATAAATTATTGGTTGTCATTTGTAATAACAAAAAAAAAAACTACTAAAATCACATAAAACTTCTCATAATATTAAAAAACTCATGAAATGAGCCAACTATTGAAAATATTAGGGTGAAATGAAATTTCATCCATCGATTAAAAAAAAATAAAAATAATAAAAAATATTGAACTGAAATAAAATTTCATTCATCTATTTAAATAAATAAAAATTCAAAATTCAAAAATTAGTTACAACCAACCAAGAGAGGGTCTTGCAGTAAATTTTTTCTTTAAATTTTTTTTGATAAATTATAATATTTTATAGCTTATAATGCCCAAATTTAAAAGAGTCGTGAAATCACCTCTCCATCAAAATGCTAAAAATATTTAAGTGAGATGAAATATCATTCATCTATTTTTAAAATATATGAAAAATTAAATTAAAATTATTCAAGTTCAGATCCACAAGTTGAAAGACATAATTAAATATTTGTGATCACCAATCTAATTCGATTCAATTTGGCCATCTATTTTGTTTATCATACATTGGAAATGGAAGGGCAAGAGTCTAGGAACGAAAGAGGAGAATATCCCCAAATCCTTCCTCAACACCAAATTAAAATGTAGTACCACATGGAAGTTGAGAGAGAAGACATTGAATATGGTTCCTGAGAATCCGCTGATAGCCAATAATAATTAGATACAAGAAGTTAGTCAACAAAGAGACTGACAGAGGGAAATCATACTACAGTATTTTATTGAATTCCAACAAAGAATTAACCATTGGCTACTAGCACTAATTGAAAGAAGTGGGAGAGTTGCGAGTTGAGAAGAAGCTATTAAGAGACAAGAAATTCAAGCTACAGGAGGCTCAGTTTAACACATACATGGACTTTTAAAACTTTTCTCTTAAAACTTATTTACACCTTCACTTCATGATCAACTTAATATGTGAGCAATCTTTATTAGTGAGCAGCAAGTATCAAACAGATTTGTTAATGTAATAACAGTCTTAATATCAGAGCAGCAAGTATTAAGTAGATGATATAGACCAGATCAACACATAAACATCATGCACAGAGACACTAGATATAAGTGGAAACACATAAAGGGAGAAAACCACATCTTATTATTGTTGTGATGCAAAGACAAGCTCCAACTCCCTCTCACCAATGTTTTTCTGCAGGCACCAACCTACAGGAGGCTCCAACTTCAATTCTGCAAGCTACAACTTGCAAAGAAGCACCAACTCCCTTCAATTTTTTGCCGGCACCAACCTACAGGAGGCTCCAACTTCAGTCAGTTACAACTGACAGCTATCAAGCTGCAACTTGATAGGGAAGCTCCAACTTCCTCAATTTATCAAATTGAATGTTCGCTGATTTACCTCAGATATCAGCTCTGTTATGTAGCTTCTCTTTCTGCTCTTCTTCTCTTAATCTTCTCTGCCTCACACTTCTATATTCTGCCTTCTCTAGATTTACTCTCTCTAATCTCTAATGTGCATATCAATGTGATATTATATATAGAGTTCCTCACATCACTGTTTGTATTTCATAAAGAATTTGGAGTGAACAGTCATGACTCTTTGGCTTCTGTCTTCTCATTCCTTTATCCAACTCATTTTTAAAATTATAACAATATGTACAAATTTCCATGCTACAGTGGAATTTTGTCTTTTCCTTAGGATACTTGCCTTTGCATCACAAACAATATAAACAAAAATATTTACATTTTCAGTTACACATTTCAATACCACTCAACTCCTTTTCTGAACCTCGGCTTTACTGGATTTGTCTCTTCTGCTACTGTTGAGTGGCTGTTCTATATATCTTGGTTCACTTCTGTGTTTATTTATCTGTTCACTGTACTTGAGTGCATTACCATCTCTGTTCTCGGGCTACCTGTCTACATTCTCTGTTCATACATGAGTTTAAGCATAATTGCTTGAAGTTCACATTACAATTTCAATTCATTTTTCTTTTGTACCATATTTCTGCCGCTGTCTCTAGTTCTTTCCTTCTTGCAAGCTCTTGTAATAAACCCAATCTTATTACATATATGTTTCGACTTTAGCACAATATATATATCGTCATGTATGCATACTCCCGATTCAAACTATTAATAAACTATAGCTTTTGTTTTGCACCCAACATAAATATGGTCACTGTTATATAACCTTTAAAACATCAAATTATATTACATTCCCCGCTTAAATATATAATGCTTACTCGAATGTTTGGACCTTGGAAATTTTGAATATATATCTCGAGCTTTAAATCAATTGAGCCGCTTATAACGTACCTTTGTTAAACCCACATACCTTAACAACGTGCAATATAAATTAAACTGGGGCCCAGCGCTAACAATCTACCACATCCAACGACGGACATCACATCGCACGGCTTCTGATGATCCGACGGATGTCGCTCGGGCAACTTGCACGGACAATAACGCACAATGGCGCGCCGTACCTTGGGTAACCTTCGCGCATCTATAGCAAGTGACCACCATCAGATCGCTTCCCTCCAGATCGACGACTTGTGTCAATATCGCTCCGCATCTTTGGTCGATGATTAATGTGCGATGGCGCGCAGTGGGAGGCGGTTTTCCGTGGGTCCACCTCGCCACGTGTCGAATGATCTATGGAATCGCTCCCAACTCCTCAAATACCGCCCACCGTGTAAAGGTGGTGCGATGAAAACCATAAACTGCCGTCACTGTTCATCTGGTCACGGTTCCGCTCTTCTACGCAGGGTTCCGATCTTTTATTAACACATTGGGTTATGTTCATTTTCCATTGAATTTTATGCGAAACTCCGACCTTGGTTTACAACATAAACCATTGCATGATCCACCTTTAATATTGGGTCCCACTCTAATTTCCTTTGATTGTTTAACTGGTCCATAGCGTTAATACCTTTGTAAAGGTTTCGGCAATACATCGAATTACACTATAAAGCACTGAATTACACCTTTGGAAGTGGAACATTATAATAAAGCACTTGCATCGCATCGCATCACATCTGCTCTGCCTATTCCTTTTGTGTTTCACCGATTGCGATATGCGATCGCACTGCATCGCATCGCAAACTTATCGCATCGCATCGCATACTTATCGCATCGCATCGCATCTTCATTACATCGCATCGCATCGCATCTACTTTGCCTATTCCTTTTGTGTTTCACCGATTGCGATATGCGATCGCACCGCATCGCATCACATCGCAAATTTATCGCATCGCATCGCATCTTCATTACATCGCATCGCATCGCATTTTCATTACATCGCATCGCATCGGATTGGACTCCGCTGCCTTTGCTTCATCTGTCGCTTCTGATTTATCTGCTGCCTTTGTTTGCTATCTGCCTCGCTGCCTTGCTACTTAGGCAATGCTCCAACTCATCCCCAAGCAATTCAATTACCTTCATTTGATACTAATATCCTCACTGCTCTGCAGCACCACCTCATCTGTCTCCGCTGCCTTTGTTCCTTCTATGCTGCCTTGCTACCTCTCTGCTTCTTTGCTATCTCCGCTGCTCTCTTTACTGCCTCTGCTACTTGTCTTATGCTCTCTCTGCTGCCTCTGCTACTTCTTTGATTGATGCTTCTCCTTACTTATCTTTTTGCTGTCTCTGCTACCTCTCTTTTTTCTTCCTCTGCTCCTTGGCTGATGTTTCAAGTGCTCCTCCTTTGTCATCTACTTTGCCATCAATGACAACATTTCCAACAGTTTTCCCCTTTGGCATTGATGACAATACCCTTCCTCTGCTTTCCTTTTAGAAGTCCCTTTTTGCTTTTCCTCCCCCTTTGACATCAATGGCAAAGGGTTGCTCATTTCCTAGTTTTCTTTCTGCATTTCCTCTCTCTGAGTTATGTTTAGGCCCTCTTCTGCTGACTTTGTACCATGCTGCTCTAGACTGATGTACAAGACTTGTTGAGAGAACACTTTGAGGATTATTGAACTTGAATATACACTGTAAATTGATACAATTCAAACGCATAGACTTCTTTCACTTGTATAGAGCTAAAAGTGAAGATAGTGACACTTCATAGAACAAATTATACCAACTTTATCTAATCAGAGATGTATGATTGGATCAAAAACTAAAATATTGAGAAGGCTTCAAATATACTTCTGTCTTTGTCTGATGTAGTGAGCTAATATATTTCTGTTGAAGAAGATTGTAGATTGAATATGTCTTTTCCTGCAATACTCATCTGCAGTACCACACCTGTTCAATTATGATAAAGATGCCAATATATCTTTTATAGCTATGGTACACCTTTCCTGCTTGTTGGTGATGATATGAGCTAGGATGCTGACAAGGATATTACATTTAAAGACTGAAAGGTCCTTGTTGCTGTTGTGAACAATGAATCAAACCAAAGCTTACAACTTATTGTAAGAATAGGCAATATCTTTCAATATTAGAGGCCAACTGACTTTCCTTCTTGTACAATGTGCTTTCAAAACATACCCTTCAATGTATTGGTCAGTTTCACTTATCAACTATGCAGTTTTATTTATGACATAATGGTATGTATGTCAATAACCAATCTCTCTTTAAAGGTGGATTACCAGTAAATCCTTTATGCTGAAGTAGGATTTAGATGATTTAAAAAACTTTTGAGCTTCAGATGGTAATCACAGCTAGTCCTTTATTCTTCAGATACTTTGACTGTTCTATCAAAATGAACTTCCACAAAAGCATATTCAATATGTTTAATTGAAAACTCAGCAAACAAACTTCACACAGTTTTGTAACTGATCTTAAGAAAGAGGCCTTGAATATATACATGTACCAACTTCAGGAAGGCATGAAATTATATATAGAAAAAGATATTGCTTCGGTGCTCAATATACTACTTCAAGTGTAAATCAGACACTGATCCTTTAGCACTGCTACTGCCCTTTTCATGTTGAATGCAGATAACCCTGGGAATTTTACCTTGATGCATTCTTGCCATAGTCCTTTGATCCTGTGGACCTATATCATACTGCTGCTTCACTGTGAATGCTTGGTAATCTGTTGATAAGCATGCTTCTTGTACCTAAACACCAACTGATATTACTTTGATAATCCATGTAGAGATTTCACTTTAGCTAGCACATGAACCCATAGTTTCTACTATTGATATTTTCACTGTTCACACCAACAACCATCAATATATTGAATTAGAACTTGGCATCATTAACCTGCTACTTATTCTGTCATCCTGATTTGAAAGAATGTTACTGCATTTTATTTTCTATGACAGTTCCAGAATCATTGTTGCTTTACATATTGCTTTATATACCAATTCAACTGTTCTGACATGATGATCTTCGTGAAGACATTTTCAATTTCTTTGCTTGGAATCTTCATGGGCAGATCACTCTCTTAACTGTACGCCTCCAAGGGACATTTCCATAGATGAAGGAAGTAATGATACAGTGATGATAGGCTCTTTTCTTACTCATTAATTTGTTAGCTATTGAATGCTTCAGATATTCTTCTTCTTCTCTAGTTCTCTTGTTAGAGGAATTTTCCTTTTTCTTCCTGATCTCATAGCTGTTCTCATTTCATGGAGCTCTTCTTAGACTACCTTTTGTGGAAACTACATATGAACTGCTCTCCCCCTGAGATGCTGCTTCATATCTATCACTGGTTGGATATTTTCTTTGTTTCCTAGAGCAGCTCCCCTTGAGACTATGGAGGATTCATTGTGTAATTGAGATAATAGGTTCCCCTTTTCTCTTTTCCTTCCATACCTTATTGGGGTTCATCATAATGTCTGCTCTTCTTTTAGATTCATATTTTTTATTTATCTGTTTTGATCCCATCATCTGTCTAGAGTTCTTTAATGTATATGGCAGATTACAGTCCTTTGCTTTGTGACCAAGTTTGAGGCATACATAACATCTTATTTTACCAAGATTCATTTGAGCTGATGTATAATATTTTGTTTCTCTTCTTGAATACATTTTACAATCAACAATTTTATGTCCAAAATTATTACATGCATAACATGTAATATTCCCAATTAGCAAATAGCTAATTGGAATATCAAACCGGATCAATTTTTCCGCCTCTAGTAAATTGCCAACAACCGTGAGCGGGTCGTGGACTCAACCCGGCACGCGAAGGCAAGTACGCAGGCTGAAGCTGGCAGTGTGGGGACCGAGGGGACTACGCGGGAAAGGAGGATGTTAGCTGCGCGGAAAAGGAGGGAGCTCGGTGCTCGAGAGGAGGGCCGAGTACAAAGGGGAGATAGCTTCCTCATTTTTGATTATTGATGTTTATGAAATTGAAACTGGTCGCTAAGACTTGAGCACGCCGGCTGTTTAGCAGGTCTGCAACATTGTTTAGTGCGCCGAGTGTCTCCGAGCGGAGATCTCAACCTCAGCGCCGGGGGACTTCGAGTGCCTGCTCGGGTGAGGCAGTTCTGTCATCATTTTGTTAGAGGATCGGGTTTGGACTTGCGCAGAGCTGCGTCGGGAGTGTTGACGCAGTATTTGTGGGAAGACCGCGGATCGACCAGTGTGAGCTCCGTATTGTCACCATTGTAGTGGTTACGGGTCAGGAGGAGCAGCTGAGAGGATTGGGTCAGGGAGCATTGCGCAGAGCAGAATCAGGAGCTACTTAGCGGAGCCCTTTCAGCCACAGCATATTAGCAAGCACGCGGCAGTATTCCCAGCCGCTTGAACGCAACAGTAAAACCGCTGTACCTTTGTCTTTTCGGGATTATCTTTTGCCTTGCCTGTGCCAGCTTGAGCACCATCATCTGGGCAGCTATTGTAATCACTTATACTCCTCAGCATAATAAAATGGCTTAGTGATTTCTCTGTTAATGTGTATCTGTTGCATAGGCCGTTTTTATTATTTTATGTGTTGTTGAATATTTTCATCAAGGAGCATACCATTGTTGTACCATTCCTGTGTTTTATAAATTCCCTTAAAAAGGAATATTACAGTGGTATCAGAGCATGGTTCTGGCTCAGCCTGTGGAGTGAAGAGTCTATGTCATCTGAAGGACACCCCTACATCTACTACAGAGGAAGGAACTACAGAGATATCGAGCGTAGGTTGGAAAACACCTACGGAGAAGGGGATTGTATTCGAGTAGCGGACACAGAACTGGGGGAGCCGGGGATAGGTGCGAGAGAGAGAGAGACGATGGCAGACGATAGCGATGCAAAATAGTTTGGGGAAGCCCTCCTCAAATCCGTACAGGATCTGTCGCGACAGATTGAGATGATGGGGCAGAGGTTCACCGCTGTTGAAGCTAGACAGCGTGAAACCCCGAGGGGTTTTCCGGTGGGTGAGGGGTCGGGTACATCCCACCATTTGCAGGAGCAGGCTACCACCCCGCACCAGGCATCACACGCCCCCACTCGTGCTACTATGCCCACTTTCCTAAGTGCAGACACTGGGACAGGAGCACAGGAGGAACCAGAGCCTGACCACATCGGTGATTATTTTGCTGAATACCAGACATATGGGTAGGAGTTCAGGGAGGCACTTCTATTTAGAGATTTTGTCCAGCTCAAACGGGACCACAGGCCCCGTGACCATTACAGAGGGCACCGGCATTATCATGATGGAGACACCCAGCGTTCAGCAAGCCGATATCATTTGCCTACGTTTGATGGTTCAACAAGCAGTTCGGCAAGGTCCTGGGTCGAGAAGCTGGACATATATCTCCAGCTCAACCAGATGGCGGAGGCGGAGGCCATCAAGGTGGCTACGCTGCATTTGGATGGTGAGGCTCAAAATTGGTGGTTCCATGGAATGGTGACACTTGGGCATTCCACTGTGACCACATATGCCGAGTTCACCCGAAGACTGATAGAGAGATTCGACCGGAAGGATCCGAAAGAACATTTTGTTGAGCTGACGAGGCTCAAGCAGACGGGAAGCCCAGAGACATATATTGCCGACTTCATGAGGCTTTTAGTAAGGGTGCCCGATTTATCCGCGGCACGGATGATATTCATGTTCATCGAAGGGCTGGCAGAGCCACTTCGAGGATTGGTCAGATCCACGAGACCATCCACACTTCAGGACGCTATTGGCAGGACCCGGGATCTGCAAGATGCATTGCCTAGGACCAGAACACCTTACCCCCAAAAGCAGGTTTTTCCGCCAAGAGGGAAGGATATGAGGACCCCACCTTCCAAGGGGAATCCGGGTGGGGGACAGTTAGATGACAACGCCAGGAGGGAATTGAGGAAGAAAAAGCTGTGCTTCACCTGTCGGGAGCCATGGGCGCCGGGGCACAGATGCACTGTCGGTAAGGCGCATTTTATAGAGGTCTTCTCCGAGAGTAGTGGGGAAGAAGAGGAGTACGAGGATCGAGAGGCAGGAGACAGGCAGGCTGTGCACGATCATGGGCCACCGACGGCGGGAGGTGCGGCTTTCGCACCGACGGGGGGAACCCTTGCAGCATTGCGAGGAGTACCTAAGTATCTAACGTTGCGCGTCCGAGGGACGGTGCGTGGGCAACGAGTTTCAATTTTGGTGGATAGTGGGGAAACCCACAACTTCATCGACGCACAGATGGTTGAGCGGAGGGGCATACCGACAGAAAGTTTCGATGGTTTCTCTGTATTGGTCCCAGGAGATCAGTCAATGCAGTGTGCGCGATACGTTCCGGAGCTGGCAGTAACCATGGGCACCTACACAGTGACTGACCATTTCTTTGTGGTCAACATACCTGACACCAATGTGGTTTTGGGCGTACAATGGCTGATCACTCTGGGGAAGGTCACCACGGATTGGGAGGCCTTGGAAATGGAGTGGGACGATAGGAAGACAGGGAAGCATGAGAAGATACGTGGGATGCACACTTACCCACCTCAGGTTGTTTCAGCTCACCGGATGGAGGCAACTTTCCGGAAAGGAAACATAGAATGGGCGGTAGAGCTCCGGGCATCAGAGACGGGAACCGCTGGGTGGGCAGTTCATCCTGACATCCAGGCTGTCCTCGACAGGCATGACGTAGTATTCAGGGATATACCACCAGGCCGGCCACCGGATTGGGGGTTTGAGCACATGATAGAGCTGGAGCAGGGCATCCAGGCCATTATTACCACACCCTACAGGCACCCTAAGGCCTATCGGGACGAGATTGAGCAGGCTATCCAGGAGCTGCTGGCTCTTGGACACATCCGACCGAGCACCAGCCCTTTTGCTTCCTCCATGGTGTTAGTTAAGAAGAAAGACGGCACGTTGCGAATGTGCATCGATTACAGGGCTTTGAACAAAAAGACCCTGAAGAATCGGTACCCTATACCTAGGATCGATGAGCTAATGGATGAGTTGAGGGGAGCACAGTTTTTCTCAAAGATTGATTTGAGATCCGGGTACCACCAGATTAGAGTGAGGGAGCAGGACGTGCCCAAAACCGCTTTCAGGTGCCACTACGGCCACTTCGAGTTCTTGGTTATGCCTTTTGGGCTAACCAATGCCCCCGCCACCTTCCAGTCTTGCATGAACCACATCTTTCGCAGCCACCTGAGGAAGTTTGTATTAGTATTCTTCGATGATATATTGATATATAGCAGGACGTGGGAGGAGCATCTCCAGCACATAGAAGCCGTGCTGCATATCTTGGAAGAGCAACAGTTTTATGCCAAGCTCTCCAAGTGTGAGTTTGGGGTGACTGAGATGTTGTATTTGGGACACATCATAGGAGTGGACGGAGTGAGGGTCCATGAAGAAAAGATCAAGGCCATCCAATATTGGCCAGAGCCGAAGAACGTGACAGAGCTTCGAGGATTTGTTGGCATCTGCACATATTACTGGAAGTTCGTCAAGAAATTCTCTCAGCTCGCAGCCCCGCTTACGGATTTGACAAAGAAGGGGGCCTTTAGTTGGTCCGAGACAGCGCATCGAGCTTTTGACAGGCTCAAGGAGGTTATGAGCAGCTGCCCAGTGCTCGCGCTGCCAGATTTCACGCAGCCTTTCGTTTTGGAATGCGATGCGTCGGGAGAAGGGATCGGCGCAGTTTTGATGCAGGACGACCACCCTATAGCCTATGAGAGCCGGAAGCTCCTTCCCCATGAGCAGATGTACCCTATATACGACAAGGAGATGCTAGCCGTGATGCACGCGTTAGCCAAATTCCGACAGTACTTAGTGGGTAACAGGTTCAGGGTGAGGACGAATCACAACAGCCTCCGATTCTTTTTGGAGCAGAAGCAGCTTCAGGAGAGGCAACAAAGGTGGATCAGCAAAATTCAGGCTTATGATTTCGACATTGAGTATGTTAAGGGGAAAAACAATGTGGTAGCTGATGCACTTTCATGTAGACCAGTTACATTGTCCTCAATGAGTTGGGAGGCGGATTGGAGGGCCCAACTCTTGGTGGAGTACTCCAAGGACAAGTTCGCTTGTGAGATTTTGGATGGTGAGGTGGCGGACGATAAGTACAGGGTGATAGATGAGATTATCTATTACAGAGACATGATCTTCCTGACTGTGGGCTCCCAGCTCAAGAAGAAAATAATTCAAGTGTCTCATAATTCACCGTTAGCCGGACATCAGGGGTTTTCCAAGACCTACAGGACCATCCGAGAGAGGTTCGCGTGGAAAGGCCTCAAAGGGGACGTACTCCAGCATGTTAGGGAGTGCGAAGTCTGCCAGCGCAACAAGGGGGAAACGAACCATCCAGCAGGACTGTTGCAGCCTCTTCCCATTCCCGAGGGGTAGTGGGAAAGTATTTCTATGGATTTCATCATAGGATTGCCCGTAGTGCAGGGCAATGATAGCATATTTGTTGTCGTTGATCGGCTGACGAAGTACACACATTTCTTTGCCATATCCGCACACTATACCGCCGCGCAGGTGGCAGAACTGTTCTTCAAGGACATCTTCAGGCTGCACGGACTTCCCAAGACCATTGTCAGTGACCGGGACAGCCGCTTCATGGGCGGGTTCTGGCAGGAACTCTTTCGGTTGGTGGGGACGGAGTTGACGCCAAGCACTAGCTACCACCCCCAGACTGATGGGCAGACAGAGAGTGTTAACAAGTGGCTGGAAGGCTACTTGCGAAATTATGTCAGCGGGCAGCAAAGAGCATGGCTGAAGTGGCTGCACCTAGGGGAGTATTGCTATGACACCACATATCACATGTCCATCGGAATGTCCCCGTTTTACGCACTGTATGGATATCATGCTATGTCTTTTGTTGATGTTGTGTTTGGTGCCTGCAAGGCTCCGAGAGCCAAGGATTGGGTCCAGGAATGTCAGGACATCCTCCGGGCTCTCAAGGATAATATCGCCACTGCGCAGAATCAGCAGAAGTTGTATGCCGACAAGGGTCGGGTGGAGAGGCAGTTCGAAGTAGGGGTTTGGTCTACCTGCGCCTACAACCATACCGTCAGTCTACTCTGAAGCGGAAGGGGGTGGAAAAGCTCAAGCCCCGCTTTTATGGACCCTACCGGGTGATACGCAGAGTGGGACAAGTTGCTTATGAGTTGGAGCTACCCCAAGGCAGCAAAATTCATAACATTTTCCATGTGTCGTGCCTGAAGAAAGCTTTGGGATCAAAGGTGACAGCGACGGAGGAGCTTCCGCCCATAGATGACGAAGGGCATTTGGTGCTGCAGCCGGAAGCCATCATTGATGTCAGAGAGAAGCAGCTGCGGAATAGAACGGTCCGGGAGTTCTTGGTAAGGTGGAAGAACTTGCCGGATGAGGATGCTACATGGGAGGGAGAAAAGATCTTGCAGCACCCATCACTACAGTTGCTTGGGGTCAAGCAACATTTTGCCAGGGGAGACTGTAATATTCCCAATTAGCAAATAGCTAATTAGAATATCAAACCGGATCAATTTTGCCGCCTCTAGTAAATTGCCAACAACCATGAGCGGGTCGTGGACTCAACCGGGCGCGCGAAGGCAAGTACGCAGGCTGAAGCTGGCAGTGTGGGGACCGAGGGGACTACGCGGGAAAGGAGGATGTTAGCTGCGCAGGAAAGGAGGGAGCTCGGTGCTCGAGAGGAGGGCCGAGTACAAAGGGGAGATAACTTCCTCATTTTTGATTATTGATGTTTATGAAATTGAAACTGGTCGCTAAGACTTGAGCACGCCGGCTGTTTAGCAGGTCTGCAGCACTGTTTAGTGCGCCGAGTGTCTCCGAGCGGAGATCTCAACCTCAGCCCCGGGGGACTTCGAGTGCCTGCTCGGGTGAGGCAGTTCTGTCATCATTTTGTCAGAGGATCGGGTTTGGACTTGCGCAGAGTCGCGTCGGGAGTGTCGACGCAGTATGTGTGGGAAGACCGCGGATCGACCAGTGTGAGCTCCGTATTGTCACCATTGTAGTGGTTAAGGGTCAGGATGAGCAGCAGAGAGGATTGGGTCAGGGAGCATTGCGCAGAGCAGAATCAGGAGCTACTTAGCGGAGCCCTTTCAGTCACAACATATTAGCAAGCACGCGACAGTATTCCCAGCCGCTTGAACGCAACAGTAAAACCGCTGTACCTTTGTCTTTTCGGGATTATCTTTTGCCTTGCCTGTGCCAGCTTGAGCACCATCATCTGGGCAGCTATTGTAATCACTTATACTCCTCAGCATAATAAAATGGCTTAGTGATTTCTCTGTTAATGTGTATCTGTTGCATAGGCCGTTTTTATTATTTTATGTGTTGTTGAATATTTTCATCAAGGAGCATACCATTGCTGTACCATTCCCGTGTTTTATAAATTCCCTTAAAAAGGAATATTACATAACAATAGCCATGGAAATGATTTGTGTACCTGGTGAAGGATTGTCCTTTCCATTTTCTTGCTTGAGGTAGTCTTCTCTTTTGCTGCATCTTTTGCTGGTTGAAGTTGATAGGCCTTCTCTTACATTGTGCTGCATTATGTCCAGGTTTATGGCAAGAGAAACATGTGCTATTTTTCATAGGAGGAAAGAACCTCCTTTGACAACTTCCAAATTTGTTCAATTCATCCTTAGGAGCATATGAGCCTTTAGCAGTTGATTGCTTGATTCTATTTGTTTCTCTGCAACTCATGTTCTTGCTGGCTTCTGCTTATGTAGGATTTTGCTGAGCTGTTTCACTGTTCTTTACAGCTTTTACAAAAATAATTTTCCTATTATCTTCTATCTGGGGCTTACTAGTTTCTCATACATATCCTAGGCCTGCCTTTCTGAGGGGAGATCTTTGAGCATTTAGAATCTTGTCCAATTGTCCAGTGCTTTTCATTAGAGGTGTATTCATTAACAGTTCTCTTTGGACTTTCTCTAAATTCTTTCTCAGGCTCACTACTTCTTCTTCCAATCTTTCACATTCCTGACTTTTCTCTCTCATTTGTTGCAGCATAGTGTCTTCTATTTTCCTTGCTTCTTCAAGTTGAGTCTTCGGGCTAACAATCTCTTTCTTATCTTCATATTCTCTCTCATCACATATTTGCACCAATGTCTTCAGGTCTTTGTTTTCATTCTTCAGTCTTTCTATTTCAGTCAAGGCTATGTCAAGTTTGGCTTTTTCCTCAGCTGCAATTTCTTCATGGTTCTTACTATCATTCACACTAGCAGGTACCTGATTTGATTGAACATCTTCCTTTTGACATGAATTTCTCTTTTTCTTAATTCTCTTCTCCTTCTTGACAATGCAATCCTCAGTGTCTACTCCATGCATGAAATGCAGTCTATCCCAGATTTCTTTTGCTGAAGTTAAATCCATTATTAACTCAAGATCCTTGTTATGAAGATTGTTATATATCACACATTTTGCCTTGGCATTCCTCTGTTGTTCTTTCACCGTGGGTGAGTCTTTGCAGTAACCATCACAAACAAGCTTCCATACCTCAGGTTCATCAGCCATTAAACCTGTCTTAACCTTATCTCTCCATTCAAGAAAGTTTGTTGTATTTAGCACAGGTACATTTTGATAGTCCATGACTCAACCAGATCTCCTTCAAGCTATTAAGCTTTCACCAAAGGAACCTGCTCTGATACCAATTGTTGAACCCTTAGTTAAACTGAGAGGGGGGGGGTGAATCAGTTTAACACATACATGGACTTTTAAAACTTTCTCTTAAATCTTATTTACACCTTCACTTCATGATCAACTTAATATGTGAACAATCTTTATTAGTGAGCAGCAAGTATCAAACAGATTTGTTAATGTAACAACAGTCTTAATATGTGAGCGACAAGTATTAAGTAGATTAGATAAACCACATCAACACATAGACATCATGCACAGAGACACCAGATATAAGTGGAAACCCATAAAGGGAGAAAACCACATCTTATTATTGTTGTGATGCAAAGGCAAGCTCCAACTCCCTCTCACCACTGTTTTTCTGCAGGCACCAACCTCAAATCTGCAAGCTACAACTTGCAAGGAAGCACCAACTCCCTTCAATTTTCTGCAAGCACCAACCTACAGGAGGCTCCAACCTCATTCAGCTACAACTGATAGCTATCAAGCTGCAACTTGATAGGGAAGCTCCAACTTCCTCAATTTATCAAACTGAATGTTTGCTGATTTACCTCAGATATCAGCTCTGTTATGTAGCTTCTCTTTTTTCTCTTCTTCTCTTAATCTTCTCTGCCTCACACTTCTATATTCTGCCTTCTCTAGATTTACTCTCTCTAATCTCTAATGTGCATATCAATGTGATATTATAGATAGAGTTCCTCACATGACTGTTTGTATTTCATAAAGAATTTGGAGTGAACAATCATGACTCTTTGGCTTCTGTCTTCTCATTCCTTTATCCAACTCATTTTTAAAATTATAACAATATGTACAAATTTCCATGCTACAGTGGAATTTTGTCTTTTCCTTAGGATACTTGCCTTTGCATCACAAACAATATAAACAAAAATATTTACATTTTCAGTTACACATTTCAATACCACTCAGCTCCTTTTCTGAACCTTGGCTTTACTGGATTTGTCTCTTCTGCTACTGTTGAGTGGCTGTTCTATATATCTTGGTTCACTTCTGTGTTTATTTATCTGTTCACTGTACTTGAGTGCATTACCATCTCTGTTCTCGGGCTACCTGTCTACATTCTCTGTTCATACATGAGTTTAAGCATAATTGCTTGAAGCTCACATTACAATTTCAATTCATTTTTCTTTTGTACCATATTTCTGCCGCTGTCTCTAGTTCTTTCGTTCTTGCAGGCTCTTGTAATAAACCCAATCTTATTACATATATGTTTCGACTTTAGAACAATATATATATCGTCATGTATGCATACTCCCGATTCAAACTATTAATAAACTGCAACTTTTGTTTTGCGCCCAACATAAATATGGTCACTGTTATATAACCTTTAAAACATCAAATTATATTACATTCCCCGCTTAAATATATAATTCTTACTCGAATGTTCATACCTTGGGAATTTTGAATATATATCTCAAGATTTAAATCAATTGAGCCGCTTATAACGTACCTTTGTTAAATCCATATACCTTAACAACGCGCAATATAAATTAAACTAGGGCCCAGCACTAACAATCTACCACATCCAACGGCGGACATCACATCGCACGGCTTCGGATGATCCGACGGATATCGCTCGGGCAACTTGCACGGACAATAACGCGCGATGGCGCGCCTTACCTTGGGTAACCTTCACGCATCTATAGCAAGTGAGCACCGTCAGATTGCTTCCCTCCAGATCGACGGCTTGTGTCAATATAGCTTCGCATCTTTGGTCAATGATTAATGCGCGATGGCGCGCAGTGGGAGGCAGTTTTCCGTGGGTCCACCTCGCCATGTGTCGAATGATCTATGGAATTGCTCCCAACTCCTCAAATACCGCCCATCGTGTAAAGGTGGTGCGATGAAAACCATAAACTGCCTTCACTGTTCATCTGGTCACGGTTCCGCTCTTCTATGCAGGGTTCCGGTCTTTTATTAACACATTGGGTTAGGTTCATTTTCCATTGAATTTTATACGAAACTCTGACCTTGGTTTACAACATAAACCATTGCATGATCCACCTTTAATATTGGGTCCCACTCTAATTTCCTTTGATTGTTTAATTGGTCCATAGCATTAATACCTTTGTAAAGGTTTCGGCAATACATCGAATTACACTATAAAGTACTGAATTACACCTTTGGAAGTGGAACATTATAATAAAGCACTTGCATCGCATCTGCTCTGCCTATTCCTTTTGTGTTTCACCAATTGCGATATGCGATCGCACCACATCACATCGCATCGCATCTTCATTACATCGCATCGCATCGCATTTTCATTACATCGCATCGCATCGCATTGGACTCTGCTGCCTCTGCTTCATCTGCTGCTTCTGATTTATCTGCTGCCTTTGTTTGCTATCTGCCTTGCTGCCTTGCTACTTAGGCAATGCTCCAACTCATCCCCAAGCAATTCAATTACCTTCATTTGATACTAATATCCTCACTGCTCTGCAGCACCACCTCATCTGTCTCTGCTGCCTTTGTTCCTTCTATGCTGCCTTGCTACCTCTCTGCTTCTTTGCTATCTCTGCTGCTCTCTTTACTGCCTCTGCTACTTGTCTTATGCTTTCTCTACTGCCTCTGCTACTTCTTTGACTGATGCTTCTCCTTACTTATCTTTTTGTTGTCTCTGCTACCTCTCTTTTTTCTTCCTCTGCTCCTTGGCTGATGTTTCAGGTGCTCCTCCTTTGTCATCTACTTTGCCATCAATGACAACATTTCCAACACTCCGGTTAGTCATCTGAGTAGAGCGGAAATAATGGACAAGTGACAATTACTAGAATTATTAAGCGGTATTTTGGAGTTAGTTGCGAGGAACATGAATCTGCGCCGGGGGTTGCAGATTGTGAGAGTGGAAAGAGGCCAATTACTGGATTACACAACAACCGATCATAATTGAACCCCTCATTGATCATTGTCTTATCATAAGTATTTAGGAGCATCATATATATATGATAGCATCAGTTCATCTTGCCGAGTTTGCCTTTTCAATTCCGATCATAATTGAACCCCTCGTTCATCATTGTATGTCATAAGTATTTAGGAGCATCATATATATATATGATAGCATCAGTTCATCTTGCCGAGTTTGCCTTTTCAATTTTGAGTTGGGTGAGAGGCCTCTCAACTCAGGTGGGGCCACATCTACCATTCTCCTTACATTACAATACGGTGCGGCTTCTGTCGATACCTGTCCAGTTTGCCCACGCAGATTAAGCACATAATTTTACCTTTCAATATTTTTAATATACAAATTATTGAAGCTATTGATTATAATTTATTTTAATTTAATGATAACATGACCATAAATTTTGTTTCTGTTATATCAATATTTCAATATTGAATACAACTTAAACTTCCTTGACATTATTATTTATATAAATTAATGGTTATTTTAAAATTTTTGAAAAGATATTTATTTATATAAATAATAATAATAAATAAATTGCAAAGCTTTATTTTATTTTATTTTGTAATATTTTTAATTAATATGTCAAAATTATATATACTCTTTTGTATTGATAAATTAAACCAAAAGCATTTGATAAATTAAATCAGTTGCAAAAATGAGAACCAGAGTATTTTAACCATTCAAAAATTACTAATGTAATTATATATACTGGTTTGTATTAATAAATTAAGTAAGTTACAAAGCCAAAACTAGAATATTTTAACCATTAAAAAATTACTAATGTTTTGCTTCATTGAACTCAGGATTGAAGAATCTTCAATGTTACATATTTCTATTCATACGCACATATCAATATTTTACTTCAGAGAGAGCACTACGAAAACCACATTGAAATGTTAAAAATATTGTAATTACCTGCAAGCATCATAGTGGTTGATGCTTAACTCCCTTCACCTCATACATCTCGTTAACAACAGACCGAGCTTCACATTTGCCATGGTGGTGATACAGTGTGTCCATTGTATCACGTCAGAACTGCGCCATGGCTGCGTCTTCCCAAATACTTTTTGGCAACGCCTGCTGGCTGAAGTTGAAGCCATGAGACGAATCAACATTGAATCTCTGTATAGATGGTGTATCCGATAACATTGAAGGCATGCACACATCTCTGGAGGTCCAGAGGGTGTGAATAGATCTCCCCTCAAATAATGGAATAGCTTCTCAATAATTTCTTCAGAATACATGTTTTTCTTGTTGGGGCATGTGGAGATGCGCTGCCATTTACAAAGTGGCTACAATTTTTTTGTTGGGGGCTAACGAGAATATGCTAAAATCCCAAAAGGAATGGTCAGGTTGAAATCTTGTAGTTTGGTCAGCTCTCTCTAATGTGGAAGAGAGATTGGTAGAGGTTACAAAATTAGTTAGGTAGTTAGGTTAAATGAAGGAAGTAGTAGATGAATTGTCTAAAATATTTGAATCGTCTAACATTTGATCTAACAATTTAAAGAGATACACGATGGCAACTAGGTGAGTTGTTTTCAAATAAGAATGCTTTATGGTATAACAAGGTCATATAGCTACTTTCCCTATAGCTTGATTTAATTATTAAATTTTGAAAATAACAAATTAAATGTTTTTTTTAAGTTTACAACTTGTTCTTAATGGTATGGTTTAGGAAAGATCAAGCCACCATGTCCATGACATATATTCTTGTAATCTTATGACAATTAACCATGTTCAATCCTTCGAATAATTTTAAATATAGAATAAAATATTTAGCAAAATCTATGTAGCAACCATTAAAATTATGTGAGATCAAAGTACTTCCATGTTGAAACATAATTACTTTCATAATAAATCATTAAAATTATAACAAGTTGATATAACATATGAAAGTATTTATATTTAATTAATCATATTTAGATTGTAACTTTTATTATTATTCCATAAGGCGTTCTTAATTGAAAACAACTGCCCTAGCTGCCAATGTGTCCATGCCTTATCCAATGGATCAAATGTTAGACAATTGAAATGTTTTAGGCCATTAGATCCACAAATATATATATATATATATATATATATATTTATAGTGTTAGTTTTTTTCTTTTTCTTTTTCTTTTTAATACGTTAGATTGATTTTAGGTGTATAATAGAAATGTTGTAATTTCATGTTTAACATTTTGACTATGTCAAATTACACAAAATAAAAATAAAAGTAAATTAAATAAAAAGATTGACATAATGTAATGAACATTCTAACTAGGTAAAAATACAATAAAAAAATAAAAATAATAAAATAAAATAATAATAAACTATAAAAACAGCCCATGGTATTGACCTTATTTGAAAACAACTTCCCTAGGTGCCATTGTGTCCATGTCTCATCCATTGGATCGAATGTTAGACGATTGAAATGTTTTAGGCCATTAGATTCACAAGTAAATAGTTTTATATATTTTTTATAATGTTAGTTTTTATTTTTAATAAGTTAGATTGATTTTAGGTGTATAATAGAAATGTTGTAATATCGTATTTAACATTTTGACTATGTCAAATTACACAAAAATAAAAATAAAAGTAAATTAAATAAAAAGATTGACATAATGTAATGAACATTTTAACTAGGTCAAAATACAATAAAAAGAAAAAATAATAAATTAAAATAATAATAAACTATAAAAACAACCCATGATATTGACCCTAAGATGTCTAGATTGGATGCTGAGGTGAGTGGTACAATAATTGAGGATGCTTCTTAAAGGGTAAGGGAATTTCAATACTCTATCCTTCCACCAAAGTTATAAAAAGTGAGACTTGCAAATTATAGTTTTACCAAATTGACACGATGTGATTAAGAATAAGTTACAAACATTAGGTATTTTAAAATATATTTAAAAAGTAATAAGAGGAAGGTACACAAGGGCCATGGTAATTAATGTGATTCTTTGTACTATTTTTATTTAAAATAGTAATTTGTATTTTTATTTTTTTAGATGAATATTGTTAAATGTGTTGTAATATTTTTTATTTAAAATAGTAATTTATATTGGTATTTTTTAAAATGAATATTGCTAAATGTGTAATTGAGTAAAATGTATTAAATTGATATCCTAATTTTTAAGATATTTATTTAAAAAATCCAAAGTAAGGTGAGTTTTGTTTTATTAAGCTTTGAGTCTAGATGTGCAGAGAATGAACCTATCTCAAGTCCCAAACAAGATGCTTCTTTCTCTTCTTATTATAGCTTGCACCTTGACACTCCTCTCCTCCTCCTTGCACAAATTTAAACTATGAGGCTGCCACAAGGTAGTTCTTGCATATAGGAGCATTTAGATATGATAAAAAAAATGTGATACTCTATTGTAATTTTTTCTACAAATGTGATGGCAAGTGTACTCTAAATGTTGACAATATCATGGTTAATGTCAAATTGACAGTCTTGTATACAAGATCAAGAACTCTATGCCCAATATCCAACACCATAGAGCAAGACATGTTCACCAATTCAACAGTTGCATATGCCCAAATTATATCCAACCCCATAGAGAAAGACATGCTCACCAATCCAATAGTTGCTTCCAAATCTCTCTCAGTGCGAGAGTTGTTTTCTTAGTAAACTTATTTTTACTGCTCATGAACTGATGAAAGCCATCATTGTTTCATATGGGAGCATTTATTTCTCATAAGAAAATTGTGATACTATCTATTATCCCTTTTTAGTTTTTTAATGATTCAATTAAGATTAACATTTGTATGTTGTCATGAGGAGATTTTTATTTTTCATGTCAATTACCTTTTATAACTCTAGGAGGTTCTTAATATTGACTTTGTTTTTAATAAATGGAACTCAATTATATATTTGAAAATAATAGTTGGAGACATGTTCAGCAATTCAACAGTTGCTTCCAAATCTTTCTCAGTGCTAGAGTTGTTTTCTCAGTAAACTTGTTTTCACTGCTCAGGAACTGATGAAAGCCATCATTGTTTCATATAGGAGCATTTATTTCTCATAAGAAAATTGTGATACTATCTATTATCCCTTTTTAGTTTTTTAATGATTCAATTAAGATTAACATTTGTATGTTGTCATGAGGATATTTTTTATTTTTCATGTCAATTAACTTTTATAACTCTAGGAGGTTCTTAATATTGAATTTGTTTTTAATAAATGGAACTCAATTATATATTTGAAAATATGATTAGGTAAGAGAATTTTAGGATTATAATTTTTGTTTCCAAGTTGACAATGTGAATGTTTATTTACCTAAAGTTGGCTCCCATGTTCAATAACTCTCTATGGGAATTTAAGATAATAGGTAATGGAAATTCAAGGAAATATAAAACAAATAATTTATACACCAAAAAATTAGTTATACATATTATAGTAGTTCTAGCTTGAGCAATCTTTCAATTTGGCATTCAATTCTTTATTAATAAAGTTGCTTTACTTAGTAGGGAGTACAATAATTTTGTAATCAAATAATAGGAGAAAACATATTCACAATATAATTTACTTGAATAAATAGATGTGTGTAAAATAGTTTAATAAGAAACTAGATTTGTAATTATAAAATATTAAACTATAACTTAAAATTGTGAAATTACTTTGTATTTTTTGTTTAGTATGTATATAGAGAAAGAATAAACCAAGTTTGGAGTTAAGAAAATAAACCATAACATAAAGAACAATATCTCCTTCAAAGAGTGTCTCCTAAAAAGACATTCACTTTCTTGTATACCAAGACTATTGTTCTTCATATACAATATAAAATTGCTGACAAACATGAAATTAGCGCTCAGATATATAGATGAAATTGGACTAAACTTTATTTATGTTAATAAAAATTCTCTTTATTTACATCTATGATAGATAGATTATACTTGAATGTATTTAAAATATCTTGTTTAAGTTACATGCTCATTTCATGCTTGTTTCAGAGGATGATTAATCACCAAAGGATTTTCACCCCCAATTTCCTATTTCAATATCTATAACAAAATTTTTATATATGTGAACATATTATGTTGGTTTATATATATGTTTTCACCCACAATTGCCTATTTCAATATTTATAACAAAATTTTCTGGTTGACAACTCGTATCATCAATATCTTTGAAACCTCCACAACCTACTTCCATGGAAGCAAAAATTGCCTTTCATTCGTTCTGTGCAACAACTTATTTCTTCTAGGCTACTCTTTCCTATGCTATTGTCTTATGACGTTTCTTTTGCAACATGTGATACAATTGCTAGTTTATATTTGAGACTATCAACTTCTATATTTTTATATCTTCAAAATATTTATAATTTATTTTTCAATTATTCTTATTAAAATAATCTTAAATTTTTATACAAATTCAAAATAACTTTATATACTTAAATATATGATAAATTTATTTAAAATAGGTAAATTTTTGATAAAAAATATATATTTGAATATATAAATAAATTTATAGCCCTAAAACTTCTTAAAACATTTAAAATTTACAAATTACACATTTATGATTTTAAAAAAGTTTTCAAAAATTTAAACTAAATTGCCTGAAAATCTCAACATATTTAGTAGTATTAGCTCTTATCTTTATAAGCAATTAAGAAATTGGTGTTGTTGAGACAAGTTGGGAAGAAGCTCAAAGTTCCACTTAACAAATTTTGGTTTTTTAAACATATTTGTTTTAAATAAAAATTCATGTCTCTTTCATTTAATAAAAAAATTGAAACATCAATATAATTATGGGTAATAAATATGATGTCCAAGCCCTATATGTATACAATGTCCTTTCATAGAGCTGGTTTCGTTGCACTAATCATAATAATTTACCCTATGTGAAAAGCTGTTTTTTTTTAAAACTAATTTGCAGGTGACTAAACACGATTTTGAGGATTCGTTGATAAACGAGATGATGAGAGTAGCGTCTGAGTTCTTTGCGTTGCGTGTTGGCTATCTCACTATTACCCATGAAAATGATGGCTTTGCTCATCATACACTGAAGTAAACACAACTGCATACAGACGATCCGACAATGGAAGTAATGATAGCAAAATAAGACCCTAAGACCCCAACCTTGTTAACCAACCAAAACGTAGATAAATATAATTAAAAATATAAAAAATGAAAATATTTTTGTTTTGTAAAGTCAACTTTATAAATTCTTTGTTTAATTTTTGGTCAACACTATAATAATTCATGGGAATGCGTTATACCCCGCTGCGACAAAGATAATAATGAAACCTAACCTATGTAAACACTAACTATCTCTTATGCACAAAGTAATTGAAACGTTCATTTGGAAAACTAGCGAAACCAAGACTTTGTACACTTAAGAGATCACTTCAAGATTAACTTGAAAGGACTTATGCAACAACACTTGAACCTTCCTTAGAGCGTTGAACCAAGACTTTGCACTCTTAAGAGACCACTTCGAGATTAACTTGAATGGACTTATGCTAGAGCACTTCAACCTTCCCTGGTGCATGTTAGGTTTGTGAAATAGTGTCTTAGCAATTCTCATGGTTCTTTTGCATATCACCCATGATTTCCAAATCAATATTTATGACTGTTCATATTGGATTTACTATGGTTAATTTTTTTCTTTCTCTAGAATATCAACATTAGCAAATAACATGTCTTGAAAATTCTTGTGAGTCTTAGATTCTTCGTTTTTTCCACTTGTTTGCTTAATAATTCCATGCAAGTTTATGCTTGGATGAGCTAGTTGGAATATTAATTTTTGTTTTTTCTTCCTTGTTTGATAAATAAGAGGGTATGGAGATCCATAAATCTTCTTAATAGGAATAAAATCACTGCTAATGTGAAAGGAGATCACCTTAGAGGCTTGATAAAGCACCCTTATGTGTGAAAAGGGGCTAGAACACATAGACTAGGTCAACTTTGACCAAATCAACAGTGCTGTCATGGAGGAGTCGCATTCATTATGGGACAACACAGTTTGGGATGGAGACCCCATGCATGGATGTAGTGCCTTTAAGGGGTGGGGCCAAGGGTGAGGAAGCTCATCACTTATATAAGGAAGAGGATGACAACCATGGATTATTATGATGTTATGTTTTGATATTGGTTTATGGCCTGTTTAGACTTGTTTCTTTCTATTTAGGCTGACCTTAGGGTTCAAGGAAAGTACGAGGAAGTGCATTGACACAAATGAGAGAGAATGCTTTAGAAAGATAGGACTTGTGCTTACAAATCAGTACGTTATGTGTGCTACTCCTATCAATATTTCTACTATCCTAATGTTTACAGTTTATTTTAAAAAATCATTTTAAAAATTCTTATTGAGTTGTAACGTCTTTGATCATGTTTGAATGGCGTTCATATTGGTATTGGTTAGAGTCGATTGTTTGTGTTGTCAATAGCATAATTTTTTTTTCTCATTCATGGTTTTCAAGAAGAATGTATAAATGGAAAGGTTTTTTTTCACTGTTTCTGCTTATCTATTGTATTCAAACCAACATCACTTGACATGCCTGGGAAATAACGCAGATCAACTTCTTGAGTAGGGAGTGGTTTTGAAGAAGAAAAAATGGACCCTTCATTCCTCATCTTAAAGAAAGATATATGTTGCTCTGAACACATTTATTGCTCATATTACCTTATTAATCTCATTTTCACTTTATGGAACCGTCTAGAAGAACTGTAAGAAATTCTTTCACATCTGTCAAGGATCCTATCGATCCAAAAGACATGAAAGGTGTTTACATGGTTCCTTGTTCATGTGGCACTCCTTATATCGGTGAAACAAGAGCATGCAATAGACATTAGGCACAATCGATCCCGCACATCGGCTCTTGCAGAACATCTGGAAAAATTGTGTCACCATGTTTACATTGAGGACTCCAGGGTCATCGCTAAGGTTGGTCACTTCCATCATAGGAAGCTTAGGGAGGCCATTGAGATTGAACGACATTCTAAGAATCTCAATAGGTATGATGGGTGAAAATTGAGTAAGAGTTGGGCTCCTGCCCTCTCAAGGTGATTTCCCGCCCCTCTTGCTCTCAGTCTTGGTTTTATTTATTTATTTATTCATCTGCCCCCTTATTTCTTAATCTTTTCTTTATTCTTTCCCTTGATATGATCTTATCCTATATATTATATTAGTTGAATTATAAATATAATATTTATTAATTGAATCCTTTAAATTAAAATTTTTAATTATTTTTATAATATTTTTTAATTTATTACATAACTAATTAAATTAACGGCTAGTTCCACGACTAGTTTTTAAACGGCTAGTTCAACGACTAGTTTTTTAGCTACTAATTCCGGGCAATGATGCATCCACACTATTTATTCATTAAGATCCATGAGCTTTTTTACCTTGTCCTGATGATGAACCACATTAGTTGGTTCGAAAAGTCGACCAAATCCTAATAATGTGATTAATCCGAAAGACAAAAATTTAGGGATAAGACAATGTATGGTATGGAGAAAACATGAAGGGATACTCTATGATTATGAGGAGCTATGAAAAGTGTCTAAAACATATGAAGCTATTGGTCGTCAATGGATCATGTTCCACAATAATAATTTTTCTTGCATAATTATTTGTTTCAGAAGTGAACCTATATTTTCTAAATTCTTGTAAAAGAAATGTATGCTAAAAGCAAATCTAACGAGTTTTTGAGAAAATGCAAGAATGTAATAAGACCATTATTTTTTAAATGGTAAAACTAGATATTATGTTTTAGTGGACTAAATCATATAAATATGATGGAAATAGAGTAGTAAGTGATATTTTTTTCAATTTTTCTGATTTAGATTGGTTTGGTTGAATAGAAAAAGTTATAAAAGGTCATATGAAAACAACAAATTAAATGTTTTTTTTTTTTCAACCTTTTTTTATTAGTATGACTTAACAAAGATCAAGCCACTCATGTCCATGACATATATCTTTGTAACCTTATGACAATTAGCCATACTCAATCCTTTAGATAATTTTAAATATAGAATAAAAACATGCAAAATCTATATAACAACTATTAAAATTATGTGAGTTCAAATTTCTACTAACCATATTGAAACATAATTACTTTCATAATAAATCATTAAAATTATAACAAGTAGATATAAGAGATGAAAGTATTTATATTTAATTAATCATATTTAAAATGTAATTTTTATTATTTAAATATATTTTAAAATATAAATAAATTTAATATTAAAAAAATAGAATATTTATATTCAATAAATCATACCACTCCAGATTTATTTAACTTATGATAATTGTAATTTTTGAAAAATTCCTCAAATTAGCTCAATGCTTTTTAATATAACACTATTCTCAGTACACTTCAAAACATATGAAAATTATAAATTAAAATATAAAAAAATTAATAAATATAAAAAATTAATAAATAGAATAAAAATATTTTTATATTTGGAAAAATATTTATAATTTAATTTTCAATTATTTTTATTAAAATAAATTTAATTTTTTTATACAAATTCAAAATAACTTCATATACTTAAATACATAATAAATTTATATTATTTAAAATAAGTAACTTTTTAATTAAATATATATTTGAATGTATAAATAAATTTATAGTTCTAAAATTTCTTAAAACATTTAAAATTTACAAATTACACATTTATGATTTTAAAAATGCTTTTAAAAATTTAAACCAAATTGTGTGAAAATTTCAACATATTTAGTACTATTAGCTCTTATTTTTATAAGCAATTAGGAAATTGCTGTTGTTGAGACAAGTTGGGAAGAAGCTTAGTGGAGTTCTACTGAAAGAGTTTTGGTTTTTTAAATATATTTGTTATACATACAAATTTATGTCTCTTTCATTTAATAAAAAATTTGAAACGTCAGTATAATTATGGGTAATAAATATGGTGTCCAAGCCCCATATATATACAATGTACTTTCATAGAGCTGGTTTCGCTCCACTAATCATAGTAATTGACCCAATGTGAAAATTCATTTAAAAAAGAAAAAAACTAATTTTCAAGTGATTAAACACGGTGTTGAGGGTTCGTTGATAAACAAGATGATGAGAGTAGTGTCTGAGTTCTTCTAGCTGCCCATCGGCTATCCTCTCACTATTCCCCATGAAAATAATGGCTTTGCTCATCCTACAGTGAAGTAAACACAACTGCATACAGACGATCCGACGATGGAAGTAATGATAGAAAAATAAGACCCTAAGACCCCAACCTTGTGAATGAATCAAAACGTAGATAAATAGAACTAAAAATATTTAAAATTAAAATATTTTGTTTTGTAAAGTCAACTTTATAAATTCTTTGTTTAATTTTTGGTCAACACTATAATAATTCATGGGTCAGCGCACAACGAATGCGTTATACCTTGTTGCGGCATAGATAATATTGAAACCTAACCTATGTAAACATTAACTACCTCTTATGCACAAAGTAATTGAAAAGTTCATTTGGAAAACTAGTGAACCAAGACTTCACACGCTTAAGAGACCACTTCAAGATTAACTTGAAAGGATTTATGCAACAACACTTGAACCTTCCTTAGAGTGTTGAATTGAGACTTTGCACACTTAAGAGACCACTTCGAGATTAACTTGAGTGGACTTATGCTAAAGCACTTCAACCTTCCTTGGTGTGTGTTAGGTTTGGGAAATAATGTCTTAGTAATCCTACATGGTTCTTTTGCATATCACCCATGATTTCCAAATCAATATTTATGACCCTTCATATTAGATATACTATGGTTAATTTTTTTCTCTTTCTCTAGAATATCAACATTAGCAAATAACATGTCTCGAAAATTCTTGTGAGTCTTAGATTCTTAGTTTTTTCCACTTGTTTGCTTAATAATTCCATACAAGTTTATGATTGGATGACAATCAACAATTGTTGATACATTTTCCTATGGTTTTAACATGCTTTTGAAACTTTCAAACCAATATCAATGCCTTGGACTTAAAGTTTGAAATTGGATGCCAAGAGATAGTTCTTTTCTTGTTTTTACAGAGATGTCATTTGTACCTCCACATTGTAATTTTTGGATGTATTTTCAAGTCCAATTGATATACTCTTATGAACATTGGTTGAATATTAATAAAATGATTTTTTACCTTTATAAAGGTAATTGATTTAAATGCATCATATTATCTTACATTTTTTTGTCACTTGTAATTAAATTCATAGTTGTTAGCTCCCATTTCCATTCTGAAAATGGCAGTGGTTGTAACAAACCTACTATGTGTTGATTCTCATCCTTAACTTGCTGAAATTCCATACATGTGATGATATAAGTAAATGGACATGTCCAAATAAGGGTCATGTCTCTTATTTCATGTGTTAGACAAGAATATGTAAGGCCACATGTTTGCATGTTTCCTATTGATAGGACATGCCAAACATGTATTAAACACCTTCCCTCAACATGCCTCGAAAATTGGACAAATGTCCTTTTTCACAACATTAAATCATTTTTTCCTTCTTTTGTTGCCATTTCACTTAGCAAGTTGGAATTGTGAGCCAATTTGGAGTGCAATTGAGAGTTATTGCACCGAGAGGTGCTCTCCAGCCCAGTATGGTAAAGAAGTTGTAATATAATGTCTTGTAAATTGTTATCAGACAAAATTTTTCCTTGGCTATGAAAGGAAACTCACTGAGGTGATATTCAAACCGCTTTGGGATTGAAAGTTTCCCCTTCAATATGGAGAGAGATTTCTCCTTAACACTACCACTCAAGGTCACTGTAGTAGTAACACATGAAATTGGTTTGGAAAGAAAAGAGAAAGAGACCATTGGGCATGGAGTCTTTGACAGAAGAAGATGTTAGCCACATGCTATATGAACAATTATAACAAAGGCAGGATAAATTATAATTTCTTATACAAATTCTCATCAAGGTATGGTAGAAGTCTATAGAAAATAAATATAAAAAAATAGAGCAATATGATTTATGAAAATGATATCTAAGTTTAAAAACACATAAGTAGTTTGAAAAACATGAACTTGAGTATTCGGAAATAATTCTGATTCTCAAAATATTTTTCAAAGACTAAAGACTTAATGATCAAAGTTTTGACTAAGGAGAGAAGAATCACAGTAGAAAAACATATAGGAAACCGTTCACACATGAATCTATGGAAATTGCACATGTAACACTGTTGATAGAAAATTATATTAATATCAAAGTAAACAGAAGGTCTGTTTTTTTCAAAAAATTTCAAACCTTTGTTATGTCTATTGGAATAACTTTATAGAGATTTGTTTACAAGCTGAAAACATGATTATAGGAAAATTTAATTACAAACTATCTTTTAAGAAATATATCCTGTCTCTTATACAAAATCTGATATGCATTTACAAATATAAATACTTAATGATATGTCTCTTGAATTCATAGTACATGATAAATTGTTTGTGATAAAAAGTGGAGTTGTAGTGGGTAAAGTTGTTGAAGAAAAAATGAAAACAGGTAACTGATCTTTTGCCATAAAATCTGGTAATCCCTTGTCTTGTGCCTGAGAATCCTGCTCAAACATTCATTACTATGCTCGGAATAACCCATCTTCTTAGACCTATGATATGATACCCAAGAATGCTATCAACTATGTAAACATATCCTCTAGATAACTTTATCAAAATCGACCTGTTCATCATTGCCAAAATCCTACAAAATATCTGCATGTTGAGAAAACAAATGACATTTTTTATGGTATAAAAACTGTAAAGAACACTGACAAATATTTGGCAGTATATATCGAGAAGCAATACTACAGTGCATTTCCAAAACAGAGCAAAACTAGCGCTAACAAAATAATTGTGAGTGCAAAATGGAGCAAACTAGTGTTGGAAAAATAATTGTCAGCGCTCTCTGTAAAACTGTCAAAATGAATGCTGGAAAATTAATTAGTAGTGTGTTTCAGAAAATCTCACTTGCAATGCTCTACTTCACCAGTTTTATTTGTTTTATTCTTTTAGTCTTTCTGGTATTAGTCCTGGGGCCTTGCTTTTTATTCTTGGAACTAGAAGCCTTTTCCTTGTTTATCACCATATCCTTTAATGGTGAATCATCTAACTCAATAACCTAGTTTACTAGGCCAAGGTTTTTCTTCAGTTTAAACTTGAGCCTGAGTTTGTTTACAAGTCTAGTATGGGGATTTCTAATCCCATAAATTTCAGCCAGGGTAGGTTCCTTTTTCCTCTTCTCGTACACCGTGTCAAATTTACCCTCCCCCGTTTCACTAGGCTTGTCTTCTGCAACCTCAATTGGTTCATCTGTAGGAATTTGTTTTGGAGGGTCTGCAACCTCAACTTGCTCTGGTTCTTGAGGAGAAGACATGGCTCTTTCTCTCATGACCCTTTTAGCCTTCCTAGTATAAACATTTTTTAATGCACGTACTAGAACAAGGGTTTCAGGTTGTAACACCTTCCTCTTACTTCTGGTTTGAATGGAAGAGGACTCCCCTGAGGCTTTAAAAACTTTAACAAAAACCTTATGTTTCCTACGTTTTCTAGTTTTAGGCTTAGAGTTTATTGTCTCCACAAAACCTCCTCAGAATAAAAAATGTTCCCATGTTCTATTTATCTTCTTTAAATGATCAATAACCAACAATTTAATTAGGGCTTTATGAAAACAAAGTGGGAAGGTGACTTTGGCCTGGCTCGAACCTTAACATACATTTTTCTCAAACTCATCAACAAAAAATACATCATATTCATATGCACTTGCCCAGAAATGTGTGCGAGAAACTTAAAGTGGTACATACCAATACTGTGGTAGTGTCCTTCGCAGGTGAAATATCTATGAATAACATTCAGAGATTCACACCACTCTTTTTTAAGCCAAGACCTCTACACACCTAACTGCCAGGGTATTCCAATTGCTGTTTGAGTTTAGAGATTAAACTACCCCAAAAAATATCTTGGTCTTGTTGTGATAAACTAGGCACTTGAAGGAAAGTTTATGGAATATAAGACTTAACTTTTTTTTTCATCAAATACAAAATCTAAAATATCAGATTCTGACTTTGACATAAACAAGTCTACTCAAAATTAATATCAAATCATATATCTTCTATGGACTTAACCTCTTTAGGTAAAGAAAAAAATCTTCCTAAAGGAATAATTGCTGATACTTCTGCTGATCTTTTCTTCTTGAAAAGCTTCTCTGGACTTGACAAAGGCTCTGGTGGATAAAGATTTAGATGTATCCTAGTGTAAAATCCCTGATGAGTTAGAACTCCCCAGTGGATTCATCTCTCAAACAATGGAGTCGTTAGGTGAAGTACAACTTGATTTTATCTGATCCTTGTTCACCATCAATGATCAGATATGGATCTTTATTGTTCTATCCCAAGGATGATTTAACCTTTTTTCCCTAGCAACAACACCAATATGTTATCACTTATAATTTTTCCTTGGTTGTGAAAAGAAATTCACTGAGGTAACCTTCAAACCGCTTTGGGATTGAAAGCCGACCTTTCAATCTGGAAAGGGATTTCTCCTTAACACTACCACTCAAGGTCACTATAGTAGTAGGCCAATAATAAGCTCATTGGCTATATTTTTATTAGTAACACATGAAATTGGTTTGGAAAGAAAAGAGAAAGAGACCAATGGACATGGAGTCTTTGACAAAAGAAGATCCTAACTACAAGTAATATGTACAGTTCAAACAATAGATTATAGTTTCTTAGGAAAATTCTTATTAAGGTATGGTAGAAGACTCTAGAAAATAAATATAAAAAAACAAAGCAATATGATTTCTGCAAATGATATCTAATTTTAAAAACACATAAGTAGTTTGAAAAACATGAAATTGAGCATTCCGAAAGAATTCCAATTCACAAAGTTTTTTTTTAAATACTGAAGACTTAATGATCAAAGTTTTGACTAAGGAGAAAATAATCACAGTAGAAAAACGGACATGAAACCATTCCCACATGAATATCTGGAAATTGCACATGTAACACTGTGAGAAATGTGCGAAAATTATGAATGATTTCGTGGTAGTTTATATTACCGCGAAATGTGTTTTAGTAGGGGCTCCGCAAAATTTTCCGGCCGACAGAAAATTATACAAAAGTTCGGTCGAACTATTAAGTCGTTAGACTTAACGAGCCGTCAACTCAAAACATATTTCGGCCGAACTTTTATTCAAAGTTCAGCCGAACTAACGCGTCACCAGTTACGCAAACACTAGGCTCTGAACACGTTTCTGCAACTTTGGACTGATTAAACTCCATGAAAGGTTTTTAATTAATTGTCGGAACCAAGACAAGCATTTTCAGAATTGAATCTACTTTCAGGAAATATAACTTTTATGGAATTTCATAAACGTTTACTAATTTTAATTATTTTTCTAATAAAATGGGGGCAAACAATTTCTGAGGGTCATTGTGATTCAGTGAAATCAAAATTTTGTATCTCCCAAAATACATTGTAAAAAAAATTGAAAAAATTATGGGGCATTACATTGGTTCGTCGTCTCTAATGGGTAGCTTTTATATTTTTAGTTTATAACTTATATATTAAGAAATTTGTTGCGTCGCGAAACATGTCCAAAATATGCAGTTTTTTGTATTGGACCAGTTCAAAAAATTCTAGTAATTATGACATGCATCCATTGGCTTTGTAAATATGAAAAAACCAAAGTAGACTCTGTCTAGATTGTTGTAACACATTTTGTTTTCTTAAAAACACAAATTTTCAATGAATACAACATTGCGTCATAACATGACTTCTTATGAATCCTTTGATTGTTAAGAAACACACACAAAGAAACACTAAGTTGACATATCAAATCTGCATAAACAAATTTCAAAAAATAAGTAATAGAAAGCTAACAAAATTTCTGACAACTTTTATTTTTATCGCAAAATGAAATTCTAAACAGAAAAATTGTTATAGTTTGTAGAAAGTTGAAGAACCGAAAAAAATGAAAATATTTTCTCAAAAAAGGGCAAAAAGTGTAACCCAGCTTCACATTTTCACTATATCGATTTACATTAATATCAAAGTAAACACAAGGTAAGTTTTTTCAAAAAAATTCGAATCTCTATTTTGTCTTTTGGAATAACTTTATAGAGAACTGTTTACAAATTAAAACCATGATTCTATGAAAATTTAATTACAAACTATATTTTTGGAAATATATCCTATCTCTTATATTAACCTAATATGCATTTAAAAAGATAAATACTTAATGCGTTGTCTCTTGACTTCACGGTACAAGATAAACTACTTGTAATACAAGTTGAGTTGTAGTCGGTAAAGCTGCTGAAGAAAAGGAATGAAAACAAGTAACTTATCATTTTCCATAAAATTTGGTAATCCCTTGCCTTGTGCCTCAAAATCCTTCTCAAACATTCATTACTATGCTAGGAATAACCCATATTATTAGACCTATGATATCATCCTCAAGAATGATTTCAACCGTGTAAACATATCCTCCACATAATTTTATCAAAATTTATCCCTTCATTATTGCCAAAGTCCTGCAAAATATCTCGGCGTTGACAAAATAACTGGTGTATTTTGTGGTATCAAAACTGTAAAGAACACTGAACAAAATTTGGAAGTATATATTGGGAAGCAGTCCTATAGTGCACTACCAAAACAAAGCAAAACAAGTGCTGCAAAAATAATTGTCAAATCTAATGCTACTAATTAAAGTAAAATATATTAAGGATGAGGTATGAGTGGCTATTAGTTAATAATCCGATGGACTGAAATGTTTAGTGGAATGAGTTGGTAACATAATTTAAATAATTTTTTTAATGTCATTCCCTCTCACCGTGGTTTAGGGCATGCAAAGCTACAACAAACCGTTGTTATCTTCTAGCAAAACAATTTGTTACCTTGTGATAGCAGTTAGGGCTTCGTGGAGGGTTGTTGTTCCTTGTTTAGCAAAGTTTCAGAGACCACTACAACAGAAGAACAAACTATAGCCCAACTTTATTCATCTATCAGTTCTTCAGCCAAAGGGAAGAAGAAGATTCAACAGAAAAATCAAGTACATAAGAGAAATTCAAAGAAGAGGGTAACCAAGGTAGAAGCTATCAGGATTTTTGCTTCTATACTAGATCCCTGATGAATGAATTAAAGAACCATGAAAATATGAAGAATCATGTCATTTTTGGCTTATACACAGTATTTTCAGATAATAGCTACATTTTTTTTAGAAAATATGATTTTAAAAAATAACCCAATAAGTAGCTATTATTTTCAGAATTTGTATAAGAAGGAGAAAAGGTTGCTTTTGGTTCTGCTTTTGAAAGAATGACACTAAATGATGATAAAGTGAATGCAGCCTCAATAGTAATGGTCTTTTTCCAAGTGTCATCCAGTCAAGCTATTTTCCAGATATCCGTTTCAGTTGGTTATTCCTACACTTTTGCAGATAAAGGTCCTAGTGTCTTTTCAGTAGGCAGATTTTCCCCTCTTTTTCAGCAGTCAATTCCTTGTGATCTTTCCAGATATAGGTGGTAGTTGAAGATGGTGTCTCATTACAGATTTTAAGGAGATATATTAGCATATGTGGCAGTCAAAGCAGAGTTAATAATTTCAAATTCAGGAGATTCGATATCTTCTATTCTAGATGTTTTTGACAGCTCTCAGCAGTTGCACTTTTGGAGGAGGAAGATCTTCTAGAAATCCGGGGCCAACCCTCCACATCATCAGCCTTAACAGAGTTCGATCTTCATCAACAATCAAGTTTCATTTATTATTTTGTAAATTTTCTATTGTACATTGAATTCCTTCTATTTTATTAGATAAACCTAAAACTATTTACTATATTTAGTATATTGTAATAAGTTCCTACAACTAACTAGCTTAAGTTGTGGATCATAGAATCCGTCAGTTTGGTATATATACAGGGTAAAGCAATGAGAATAGGGTTCGTGGGTTGTTCAGCTTATTGTATACTGTGTTGAATATTTCTGAGTTGATAATATATCTAGATGCACTCTTGAGGACACACAAATTGTGTGGTGTGTGTATTGTTTTCCCTTCTCTTTTTACATACTTTATCTCTCTTTCCAGATTTAATATGAAAGTTTTATCTCATGCTTTTATCAGTCTTCTGAACCTCCAAGACATATTGATCTAATTTTGTAAGTCTTGTTCCAAGCTTTCCTGATTTAATATGAATTGAGGATTGTTCATAAGCATTCCTTGGGGTAGAATTAAATCCCGTTTCATATTCTTATAAGTCTTTTAATATAACATGCATGTAACTCTATTTTTGTCAGTCTTGATCCATCAAGCATTCCTGATTCATGAGATCATGTTAGTTGGAAGCATTCTTCGTAATGGGATTCTTAAAATGTAGAGTGAGACTCTTATAAGTCTTTTAAAGCATTCTTTAACTATACATTTCAGATCTAGCATTTGTGTCACCCTTTCCTTTTAGCAGTGGGCTTCTATTTTACATATCCACTATTTATATTTCTTTCTTCTAACCATCAGGCTACAAACTCAAACTTGCTACCACATCATGCACCAGTGCCCTCATATGTGTGAGAGATTTTTATTTGCTCAAAATCCCTTTCAGTGCGTGTAAGTTCCAACCACTCTCCAAAAAATATAATCCAACTGTAAGAAGAGCCCTTGAGCTTAAGATGTGTCTGGTCAAGCGCTTGTCACAATACAAGTGCTGATTCCAGCGCGAACAGGTGGATTTTAATCCAACATTACATAATATCCCAAATAATATGCATTGGTGCATCCATATTCAAACCAAGTGGATTTACATGAGTTCCTAAAATACTGTAAAGAAGTACACTTTAACATTACACATAAACTGTGGAGACTTACATAAAGAGGATCGAAATGTAACCCCTCAGATATCAACATCAATACAACATATATTCTCATATGCTAGATATCGAAATTTGAGGTAACCAACATATGATAATATGGACGAAACTCAGACATGATCATGAATCAGGGTAGACCATATGGGCCCAATCATATTGAGTTTCTTGCCATAATCATCATATTCTTAAGTAATAACTGGGCCATAACTAGTTGCATATTGTACACTGTTATTCTTGTTAACAATTCATGATGGAGGCTGCAAATGAAATGAATCGCATATAACACATCTAAAACATTGTTACACATAATATAATTTTATAGGTTTTCTTTCCATTGCATTTGTGGATGTGAATATCCATAAAAATATACTGAAACGTACAAAACTAGAACAATGTAGAATTTATGATGGTTTTCATGGCTCTTAATACAAGCAAGGATTATCCTTAAATCTGTCCCATGACAATACTTTGCATGACTAAGATATGAACCATATTTTGAATAACAAACCTCCCCATTATTCCACAAAGCACTACCATATAGTGATTGTGCATATTAACATTCCCCCTCCCCATTAATCCACAAAGAACTACCATATAATGATTGTGCATATTAACATTCCCCCTCCCCATTATTCCACAAAGCACCACCATATAGTGATTGTGCATATTAACATTCCTCCTCCCCATTATTCCACAAAGCACTTCCATATAGTGATTGTGCATATTAACATTTCCTCATCCCCAAATCATTGTATTATAGAGTATAATATAAGGTGATGGATCATTAGGGGAGTTTTGAGGTCTAAAATAGGAATCCTAAGGAAAATAATAAAATAGTAGTTAAAATAACAAATAATATTTATGTTTTTTTAAAGAAAAAAATGAAACTACTATTTTAATTGTATTTTCAGCTTATCCCCTTACAATTTTACTCAGATGTCAAGTGTAGGAACTCTTCAGATGTATAATTCAATTCCACATCCAATGAGTACCCACTCGACAAACTTATGAGTAGAACCACATTGAAAAAAATGAAAATGCATGAAAAAAGTGTGTTTAAATATTTTCATTTATTTTCAATTTTTTCGGCATAGGCCTACTCATAAGTATCCATAGTGGGTTCTCATTGGATGTGGAATTAAATTCTGCATCCAATAGGTGTCTACACTTGAAATTTGAGTATATATATATATATATATATATATATATATATATATATATATATATATATATATATATATATATTAAAGCCGAAAATACAATTAAAAAAATAATTTTCATATTTTCCCTCCAAAATATTTTCCCTTGGGGATGGCATCATCATCTTCAATCCTATTGGTTGTTTTAAAGTTAATTTTGTTAGTAAATTTGTGTTTTGAGGCTCATTTTTTACCTCAAAATTCCCTTAATGAACAATCAAGGTCAACCACATATTTTTTTTTCTCATGGGTAAGCATATAAACTTGACTATCAACAAGTTGGGTTTCAACCTTTAAAGATACAACAAAGTAATTTAATTTAATATTTTTCTTCTAGGCCTCCACAAGAGCTTTATCATAGTCAATAGATACAACTGAACCAATAGGTCATCACATGACTAGATGTGCCCTCTCTTAGGGGCTGCCTTGCTGACCCAAAATCTGCTCCTTCATGTCCTGGATCATAGTCAACATACTCTGAACCATCATCAAAGTTGATTATTTGGGAATCCTCATTCCCAGTGGACAAGAGGTTGGATTCCTTTCCTGTAACACCATCTATCTCATTGTTCTAGGCCTTTGGTCACCCCAACATATGAACAAATGACCTCTTCTCCATCACTAACACCATTCATGAAATCTTGCAATAGAATCCTCTAAAAATCCATTTTTACCACTCAAAATCATAAACTTGGATGTTCAAATCATAACTGATTGAAATTAACATGAAACAAACAAAGATAATGCAACAAATAGCCGCATTTTTCTAGGCCATCACTTGATGAACATGGAAGTAGAAAATGTTGATTAAATGGTCGTGAGATACTGGTGAAATCATAGGATCATATCTTGTAATGTATGTTGTTGTTGTTGTACCTTATTTTATTGGTAATAGAAAGATAATGATGAATAAAGTGCAAATGAAGATGATGCGTAGAGAGGAAACAATTTCCAAATTCATCAACTGAAACTTCTTCAGAGAATTCTAGAGATGAGGAATTTGTTGGCAATATGATGCAATGTGTTGTCCTTGATGGCAACCTACTTGATGAAGTTGGCCTTGATGGAAACCTACTTGATGAGTTGCCTATGTTAAGCAACCTATGTGCTAAAGATGTAAGAATGATGTATCTACAGATCAGTTCAGATGTGACAGAGAAAACAATTCCAGTAAGTGCCAGAAAAATGATAAATATAATATGTCACAATGTATACGCTACTTTTGTGAAGGAAACCCGCGTATATACTCTACTTTTGTGAAGGGAACCCGCGTATACATTCAGGGTTAGCATATACGCAGTTTTTATGAGGCGAAGTTGCGTATACACGCGGATACGCACGCTCAAAGTCACGTATGCCTTTTGCGCTCTAAAAACTATGATACCTAGGGGCATTACCATGGTATTGGCCCACTGTATTGAGCGCTGGATTATCTATTTGATCCCGTCCAGGAATACCATCGGAAGTTGTGTGGTTTTGACTCATGGTATTTATAAAGGCTAAATCTATATAAGGAGAAGAAGATCATTGTGCAAGGGTGTGCATGAGTAAGGGTTGTTGATGAATAAATATCTCTAAGGATTATCTGCATGAATGAACTCTATTCTTAATTGATAGATCTGAATCTATGATGCACCCATGGATCTGAGGATGGTTCAAGATTTCTAGATCTGATGATGATGATAAATCTCTAGGTTGATCTGCAGCAGAAGAAATGGTGAAGATCTGGCGCAAAGTCTACTAAAGATAACGAAGAAATCTGGGTAAGTTTATAGATTTGATTTGTTTTGTAAATTTTTCCATTCACAGATCTATACGCTAGTTGGTGTCTGCAAAAGCGCGTGTATACGCGGTCTCTATTAATGAAAGGCGCGTATAGGGTTTTCTGAAGAATAAAATACACATAAGTATACGCGGGTTGGTGTGCAGGAAAGCGCGTATGTACACGGCTTCAGTAAAGAAAAGTAGCGTATGATATTTGATTCAATGAATGTTCAGGGTTGATTTTACATTTGCATATCTATTTTGAAGTCTGGGTTATCTATGATATTCTGGTTACAGTGGTCTCACTGTTCTGTTTGAAGTATTGGGCAAAGTATGTTTGTTGATAAGTGAAGGGTTGTGTTGAAGCTGTTTTTTATGTGGTCTGCAGTGGTACTGAGGGTCGAAGCCTTCAGTCAGGGGGTAGTAGCTCCCTTCCAGTGATAGCTGGTAAACGAGAGCAGGAGGTTGTAGCTCCCTTCCAGGAGAGGCTCGTAAACAAGAGAAGGTTGTAACCTTTTGCAGGTGGGTGCCTGCGTGCTGGTATGAGTCTGCGCTAGTACATGGTTGTAAGAAGTTTTCTTTATATAATAAATATTGAAGACTGAGACGACGACAGCAGTGGTTTTCTCCCAAATTGGGTTTCCACCTTAAATCCTGGTGTTCATGTGTGTTGCTTATGTGTGATGATTTATTCTGCTCTTACTGCACCTGTTTACTGCTTACTAAACATATGATGAATGAATGATGCAATGATCTAAGTTAAGAATTAAATGCATAATTAGATCTCTGGACATACGCAAGTTTTATTAATGATATCCGCGTGTATACGCGAGTTGTGTTCAGTAAAGTAGCGTATGGGTTTAAAAGCAAGAAAAGGTAAAAAGTTTTCAGGCAGCACTAAATACTGATTCACCCCCCCTCTCAGTATTTTTCCCAACAGAATTCAGGGTATAAGTTAAGTAGAGTGATGGGTAAGAAGCAATTGAAATGACAGTAATGGTATTAGCATAATGAGGGGCAATAAATTAAATGAGGTAAAAAAAGAGAAATAACAAGCATATGATAAGTTGAAAATTAATAAATTTCATTTATCCCTAATGAATCAAAGGAATTAAAATTGTTTTACCTCAATATTGTTTAGCTGCGAGAACTTGGTAAGATGACTGTTGAATCTGAGCTTGTTGAGGATCAAATTTGAGTTGTTCAAGGCAGAACATTTGAAACCTAGGATGTGATTAGAGAATATTGAAGCTGATGGAATAAATGCTAATGCTGATAAACTTTTTCTGAAGTCAAACATAGAAAGAAATCATTGGATTACCGACCAATGACGTATGTCATTAACGAGTGTGAGAAAACTCACCATTAATGTCAATGAGTGTCAAGGTGAAAGATTGCATTTTGACAGGTACGAATGGATGTGTTGAAGTTGAGTCACCTACGATATGCAAAATCTAAGATACCCAAAAATATCTACGATATTGGTCCCAAATAAAGTGCTGAAGTTGATAGGACAAGATTTGTTGGAAGTTGGGCCTTAAGGAATCCCACATCAACAAACTCGAGCATAAAACTAGGAATAATTTGAGGAACCATTGGAGCCAATATGAACTTATATATTTTATTATGAATTTTTCCTACCAGGAGGCTTGGTTTTCAAGCAAGATCCGTGTCTAGTTGAGCGAGTCGCTTGGTTTTCACCACTAGACTTATTTTTATATTTACTGTTTTATTCATTTACTTATTGTAATATCCTACCCTATTTTGAGAATGAACATTCTCCTTCAAGTATAATATTACTTTTAGTGAATTGATGTGCGTAACAAGATAACAAATATACTCATACTTAGGTTTGAAAAGTAGGCTTCAATGTATAACAGAGAATAAAAGACTAGTTGGTTTGGATAATATGATGATAGGATTTATTGAATAAGAGAGTGGTACTTGGATTTGATGGTCATCTGGAACCGACACTCAATATAATCGTGTTGTTCTTGAATATTTTTCTCCTATGGTTCACTTGGTATGTCCTCCTCTATCATGCCATGCAAATGTTTTGTAGTGGAATGGTTGATCTCTTGGGTGCATGATGGATCTGATTATAGGCATGTCAAGAACTCTTTGATTTTAATGGTTACTCTCTATCAGATTTGGTCCATGATTCTTTGGTCTCCTTAAAATATTGGCAAGTATTATTAGAGAAGGCTTCTAGATTTTCTTGTGGAGGTGGCTCATAGATATTCTATTCTCATATTGCGTCTTGGAGTACATGTATATTTTTTATTAATTCTAGGATCTCCTCTTCCTGATATGTAGAGAGTTTTCTAGATGTTGCTATAATTTGTAAATATTCTTGGAGTAACATTCTTCAGACTTCTAATCAATTCTGATTTCTTCTCACTGGTCATTGATCCTTGTCTAGCAAATGGATCAACATGTTAGGGGGCGTGTTCTTACAACACAAATATAAAACCCTCTTACAGAAATAAATGAAATATACGGAAAGAAATTATTTTTAAATAAAAAAAATTTCATGTACTTGGACGCTCTCATGCTACTATGAATTATTTTCACTAGTTATCTATTCATCATGAGTTAGCTTCTTCCTTTCCATGAATCGAACTAAAAAGAAAACATACTTACATAAAAAAACACCAAACCAACACGATGAGTCTTTGGAAAAACCCATTAAGGTGGATATGGTAGGCTATGACCCTTCCCTAAGTCGTAGGTGTCTCACCGTGTCTCCTCCCCTAAGTTGTAGGTGTTTGAAAAATACAAAAACTACCAATGCTCTAATCCATTTTTAGAACCTTCCTGACAACAATGCCAAAAATGTTGGATAAAATATATGTATTATCTTTACTAAAATTTAATGATCAAACCAAGATCGTAATACTTTGAGATGCTAACAAAATATATGTAGTATCAAATCCCTAATCTATCTTATGCAAACAACTATTGAGCAATCAAGTTAACCAACTATATAAAAATATTGATAAACACATTGAACTATAATTTTTTTGGCCATTCCTTGTCTGAAAACCACTGGAATGCAATATTTCACTATATAAAGTAGTGTATATGCATTCAATAACATGTTGGGTTCGAAAGGCAAATAATTCTACTTTTGGTTTCTAGTCTCTCAAAACCAAATGCAAAACATTAAAGGCATAAAGAAATGTAAAGGAAATATATCAACTTGAAATAAATTATCAAAGAAACATGAAGTAAATGTTGGAAGTTAAAGGAAAGTGAAGTAACCTAATACATGATAAGGTTATGACTAAACAAACTAATATACTAAAAACAAAGATTTAAGACATTGCAAAGAAAACACTCTTGCAATATAAACTAAAAAAAAGTGCAGAATGTTACATAGGGTTGATGGGCCCTTCCGAACCTAACTAATTCCACCAAAACAATTAGATAAAATTGGATTTGAACACCAAATCTTGAGAACAAGCAACATTCATTAGATCAACTCTGTTTTTTCAAGAAGGCAACAAACAAGCTATTACAACAAAAAGAACCTAATATCATCTACCTATCCCAAGCCTCCTAGAAAGAATGAGTGAACAAAAAACCCATATCTATTCCAAGCCTAAATATTTGTACAAGATGAATGCTGGGGTGTATGAAAACCAATCCCATAATCTCATATTTACGTAACTGTAGAACACATTGAAGATAACAAAATGATAATATTCAAGAGAAGAATGGGTTATTTTCTCCCCAAAATACAAATACATCTAAACAAATGATTCATATACATTAGAAATATATGAGATTCATTCCCTTTTCTTTTTACATGGTTGATTTGATGTCTTCCTCAAATTTGGGCAACGTTTGCAAATTTGGGCACTATTTGCAAATTTGGGAAAATTTGTGCATTTTGGGCATATTGATGTTAAAGAAACAAGAATATCTTTCAAACAATTTTAAATTTTAGAAAAATATGTTGCAATATTCACCAATACTAAGAGCCGGGCGAATTAATATTGGACACTTTTTACCATTTCAATGATCTCATGCAAATATTAATAATTAACTATATCATTCAACAATGCACAACATCACACACATTACAAAAGATATTTTTTACGTGGAAACCAAAATGGGAGAAAACCACAAAACACATTTAATATATATCATAAGGATTACATAAAAAAGAAGCATCAACTTCCAAGATTGTACAACATATAGTGGAATGAGCCTGAACCAACCGCCTAATTTACTGGCACCAACCTAAAGGAAGCTCCAACTACCTAATGTACCAACATAGAGTGGAAGGAGGCATTGACCCCCTGATTTTATGAGATTTGACTAAAAGAATTCACCAACACCCTATAAGCACCAAATTGCTGCAAAGGCACCAACTTGCCCTAGCAAAACCTTTCTACCTGGAAGTGTTATCAGGTACCAACCTAAAGGAGACGTCAATCTCTGCATTGCACTACCCTTCCACCTTTAATAAATAAATAAAGAAATATAAATGAATATGATAGATCACACTGGTCACCGTGTTTATTCACTACACCTAATCACTACACTTCACAACCATTGCTCCAATCACTGTCTAACCATTGTTGTTAATAGTCTTGATTTCACTGAATTGCCTTTGATTTTGTCCAATAAATAATTTCTTTTAAGTTGTCACATTGTTGTCCAAAAAACTTTGTTCCAACCATAATTTCAATCTAGTCATTCAAACCCTTCCTTGGAACTAGTTTACATCATGCGTCTCATACACTTGCAATAAGCTCGAATACGAGAGCAAAAACAATGTCAAACATGTCTAGCTGAATCTGTCTTTGAAACCTTATCCCCTAACATCTTTCAATTCTCAAATTGGATAAATAATGCTCCAAAAATATATATATGTTAAACCATGTACCAAATTAAATTTTGTACATATTGCAGATTTCTGAGTTCCTTAAAAATGTCCCGTTGGATTCTGGCACAGGTCACTAGATAAAGTTAAACAATTACTTGAAAATGTCTCGCTGGATTCTGGCACAAGTCCTTTGGATAAAGTTAATCTTTCAACAAATTTACACTTGGATAAATTTAATCTTTGCCGCCAAGAGCGCATCTGATGACCCCGATGTCGGGTGGGTCACGTCCTCAATAATAAATTTGAAATTTTAAATTAAAATAAAAATAAAAAATAAGTGTCGGCTTAACCAATGAGTAATAATCATATAAATAAACAAAAAAAAAATTAAAACAACTCCATTTCTTGGACCATATTCTTTACCGGGTGCAATGAACTTATCCTGGAATTCTATCCGAAATAGCACAGGCGACGCGCGAGTGCGGAGAAGAGTGTTTGGTATGAAGCACAATCGAATGACGGTGGCGGAAAATTTGTGTTTGCGAATTGAATCTCCATACGTAAATAGAAGACACAACAATGCGGATAAAATGCATTAGCGGATATCAAGGAGAAACGCCATTAGCGAGAGGTTTATGATATTTCTAGTTTTACTTGCCCTTTTCCAAGTGATTAGGATTACGTTTTACGAGCCTTTTCAGTGATTAGGATTACCGTTTTACCGTTTTAGGATTCAATTTTTTCTTTTAAAAATGGTTGAATGCAAATTTATATATTATTTAATTATTTGAAGAAAAATAATTCAATATAATTAATTCTATTTTAATTTAATGAGGGTTTATTTTACCCGGCGTGGCACTTGTAGTTACTTTCGAGGTTTTCTCCCTTAAGGAAGTTCACATTCTCTTTTCCTACTTACAACATTTCTTACTAGCCGTGTATATATTGTTTATTTTTGGATGGTTTCGTAGTCGAAACCATCACTTACCATTACGATATTCTTTCTAGAATTTTGCACTTGGTATTACTACACAGGATACATTTTCTTAGTAAAATAATAGTTTCGGAGTTGGTTATACTATAGTTATATGGTCAATCATACATATTTATTGCGTTAGTATCACGATGTATCTACTTATTTCCAACATTTTTACTTCCAGCATTGGTTAGATAATCCAATCCTTTGATACATTAAAATTATGTTGTAATAAATGGAAACCTAAGAGATTTTGTAGCACTTATATAACTAGACTCCAATTTCTATGCCTATTTGAATTATTCATAGATATGATTGCAATGAATACTTGGTCTTGTGCATAAAATTGCAACAATGGTGATTTGTTCTAAGTATGTTTGATTTAGTATTCACGCTTTCCAATATTACTTGGCTCTATCCCGAATTGATGTTAGAGTTAAAGGATTTGCCTTATTTATCTTGGTTAAAATTTACTTAATGTTTTCTATATTTCATACACTTGAATTAGGTAAATGGAAAGATATCAGTGAAGATGGTATGGTTTAATCATATATATATATATATATATATATATATATATATATATATACACTGTAATTGAATAACATCATTTGCATGTATTGACTTTACCTTTAACAAAAAAAATTACGGCATTGAATTTCCAAATTAAGTAAAATTTTAAACATCTTTACTCTTTACTAAAGTCAATACCATTTCCTAAATCAAAGGAAAAGAGTTAATTCAACACAAACAATCAAAATCAAAAATATTTTAATATTTATTTTAATTAAATATTTGTAAAATGAATTTATACTTACTCCGGAGCTATGGTAAATAACTAAAAAAAAATATATAAACTAGATGTATGGTAAATAAAACAAAAATTCTTTTTATATTTATTCCATAAACTTTTTTTTTATGTTTAAAAAAATTAAAAAAGTTTTATTTAGATGAAGCCTATGGAAATGCAGAATACCATGGGACAAATTAATATTGATACCATGGGCCAAATACCATGGGTAAATAAATAAATATAAAAAGAGTATAAGCAAGTATGATAAATAAATAAATAAATATAAAATAGATATAAAGAGGTATGGTAAATAAATAAATATCAAAGAGGCATAAAAAGGTAAGATAAATAAATAACAATATATCAAATAGGATTATAAATAAAAATATAATTATATAACAAGCCTATGGGCCAAATACCATAGTAAAGAAAAGGGGCATGGTAAATAAATAAAAATATAAATAAACTAGAGGTATGGTAAGTAAATAAAACCTCTTTTCAAAATTACTCCATAATGCGCATATTTACGAATGTTTATGTTCATTAGTTTACATAACTAAGAAGAAATAGAGAGAGAGTGATAAGGGAGAGATGGAGAGAGAGTGTGCATGTTTATGGGAGAGATGGAGAGAGAGTGTAAGATGTATGGAAGAAGGGGAAGAAGAAGTGAGAAGGAGAGAGGAGGGATATAGTAATGTAGTTGGAGAGAGAGGGGTGGAAAGAGAGAGAGAAAGAAAGGGATGGGGAAGAAGGATTAGAGAGAGAGAGAGAGAGAGATATGGGGGGAAGAGAGAGAGGGATTGGAGGGAAAGAGAGAGAGAGAGAGAGAGAGAGAGAGAGGTGGGAGAGAAAGGGAGAGAGAGAGGAAGGATGAGAGAGAGGGAAGAGAGTGATAGAGGGAGAGAGAGTATTGGAGAGAGAGAGAGAAAGGAAGGACGAGACAAAGGACTTGAGAAGAGAGGAGGGAGAGAGGGATCGATAAGAGAGATGGAGTTGGAGGGGGGAGATGTAGAAATAAAAAATATAGAGAGTAAGAAGTGGAGAGAGAGAGGAGGAGTGACAAGGGAGAGACGGAGAGAGAGCATGTATGTTTGGGGGGCTAAGATAAAGAGACAAATAAGGAGAGATGGAAATAAAGAGGGAGAAGGAGATATAAGGAGAGAGAGGGAGGGATATAGTAACATAGTTGGTGAGAGAGAGAGAGAGAGGGAGAGAAAGGAAAGAGAGAGAGGAAGGAGAAGAGAGGATGTGAGAGAGTGGAGAGAGGGAGAAGAGAGATGGACTTGGAGGGGAGGAGGAGAGAGTAAGAAAGAAAGGAATGAGAGAGAGAAGGGGTGGAGAGAGAGAAAAGTGAGTGAGTGATAGGAAGATGGAGAGAGAGAGGGAGAGAGAGGGAGGGGGAAGATAGAGGTATGTCGATGGAAGGTGAAGAGAGGGAATAAGAGAGAGATGAGGGAGAGAGGGAGGGGATTGACAAAGAGAGATTGATATATATGGATTGCGAGAGTGTGTGTGTTTGAGGGGGTGAGATAGAGAGACGAGAGAAAATAAGAGATGAAGAGAGGGATATAGATATGGATGGAGGGTGGAGAGAGGGAAGGTATTTCTCACACTAGATGAATTGATATAAGTGGAGATGGTGATTTATAATCTGTTGATTATTTGCACTATATGCATCGATTTTAGTGTAGATATTTATTTCTAATGATATTTGATTACTTGCACTAGATGCATTGTTCAATGTAAGATTATTCCTAATACTATTTGATTGTTTGCGCTAAATGCATTGATTTCGGTGTAGATGGCGATTTCTAATCCTATTTGGTGTGGTTTGAGTAAATGCATTGATTTCTTGTAGATGTTGGTTTCTAATCTTATTTGATTAGTTGCATTAGGTGCATTGATTTCAATGTAGAAGTTATTTTCTAATCTTATTTGATTGCTTGCATTAAATGCATTGATTTCAATGTATATGTTGATTTATGATTTGATGTAATTAGATATATGACGATTGCATTAATATTAAAGTGATTGGATTAACAATATGCATTGATTTTAGTGTAAGCACGAAAAACTTATTAACAATGTAGATTGATTTTTGTGTTATAGTAATTTAAGCTATTAATATTGGAGAGCAAGAGAGAGAAGGTATCATGTTTAATACAACGAGATCGAGCTAAAGATTTAAATGGTTTACGATTTAAATTTTAAATTTTTATATAATCGATATGAAAAGATAACAAAAATGCTGAGGAGGAAATAAGAATAGTGAAGAAAATAGTTTGAGATTGATTCTTAACATCAATACATTCTTATTATTCACATTTAAAATTAAATGACCAAGTTAATCTCGAAATATTTAGCATATTTAAAATGATTATATTAATATTTGATATATTTAGATATCCTTTGATAAAATTAATCATATTTTTGATATATTTTCCCTTCGCAGCACATATTTGAAACGACCCTAGATCCATCTTACATCTAAAAATATACAAAAATTTTAATAATCTGAAAAATGTGACGTTGATCCTAAATTTGGGAACTTGACCTAGATCCATCTAACTACGGATCTATCATCTTTGTCGAGAGATCAAATCTCTCGAGGTGCAAAAACCTTTCACTCAAGTTTTGCACTCGAAAAATGGGTTGCACCTCCTGGGAATTTGATCCCTCTCGGCGCATGACAAATCCCGAGTTAGATGGATCTAGACTAGTTTAGCAAATTTACGAGTTTGGAAAAAAAAAATACAATAAAAACATTCCTACGGAGATCGAACCTATAACCATGCATATACCATACACTACCTCACTAAACCGCTATGCATTATGTCGCTTTCATAGTATCTTTCCAAGTTACTCTTATAATGTGTACTAACTTTAATTAGATGCCGAGTCACTTCTTTGTGCGTGGCTAAGGCAACCTTTCGACGTGTCTGAATTCCGTCCTCAGTTCAACGTGCACAAAATCCACATTCGACATAGCTATGACACTGCACCTACGTGGCTTGGTTCAAAAGTTGTGAGTCGTCATGATGTCAATTCATGACCATCCAATGTTTGACTATGCATATGACTTTCCATTAAAATTGCTCTTCAATCCAGATCTTGACTCATGTAATGAAGGCCATCGAAGCCAGTGCTACTCAAATTATTTCCGTCACTGAAAGACCACCACGTTAATCAATCAAAGGCTTGTATGAGTCATATGTGTCCTTCTACCTGTGTCAAGGGACCTGTTCTATTACCTTGCTATTGGGACACACTGTCGTACAACCACCACACTGTTTCCACGTGGTTCAGTCCACCAATTATAAAACCCTCCATATGTTGTGTGTCTACGTGGTGTTCATTTAAGTTATATGCAACATCGTTACGCACTATGTATATACAACCAGAACCAACCATACTCCTTCCACCAAATGAACTTCGACCAAAACTAGATCAAACCAGACTTTAACACACAAGACTGTACAAGGAAATGAAACCAGATGTAACTAGGATTGCTAACCGGAACCATAGGATTGAAACCAATGAGAACCAAAACACATTGTTACGAACTACCCCTCTTCTCACAACTAAACACATAACCTCCATTCGCAACTAGTCTCAACATTTTATAACCGAAGCACCAGTCTTCAAACAAAGGCTACTCACATTTATTTGTTTTCCAAACCAAAACATATTGCAGTCACCTTCGCATGCCATTCATTTCTGTGCTTCGTACTTTAAACCAGTTATGACCTTTTCATTGAGCATATAAAGCTACAGCGTTTGAACCTTTGACTGGTGCTTCCACTGCTATCGAGCTTCATACTATTGTTATGATGAGGTTTCACACATGAAGAAGAGACATCATAGCTTTTCCGCAGACATCCTTTCGTTCAACTATCATTCATAATGAATTTGAGAATAGGAGATTCATATGTCCTGATGTTGGAAGCTTGAATGCATATTGAGTGGAGAATGCTTTGGTATTTATATTGATTATGTGGTCCTTGGGATGACCATATAGCTTATTTCATAGCTTGTTTCATGGATGAATCGTGCCTTCAAACCGAGTTTTCACTTTTTATTTATCTAAAAAAATTATTTGACCGTATATGACCTTTGTCCACACCCAATGGGGTTTTCAATTATTTTATTTTATTTTAACAATAACTGATTGCACATATCGATATGACCAAGTCATTAAGATTTTGTGTCTTTATTTTTATTGGATTTGGGTGAATTGGTGCATATACTCTCTTAAAATGAGCATATCCTCAACCAAGTGGATCCACGTCACACATGACATGCCACCTACGGAGTTGGAAATGACATCGTGATTACTATCAAATGGTGATGGTTAGCATGAAATTTCATATTCAACTACCTCAACAAGTGTGGGAAGTGTGGGGCTTCTTGGATAGGTATTCCCATTATTGAAATATGGTATATATTAAAAAAATTCACGTCAAAGCTTCTTCAAATTATCGTCGAGACTTTCCCTCTCTTCTTCATTGATTCCAAATAGGATTTTCTATTCATGTTGCTTACCAACAATTGAATTTGACATCGAAGTAAACACCATTCAACAATCTCCTTTTCCATTGATGGAAACACTCATTCTCTCCCTGTGATTACGGTTACCTTGTCTCCATGCTTCTAATCTTTTTCTTTTGATTTGTCTACCCCTTTGAAATCAATGGCAAATGGTAACTCCCCCCTAGTAGTATAACACCATTGACAACTTCTCTCCCCTTGTCTTGAAGTGCCTCTCATCGTTCCTTTATGTGACTAGAGCGGTACCTCCACAACCGATAAGCTTTACTTGAACATTCATCTTGACGTGTAGAAAACTAGTTTTTACGCAATTTTCCCGACCTCAATCTTCATATGTCTCATAAATTCATCTCTATCCATATCTACGCTTGCTTTTCGGGGTTGTTATTCAATTGCGTACAATCTTTGACTAATCCACCCATAATGTTGATCATTTTTTAATCAAATTCTTCATATCCTTACAATTTATCACTACATATACACACTTGAATACATAGTTGGAATCCTCTATAAAAACATGGACAACCCAAATGCTACTCCCATGTAGCAAGATACATTCCTGAAGTTTTTTCCTTCCCAAATCTATTGCCGAGAAGAATAGCTCTTGATTATGTGTCTCGTCATTACTTATTTGCCCCTCTTCAACATTCACAATATTGGGAGTATCCAAGCTATATTGTATAGAATAATGTATGAAACTCCTCTCTTGCGGGATCAATCATTCTAAATCCTCGCATATTCCTTTATAATTGTATATTCATCATGGTCTTAAGATTTTACAAATCCTATGAGTATGACCTATGGGGTTTATTTATTTACATATTCTTCTTGTTTTTTTGTTTTCACTTAAACGTCCTTGCACTTGATATCAATGTTTTCCTTCATCGAAGACTCCATCGTATACAAATCACAAAACATGCATCCATAATTATCACATTTGAATAATTCTATATGGTACTTGAATGAAGAAAGAAAGTAAAATATATACCTTCCTATGATGAATCATTTAGATATTTGTCTTGTGTTCTGTGAGTTTTATTTTAGGGGTTTTGGTAATGACCTTGATAATCATCACGACATAAGCTTTGCAATCCTAGCCTTATGCCCAAAATTTCAGCCACATAAAAAAAAAACCAAGAAATATACTAAGTGCACAAAGGATGAGATGGCTTGCCTTGATGATGTTGATATTTTGAAGACATTATTATTTAAGGAGAGTTAAATCCTTTTCCAATCCTTGTCCTTGATTACATCAACATAAATCCTTTGAACAACTACAATTTCAATATTCTTTTGGATTTCACTGTAAGTTTTGCATTTGAAGGGTGATGAATTTGCTTCCGAGCTTCTCTTCAACATTGTTCTTTAGGGACTTGGAACTTGTGCCTTTGTTGCATGGAGCTCATTTGCATAGTCGAGACCTATTATGTCACATGAGGATATAACTAATGATGCCATATTCTTCTTTATTCAACATCTAAATATTTTTATTACTTCTCTAGGTTCTTCTTGCTTCTTGATTGGGTCTTCGGAGATGATCTCTTCTTGAGTTTTCTTTTCCCGATGACTTAAATCTACTTCAAGCTTCTTTAGTCCTCGAATATTTCCTTGATATGACTTGTCAAAATACCTTCTCTTTTATTTCTTCTTCTTTTAGAATCCAATTCTTAAGTGAGCCACTTCTTACATTGCTTTATCAAATTCATGATTCCTTTCTTTCATCTACTCATTCGACTTTCCTTTTCTATTATGAGATTGTTTATTTTTGCTAGAGCTACGTCGAGTTCTTATTGTTATTGAATAACTTCTACATAGTACTCAACCTATATTTTCAAGATTTCTTCTCTCTTTTTGCCTCTTCTACTTGAGACTTTGGGGGGGCAACCTATTCTTCGAGGTATATGATTTTTCTTCCCTAGTTCATAAGGCACTACTCGAATTCTCCTCATATCCACTTCTCCTTCTTCTTATTTATCATTATTAATTCTTTGTTTTGAGTATTTTATTCCATGAAGAGAACTTTATCTAAATCATGATCATTATCATCATCTTCATCACGATCTGCATGCTTCCTTAAGTAAATATTTTGAAGCTTCTCCAGCGTTTTTAGTTGATGAGCATTGACCCACTTTAGTTTTCACAAAATTTGTGAAAATTATAATGGGATTATTTTATTTTTTATTCACCTTCTTGATTCATATGTAGATGTGTTTCTAGAAATAACTAAATCCCATACATCATATCCGAGAGCTACCAAATAGACTTCATTCTAGATTCCCATAATTCATAGCTTATTCCATCAAACAAAGGAATTGGACTATGTTTCTTTTCATCGGTGGTAACAAAATCTAAAATTGATCCTGATACCAAAGACTTCCTTTGAATTTTTGGAGATGTGCTTTCTTGACTTACCACATAAAAATATGCTTCAATCCGAACTCCGAATATGTAATGAAGGAAAACAAGGTAGTGATGCTTAGATTATTTAAATGATCGAAAGACTACTATGTCGATCAATCAAACATTACCCTTGAGCCAACAAATTTATGCGTCAAACTCTGCATAGCTAATAAGACTAGTTTAGCTTCCTTGAGATTGGACACTTTCGATGTAGCCACCACACTATATCCACGTGGATCTGTCCACCAATTATAAAACCCTCCATATGTTGTGTGTCTATGTGGTGTGTTCATTAGTTATATAAAAAACATCGTTGCACTTTGTATATACCACCGGAACAAACCATAATCCCCTTTCACCAAATGAACTTCGGCAAAAACTAGATCAAACCATACTTCATCATCAGGATTGCACAAGGAAATGAAACAAAATGTATTCGGGACAGAACCATAGGAGTGAAACCAACCAGAACCAAAACATATTGTTAGGAACTACACCTCAGCATACAACTAAACATCAAACCTCCATTCCATAACTAGTATCAACATCTTCGTAACCAAAACAAAAGTCTATGAACCAAAGCTAGTCATTCATTTGTTTGGAACCAAAACATATTGCATTCACCTTCAAAGACCATTCATTTCGGTGCTTCAAACTTTAGCTACTAGTTACGACCTTCTAATCATTATGTAAAAGCTACGCTATTTGAACCTTTGACCGATGCTATTTGAACATTATTGTAGAAGGGTTTCAGACTTAACCAAAAGAGATACCTCATAGCTATGCTACAAACATCCTTCCGTTCAACCGTCCTTCATAGTGAATTCGAGAACAAAATATTCATATGTCTATTCGTGGAAGTTTGAATGCATATTGGTGGAGACACGCCATGGTATTTATATTTATTATGTGGTATGTGCATGGAGGGATAGGTTTTCATATTTTATTTTATTTAAAAAAATTAGCCGATTGCATATGACCAAAAAACTCACAAAGAATAACCTATAAATTAAAGTGAATTAAAAATTTCAATGAAGATTTATGGAAATCTTGTTTCTGATTGTTAAACTTTAGTATTTTGGGTGCCTTAAAGGTTTTTGATAGTACTAAACCCTACTATCAAAATTGTAATTCAAACACTCCAACTACGATTTTTGGAATTTCTTTTCCTGGGTCGGTACGAAAAAGCGCCATCCGGACTATTCGTTGCGTTGGTAGACGACTCTAAGCATCCACACCCAGTAGGGTTTCATTTTTTATACTTTATTTAAATAATAATTGACGACACATATAAATGTGTGATTATTAATATTTTGTGTCTTTGTTGTTTTATGGATTTGGGTAGATTAGGCGATATAATATCTTCAAATATAGTATATCTCCTCAATCTAAAGGACACATGTGGCGTGCCACTCAACATTGGAAATGACATGATGAGAATGCTATCAAATGGTGATGGTACTAGCATGCAATTTCATATTCAACTACCTCAACAGAACAGTGTGAAACTGTGGTATGATGCTGTGCCATTATCAACATGTCGTATATTAAAAGCGTTCGTATGCAAAGCTTCTTCTGACATCATGAAGACTTTCCTTCTTTTCTTCACTACTCCTCAGGGATGCACTCATATTGCCACCGAAAATTGACTTTGACATCGGTAAACACTATTCAACACAAACGGGTTGAGACTTAAATGTTCTCATATTGGGATAAAACCCATGTTTCATAATTCTAAGATTTTCCTTCTTCGCCTACGATAATTGTGCCCAAAATTGATTGTCTTGAAACTTTACTTGGAACATTCTTTTGGAATTGGAGCTTCACATGTCGACACAAAGTGTGATCATTGGAACTAAATTATTTTAATACATTTTCCTTCAAAACCCATGTGTTATAATTACTATTACAGAAGAGCATGAAATATCTTAACCATGAAAAAATACGAGAACTAGCTGACAGTACGAGAACTAGACTAAAGAATTCTTCGTTAGAAAAATCAAATTAAAATTCATTTAATCGTAAAGACAAAAATTAATGATTATAAGAAAAGAATTTAAGCAAAATGTGTGTCGAAAGTGTTTTGGGTCGAAAAGGGATAGAAATGTATGACAAAATAGCTAATAGGTAGTTGTGGTGGGTTATAAATGGCATAAGGCCAAACAAAATTGGTTGAAAAAGGTGACAAAATGAGCACAACGGTAATTACAATGTTGGGCTTGACTATGTATAGAGTGTTGTGATTTAGTAGCTACGAGATAGAGTAACTTGCTCTTTTAGTGTTGTTTTAGTTTCATGAGCAAGAAAACCAAGTAATATGAAGATACAAAATTTATTAAGTTGCTTAAGAGAAATGAACTAAATTTCATGACGGATAATCAATTTTTATTTTGGTATAATATTAGGGTTGAGAAACTTATGGCTAATCCCTCATTTTGATCAATGCATGCATCGATATTTTTATAAAAAAAATATAGGTTGGTAAGCCTTTGACTTCTAGAACACTTCTTTATATACTGCCAAAAGTTCCTCTAATTAATTTTTATATTCTCTAGTGCATCCCTCCCACACATACCTTTATCTTTATCGATTCCTCGTTGATCTTTCTTTAAAGAAAGTAATACAAACTTTCTGCTTGAATTGAGCAAGGTTCTTGGTTTTAGCACTTAGAATAGAGATTTTGGATTTACCTTTGTATTACATTCATGATGAACGACTTTCCATCCTTGACCAAACGTACTAGTTTTCTCTCCCCATGAAAATCACATCCTTCATATCATGTAAGGCTTATATAAACTACACACACATCTATTGGAAAGTTTGATCTTTTCTTAGTAATCCTAAGAATATTTTTTGCTATAAGGTTGGTTTATAGACGGAATTAGATACACAATCACCTTTGTCTTCTTGACATGCTGAATCTTAATATGGAAGAGTTTAGTCATTTCCTTTGTCCCATTGGGGATGGAGAACATTTGGATTCACCTCCTTATGCATTTAGTGTAGACATATTTTCACCACATCTTAGCTACTATCTACAAAAATGTTACCAACTTAATGAGAACTTTCTGGGAGTTTCATTTTTTTGGAGGTCATATCAGAATCATGATTTTCATGCGATTTTGAAAAGTGGTGATGTTGGACACCCAATCCTCTATGGGTGGGTGTGGAATCGAACGGTCGAAGAAGGTCAAATGACCTTGGAATGTAGAATCCGAAGTCACGCAATCATAATATAAATACACATCTATGGTTTAATAGAAAACCTCCTCATGCTTATCTTTCTCTATGTGTATGTGTTTTACGTACGTCTATTTAACATGGTATCGAGCGAGCTGTTGACCGGCACATACATGAGATAAATTCTATTTGTGTTCTTTGAGCTTGTCGATCCATAAGGCTCCTTTCACATTCCCTCACGTAACGAGCCGATATTCTAAGATTGAGCAAATGCCACCTGCAGTACTTTATGTTAATATGATTCGTTACACATTATCATCCGTTAGTCCGACACCATGAGATAGTCCATTACCTGCATTCCATGGACCTACGTTTTTCTTCAGCGGTGTTCTTCTTGCCATCACATCTGCACATACATATCACGCATACGTTGGAGTGATATATCTTTGTCATATGCCTCCATATTCTTGTCCTCTATCCATTTGAGCTGGCGTCTTGTTCGTTTGTCCTACTCTTGTGTGTTGAGCATTGAAACATCATTGAATTGATCGATGTCTGTTGCATTGAAAGTCGGGAAAGGTCGTGATTGATTCTTTTGATGATGCGTGCTCTCTTGCAACTTGCATTGAAGGATAGAAAACATATTCGTTGGTGAAAGATACGTCAACATCAGCGGACACAATTCAAGATAGAGTTGGGCATCGATTCTATTGGTGGCATGTCATACTAATTTTCTGAACTTCTTCAATACAAACGAGATATGTTAAATTCAGATTTTTTTGGTTGTACGGCACTTGATTTTAATGGAGAGTAATGAATTCACCAATCTTTGTTTTGGCATCGAAATTCAGATAAGTTTCGACATTCTCTGTGTTCCTATCTTGCCCGTCCTCTTCACCCCATAGTCGGTTGCGGTAGCACGGTCGGCTCCATATCATTGTGGCTCACCTTATTACTTCGGCATGTGCCTTATCTTCATGCGGTCGCTATTTTCATGATGGAAGCTCCCTCGATAGTCCCTTTGGCACTCACACACAACGGTTGCTTCATAGTCGATACCTTCCCTCTCCCGTGCGATACTTGCTTCATAGTCGGTCCCTCGACTAATAATACCCTCCTACGCTCAAGGCGCCTCCCTCGTCCTACGCCCTTCCACACAACACCCTCCTTCTCGCTTGCCCCTCCTGTGGGACCTCCCCTCCTCGGCCCTTGGCTTGTGCGCCGATCTCCCAACCTCCTCGCGGCCCCTCACTCTTGTTTATTCTTCTCACCCCTCCCCTCCACCCAGCTCACCCACGTTGCCACCTCCTCTCTCCTCCACACTTCGGCCCTCTACGAAGCACCCGGCTCCACATCGACCTCGTCTTCATTCATCCTTACGTCCCATCATCTGCGCACAACTCCCCTCGATGCCTTTTCAACTTCCCATCCCCACCCCCGTCTCTCCACCTCTCAGCACCTTCGCTCCTCACACAGTTCCAACCATTATCGCTCTCACTTCACCCTCTGTAGGCCTCGACCCTCCCTTAAACCTGAGTTGGCCTCCTTCGGTCTCAAAGTCGGCCCCTCCACATTATTTCGGAACCCTCGCTACTTGTCCATCGAGAATCATTTCGTGAGAGTAAATCGGTTATGGTCGATTGACTTATGTTCCATAATAGAGCGAGTGCCTTTTTTACTGGTGTCTACTACGAGTTGTGTTGAGCTAATTATATGAGCGTTGATGGTTCGACTGTAAGTTGGACACCTAATGGTAGAAGTTGAAAATATGAATGATTGCGTAGTGAATGCTATTCACTCTGTACATAAATCATATTTTTTGTTTTTACGGATTAGCATATAAAATTCATTGCATAGCATAGTTTATAACACAAGTGCCTATAGGATATATGGAAAGTGATAAGATTAAGTATGAATGTATGGCATGAGTGGTATATAAGGATTCATATTATATATAAAAAAAGAAAAAAAAAGAAGAAGGAAAAGGAAAGGGCCATGGTATATGAATAAATGGAACTTTGAACTCTTTTAATAGATATATGGACTTTATATAGTGAATAATGAAGTTTTTGCTTTATGTTTCTCTATTGTGAGAATGTGAGAAGATTTGTGACATGTATAGAAGAGGGTGAATCTATAAAGATATTGACAATGTGAAGTCAAATGTTGAAAATTGGTCACCATTTTTCAAAATAACGATGAAAATCATAAAAATTCACTCATCGATAGTGAAGCATCCAAACTTTTGAATATATTTTTGTTGAATTTGAGTGGTTGATAAAATGGCTAAAATTGATAATTTATTAGAGTTAGGTAAAAATATAATGGTGTCTACACTAAAAGTACGGTTAGAATAAAAAGGACACCATTTCGATATTCAAACATGTTTACAAAGATACACACGAAACGATTGATTTTTTGCGGCTTGAATCTCGAAACTATGTGGCGAGAATTACATCATCAAAGTCATCATTTTGAACTTGTTTCTATTGAGAACATTGAGACAATCTCCCGTCGACGGCAAAGAATATAAAGTTGATATTAGTCGAATTCGGTACCTAGTTAAGTAGATTTGCATGCGGAAAAACATCCGACTCGCCTTCCAAACCATCATCAAACCTTGAGGAAGAGCTTGCATAACGAAGCACAAAACAGGTCTTGGATATGAAAAGAGGTTATTACTTTCATATTCCGGACTACTCCAAGTCCATTCAATTTCGAGTGCGAATTTCTTCATGATAGCTCACCTTCGGCCATTACGATCCTACTCTCTTCCACTGACAACAACGACAAATTGTAAATTCCAACACGCTGATCGAGTTGGCCATATGAAATATCAACATTTTGATCTTCACCCATGGCTTCTTTATGTTGAACACACCCATTCTTCACAAAGATGCTTGAAACAAGCCTCCTGCAAGAACAAAGATTCATCTGGATGGATCGCTTCTTAACAATGGGAATCAAAAACCAAAGAAGATGTTTAAGTCATATGTCATAACTTTGTTCTAAGAGTATTGAGCAGTCTTGTAGTTGAGTTTTCACCATCATCTCACCTTGTACACGACGAGCGGAAAATTGCTTGGTCATCTACAAGCTTCAAAAATACATAAAGCGAGCACGAGCCACAACTTTGTCATTCCGGTTAGAGTTGTATCCCGGAGACACAGGTGATTCAAGCGTCACGAGCACAGCATCATTCAGTTCGAGTTGTATCCGGGGAGACATAGAAGTTGACGAGCACAGGCCACACCTTTGTCATTCCAAATTCGAGTTGTAGCTAGAGACACAGTCGCAGAGCATGCCTTTGGTTAGTGGTTAGCCTTAAACCATCTATGCGAGGTTGAGTTTCTCCCTCTTGAAGAATTCAAGACACTTCCTCTAGCACAAGACTTCAACTTCTTTCTAGTTTTGGAAGAGTTCCGGAAATGCATCGAAATTCCGGGGTTGGTGGTCATCCTTTAAACCATCACATGTTGTATACCTCCCTTATTCTAGGTTGAAAGTCTCCCTCTTCAAAATGAGGAGCACTTCCTCTATCGAGAAGAAATCAACTTCTTGTCGATTTGGAAAGAGTTTCGGGAGGCACTTGCTAAAGCGTTCCATTATTGAGTGGTCATCATTAAACCACCTCATTATGCCAACATTTCGGAAGAGCTCATTTGCTTTAAGTGCTACCATGCATACTTTGCCATTTTTGTATTATATCTCTCTTCTTTGACTCACATACCCCTTCGGTTCAGGGGGAATGTTGGACACCTAATCCTCTATGGGTAGGTGTGGAAGCTGAACAATAAAGGGAGTCCAAGTGACCTTGGAATGTGGAATCCAAGAGTCACCCAACGTAATATAAACACACATCTATGGTCGATAAAATATATCTCATGCTTTTCTTTCTCCTATGTGTGTGTGTTTTACCGTCACATTGTTTAACGAGTGATAACATGCCACATGTTCATTTCACGGTTAAAATTCCAACAATTTTTAACCATGTCATTAAAAATCAAACATCATGATTAAAGAAGATGTAACAACCCTGGCGAAAATAGATTTGAAAAATATATATGTACCACGGTGATTGGACACATATTCCAAGCTAAATGGTGGGAAAAACATCCCGGCTGAGGTGTCATTCGGTTTATTATGGCTAAGGAAATTGGCAAAGGAAATGGAAAGGATTTGGAAAGGAGTGAGGCATTAATTGGCATTTTATTTATGAAAATAAGGAAATTAGGAGAAAAGGAGGTGAAAGGTCACGAGGTTGCACGTGAGGAGGAATTTGAAGGAAAATAATGGAAAATGAAAGTGAAGGCATCATTAATAAAAAGGCTTCTAAGGATCAATTGAAAATATTTTTTTTTCATTTCAATTTTGGAGCTCTCATTATTCTCTCTCTCTCTCATACTCTTGGATACTTAGATTATTCTTGGAGCACTCTTGGAGAGTGTGGCATACTTGGATATTTGGATCAAGAAATAAAATGAAAGCGAGGGAAAGCACAAGAGGACATCGTGATGCATCTATAGTAGGTTACGAGTGCAGTGCAAGGTTGCATGTAGAGGATTTCCTCACTATTTTTGGCATGCATGGTGTATGCATGTGGATTTCCTAGCCTTTCCATTTCTGGACAACCATGGTATTGTGGGTTTATTTCCATTGATTTTTTTGGTTGGTTATCATGATTCCTTTAGTTGTTGGGTTGAGTTATTAGTTCCTGGAGCATTGGTTGGAAAAACACTGCGGAGCCCTAGGTGGGTTGAGTTACTAGTCACGGAACCTTGGTTGGACAAACACTTTCCTTTTGAGAATATGCAGGGTTGAGTTACTAGTCCACAGAGCCTTGGTTAAGACAAACACTCTAGAGCCACGGAGCAACTTTGATAGAGATCAATCCATGATGGTTAGTGATGTACGACCATGAGGTGGAATCATTGGTTTGGGGTTGAGACGGTTTGGTATGCGGAGCCCTAGTTTGGTGTTGATTTATGTGTTTGATAAGGTACCACATTCATGCTTGGAATATGGCATGGAGTGAATGGCTGAAGTGAGCTTTGGCTCAACCATGTCTATGGTCGGGTGGAACATGGAAGTCCCATTCTAGGTTGGTTTTTTTTTACATTCATTCTTGAAAAGGTTCAATGCCTTGTTATTTGATGTGTATATGCAATGGTTTAAATATGGATTCTATTTCCTATGTATCCATCATATTTCTATTGGTATTATGTTGGTTATGATCATGCATTGTGACAATGATGAGGTATGGCTCTCTCCATGTTTTTAGTTGTAAAATAATATACAATGTATCTATGGTAAAATTGATTGTATGATAGCTTATTATAGAGGGGAGCAATGCTTAGCCATTCTCAGATAAGAAAGAGACCCCTTTTTTAAAATCTGTTGTTTATATGTATAGATGCTATGTTTTTGACATGTTTGATGAAATTCCTGTCATGGCTAGAATTCCAATTCCAATTCCAATCCTAATGGTGGGAAAGAAAGAGGCGCTTATGAGCGTACGTAAGAGAAGCTATGCATTGAACATTGTACGAAGGCAGATCTCATTTATATTTCATTCCTTTCATTTGATATTATGGGAAAATCATTTCTATTCCTTCTTTTATTTATCTAGGAAATTATGGTAATTGATATAATTCCTTCATTTTACTTATTGGGTGGGGGGGAAAGCCATGACCAATCAATGATTATTGTTGAAAATGCAGCAAGATGATGGAGCTTAGTGAAATGAATTCACCTTCACTAAGTGGGCCCGCAGGCAAATTCTGGCGCAAAGTCTATTTTTAGAATATGTCTATTTTTAGACATATGGAGCATGGTCCAGGGGTTGCAGTATGTTATTCTTGGAGTATTGGTAATGTTGGTAAAAATAGATGGACCTCTATTTTTTGGACCTATAGGTCAAAGTCTATTTTTAGACTGCCTATCCTAAAAATAGGGAAGTCAAATATTATTTACCCTTAATAATATTTGGACTCTTAACAGCAGTTTACTCTCTTGGAGCACTTCAGTTCGAGCTACAGAAGTGGCTCATGCATCTGACAGAGGAATTACGCTATTCCTAAGGGTTTGGTGAGCTCATGCATGGTTGACTTCAGTTAGGACTTTAGTGGCAGAAGTTTGGTGGAGTTGATGAGACAGTTGGTGGAGTTGTGTTCGGTTTAACTTAGTTGAACTAGTTGAGATTAGTTTAACTATCTAATCAACTAGTAATGAGTGGAGTGAATTAAATATTATTTAATTCACTAATTAGTAACTCATTATTCAACTCAAAAACACATCAGTTCACTACAGTGCATGGACAGTTCAGTGGAGACCAGTGAAAGAGGTAGATGAAAGGGTGAGTACAGCTATCAGTTGTGACATCAGTTGTGCATGAGATTTGCACCACACTTGGAGGCAATTGCCCATGATGATTGCGCTGTCAAGCCAAGGAGATTCAAACCTTGGATCTCTATTTAGAAAGGCCATGATTGCGCAATAGAGGCAGGCAATTAGTGGATGTGTTTTGAACCCGTGACTTGTTCAAAACCAAGCTAGTTTGTGTGTAACTTCATGAGACAGTACTGAGTACTTGTGAGGAGTATTGTACTGAGTTTGTTACATTTTTTCTCCATTATAATATACACAATAGCTGCGGGGTTTTCAGCTATAATCTTTCCCCATACATACTGTGTTAATGTGTATGATGATTTGATGTGCTATCGCTTGTTTTATTTTCGCATGTGTGATGATCTGAGTGGAAGAGATTATGTGTTGCATATGAATTCGAATTGATATGTGATCAGGATAGTCTCGGTGGATAATTGATCATTATTCAGCAAATTTCGACATGGTATCGGAGCTATTGAAGCAGAGATTGATCATCACAGTGATTACAAACTTATTTCGGTAGACAGAGTCTGCATGCGGGCCAGGTAGCCTCTGGATCCATCCTTTCTTTGAAAGGTGATATATCTAGTAAATTCCCCTGCAGTCGATCTCTGTGCTAGAAATAATTTGTTCTCACAGATCCAGAGCGATTGAGCTTTGAGTTGGAATTCGAATTTTGTAGCAGTTTTGTTTTCTTGGTGCCGGAGTTGAAAATGTCTTTCAACGGTTTGCGACTCGAATATGCTCTTGAAGGCAGTTCGAATTATGTTGCATGGAAGGATCGCATGGAGGCAGTATTAGAAGATAATGGTCTGAAGGAGTTCGTAGATACGGATTTCCAAAAGCCCACTGATCCTGCTGAAGTCAAAGCATGGCAAAAGAAGATGGCGAAATGTCGAAGGATCCTGTTGGAGGGCGTCAAGGATCATATTGTATCCAGCCTGCATGGAAAGGCTTCTCCATATTTAATGTGGAAAGCTTTGACGGATCTATTCAAGAGTAAGAGCGACCAAAGGAAGCTGGCGCTCAAAGATAAGCTCAGAAACATCAAGATGGAGAAAGGCGACAGTATCGCCAAATACCTCACGAAGTTCACTCAATGCAGAGATGAGTTGGGAAGTGTGGGGGTGACTGTCGAAGATGAGGACATGGTGGACCTGGCTCTCCTTGGTCTTCCGAAGGCTTGGCATTCATATCAAGATAGTGTCAATGGTCGGGAGAAGTTGTCGGGATGGGAGCGCCTTTGGGCGGATCTCATGCAGGAGGAGATAAGGAGGACTACCAGGGACGGATCTTCATCAAAGGGAGTTGATGAAGAAAATTGCGCTTTGGTTGCCAAAGCAAAGAAGGGGAAGGGTAAGAAAACTTCTCATTCCGGTGCAAAGGGCAAGAAGCAGGATATGGCGAAAGTGAAGTGTTTTCATTGCCATGATCACGGACATTATGCTACCAATTGTCCAAAGAAGAAGAAAAACAAGCAAGCGGGAAGATCTGCAGATGGAGAGGCTTTGGCTTCACAGTTCGAGCTTGAATTTTCACTGATCGCATGCTTGGTTTCAAGTGTGATGGGATTGGTGTGGTTCTTGGACAGCGGTGCGTCATTTCATATGACGAGAGATCGGGATTTGTTCTCAGATCTGGAGGACAAAGATTTGGGTGTGCACATCGAGATGGGCGATGATGGTAGATACAGTGCGACTGGTATCGGTACCATATCCTTTCAGAGGGAGTCTGGTAAACCCTTTGTATTGAGGGATGTCATGCATGTACCGGGATTGAAGAAGAACTTGATCTCTGTGGCGATGTTGGAGGATAAGGGGTATGATGTGGTCTTCAGCGAAGGAAAAGCCTTCCTGCGCAGTAAGACTACTAGAGAGACCCGGAAGATAGGGGTTCAGACCAAGAACCTTTATCAGTTGCAGGTAGATGGCTGCGCAGCTATGGCATGCAAGGCGGGAGAAGTGGTGAGCTGGGATGATGAGGGCGAACTGTGGCACAGGAGATTGGGCCACCTTCACCATGGAGCTTTGAAGATTCTGCAGCAGATATCTACTGGACTTCCTAAGGGCACCCTTGCGTAGTCAGATCAGTGCAAGGGGTGTACTTTAGGGAATTATGTGAAAGCCACCTTTCACGAGAAGGATAGTCGCGCCACGACGATCCTTGAGAGAGTTCACACAGACGTGTGTGGTCCTTTCTCAGTTGCTTCGACGGCAAAGCACAAGTATTATGTGATCTTTGTTGATGATTTCTCTCGAAAGTGCTGGATCTTCTTCATGCAGAAGAAGAGCGATACATTAGCAGGGTGTGAGTTTAAAGCACGAAGGGATTCGGAGAGAGCTCATGCGCACCCCATATTACGACGAGAATGGGGTGGTGAGGCGGGAGGAAGCAGAGAATGATCGTGGGTGGCTTTGCACGGGCGTCATTGCATGATCAGGGCCTACCCCTTCACTTGTGGGCTGAGGCATGCAATACAGCAGTGTATGTGCAGAATCGTTGTCCTCACAAGGTTCTTGGCATGAATACACCGGAGGAGGCTTATTCTGGCAAGAGGCCTGACATTTCCCATTTGCGGATTTTTGGTTCTCCTGTCTACATGCATGTGACAAAGGATGCAGAAGGAAGATGGATCCAACTGTTGAGGTTGGAATATTTTTGGGGTACACTGATACACCCCACAACTATCGGGTGTATTTTTCAGACAGTCGCAAGACTGTTGTGCGATGGGATATCAAGTTTCAGGAGGAGAAAGCCATGCAGTGTTCGCTTGAGAGGGAGCTACACTTGCATGCAGATGAGGAGCTATTAGTTCCTAAGGAGGAGCTTCCCGATGTGGATCGTATTCAAGAAGTTCGGGAGGTAGCCACAGCCACCCATGCGGCGCCAACCATGAGAGAGCGCATGCGCACCCTACGAGAAAAGACGACGGCGGCTCAGAATTAAGGGTTGTGAGACCACCTATTACCGCAATGAGCAGAGCGATCCTTGGATCGGTACACTGGATACACTTAATGCGCAGTCAATGTGTTATTGTGACGAACCATCCTCTTTTGAGGAAGGCGTGAACCCGCTTGGGTTGATGCCATTATCGAAGAATATGATTCGATCGTCAGAAACAGTGCATGGGAGATTGTCCCAAGACCGGTGGGGAAATCAGTGGTGGGTTCGCGATGGATCTACAAAGTGAAGCAGGCGGCTGACGGGAGTGTGGAGAAGTACAAGGCGAGATTTGTCACCCGTGGCTTTTCACAGATCGAGGGGATTGATTATGAGGAGACCTTTGCACCTGTCGCAAGGTACTCTTCCATACGGACGATCCTTGCTCTCTCAGCGCAGATGGGGTGGCACATTCATCAGATGGATGTGAAGACTGCTTTCCTCAATGGAGTTATTGAGGAGGAGGTGTACATAGAGCAGCTGAAGGTTTTGAGATCTTCAGCAGTGAGTCGCATGTGTGCCAACTCAAGAGAGCACTGTACGGGCTGAAGCAAGCACCTCGTGCTTGGTACACTCGGATAGACAGCTACTTCACCGGGCTTGGATTCTCCAAGAGTGAGGCGGATCTAAACCTGTACCAGATTGTGGTGGAGGGGAAGCTGTTGATCATCGTACTGTATGTAGATGATCTGATTTTGACTGGCGATGAGCAGTTGATACTTTCATGCAAGGAGGATCTTGCACGAGAGTTTGAGATGAAGGACTTGGGCATCCTTCATTATTTTCTGGGATTGGAGATTTGGCAGCGCAGCGGAGGACTGTTTGTTTCTTAGGGCAAGTATGCCCGGGAGATTCTGGAGAGGTTCAACATGCAAGGCTGCAAGCCTGTTGACACTCCTCTTCCTGGTGGTTGGAGGAAGAAGGATGCTACTTCAGCGGAGGTAGTGGATGCCACTATCTATCGACAGTTGGTGGGGTCGCTTAAGTATCTGGTCAATACACGACCCGATATATGCTATGCAGTTAACCAGCTTTCGCAAGCTATGGTTAAGCCTACCAAGCTCTTTTGGAAGGCAGGCAAGCATGTATTGCGTTATATTAGAGGCACATCGGGATATGGTCTATGGTACAGACAGGAGGATGCAGCGAAGCTTTCTGGCTTCACTGATGCAGATTGGGCAGGGAGCCCAACGGACCGGAAGAGCACATTTGGAGGAGTTTTCAGCATTGGGTCGACAGCAGTTTCCTGGTACAGCAGGAAGCAGAGATCCGTGGCACTCAGTTCAGCAGAGGTCGAGTACATGGCAGCAAGCTTGGCTGCATGCGAGGCTATTTGGATGAGGAAGATCCTCGTTGGATTGTTCGGGTTGCAATTGGAGCCTACTGTGATTTATTGTGATAACCAGAGCTGCATTAAACTCTCAGCTAATCCAGTATTTCATGATAGATCCAAACACATCGACATTAGGTACCATCATATCAGAGATTGTGTTCAGCGGAGAATCATGTTACTTTCATATGTTCCCACGGAGGATCAGGATGCTGACATCTTGACGAAGGCGCTCACCAAGAGCAAGTTCGAATTCCACAGAGGCAGGATAGGGGTTGCAGATAATCCATATCTTGCTGAGAGGGAGTGTTGAAAATGCAGCAAGATGATGGAGCTTAGTGAAATGAAGTCGCCTTCACTAAGTGGGCTCGCAGGTAAATTTTGGCGCAAAGTCTATTTTTAGACTATGTCTATTTTTAGACATAGGGAGCATGGTCCAGGGGTTGCAGTATGTTATTCTTGGAGTATTGGTCATGTTGGTAAAAATAGATGGACCTCTATTTTTTGGACCTATAGGTCGAAGTCTATTTTTAGGCTGCCTATCCTAAAAATAGGGAAGTCAAATATTATTTACCCTTAATAATATTTGGACTCTAAACTTCAGTTTACTCTCTTGGAGCACTTCAGTTCGAGCCTTGGAAGTGGCTCATGCATATGATAGAGGAATTACGCTATTCCAAAGGGTTTGGTGAGCACATGCATGGTTGACTTCAGTTAGGACTTCAGTGGCAGAAGTTTGGTGGAGTTAATGAGACAGCTAGTGGAGTTGTGTTCGGTTTAATTTAGTTGAACTAGTTGAGATTACTTTAACTAGCTAATCAACTAGTTATGAGTGGAGTGAATTAAATATTATTTAATTCATTAATTAGTAACTCATTATTCAACTCAATAACACATCAGTTCACTACAGTGCATGGACAGTTCAGTGGAGACCAGTGAAAGAGGTAGATGAAAGGGTGGAGTTAGCTATCAGTTGGGACATCAGTTGTGCATGAGATTTGCACCACACTTGGAGGAATTGCCCATGATGATTGCGCTGTCAAGCCAAGGAGATTCGAACCTTGGATCTCTCATTAGACCAGCCTTGATTGCGCAATAGAGGCGGGCAATTAGTGGATGAGTTTTGAACCTGTGACTTGTTCAAAACCAAGCTAGTTTGTGTGTAACTTTATGAGATAGTACTGAGTACTTGTGAGGAGTATTATGCTATGTACTGTTACATGTTCTCTCCATTATAATATACAGAATAGCTGGGGGTTTTCAGCTATAAGCTTTCCCCATACATACTGTGTAATGTGTGTGATGTTTTGATGATCTTTTGATCGCATACCGCTTGTTTTATTTCCGCATGTGTGATGATCTCGAGTGGGAAAGAGATTATGTGTTGCATATGAATTCGGGTTATATGTGATCGGGATAGTCTTTGTGGATAACAGTCATTATTCTAGAAAATTTCTACAATTATTTC